>VDFB02000015.1:572295937-572419190 GCA_007258455.2 Sequoia sempervirens | reverse complement strand
AAAATTGTGAGGGGTGATATTAGAGAAATGAGGAATCACATTCTACCTTATTCCTACATTACTAATAGAAATTAAATTTACATCTTATCAGGAATTCACCAGGTAATTAGCTTTAAAAAAATAAAATCATCTAAAAGAATCATTGAATCCACTATTTTTACTAACTGGTTTGTGTCATGTGCAAAAGCAAGAAATGTAATGTTACTGATTATTGAATTACGACATGAGTGGGATTAAATGTGGCTCCCACAAGGGTTGAGCTCAGCTCATAGCAAAGAGAAGAATAACATTATGCTTTGTAGAGTATTCAAAAGATGTTGTGAATATTTGCAGTGTAGAACAACAAACAAAAATTCAATTTTTAGTTAAGGTAGAGATATTCCACATTGAAAATCAAGTAAAAAGAAGCATCTGTGAAAGAATTACAGGAAAAAGTATTACATACAACAAAATGATGCATTTCTTCATTTTGAAACAACACATCCAAGGTGTTAAGAACATATCATTTGCTGATACAAATGGAAAATCAAGTCCGCTTAATAGTCAAAAGCTGAGATAAATGCATTGCTTTCATATTCAAAAGGATAGCCTTATCATTTGGAGAGTCTTTGTCAAAGAAGCCAAATTATCTTATCAATATCGAGTGAAGGATAACAATATTGTTTAATTGCAGTCACCTGCATGTTACTGTATAGGGAAATTCAGAGTTTTCACAAAGGTACCTTGAGGAATTCTCTTGTGCATTACAGATTTGTGACATTAACTTCTAAGCTTTCTAATTTCTGCAAATTTTCATTACAAAAAGCTAGTAATTCTTATATTTTATAAGAAAGTTTCATTGAACTTAAAATAAAACCCCAACAAAGGGCTTTGAAGGTTTATTACATATATATAGTGAACAGCAGCATGGTTTTTATATAATAAGAATCAACAAAAAAAGATCATGATTTTTAGCATTTCAACGAATACCTTGAAGAAATCAAAAGCTAATGAAAACTACAGAAGTGTTCATTTTTAGAAATCAAGAAATCAAGAAAACAATGTAGGCCATAGAGAGATAATAGAATCATAATTACACAGAAGATTAGTTTTGTTTAATGGCAGCCAAGTGGAGGAAAAGAATCAGAAATACCCATATGTGAATATGTTGGAATGGTTGTCAAAACATGGGGATTTTTAGAACAGCAAAATAAAAATAGGCATAACAAATGTTTATTTCATTTACAATGCATATATAGCCACAAATGGGGTTTCTTTTGCAAAAATGGAGGAAATATAAAAGCTCAAGTATTTACAGTCAAAAATCAAATACCCAGTTCAGAGATATAGAAAAGATGCAACTTTGAGCTACAGTACAAATGCATGATCTCATTTTGTTTTTTTTTTTTAACCTAGAAAAGCAGATAAGGCTGCAGCCAACCCATATATAGAAGTGAACAATTTTTGTATTCAAATCTCAAGTTAAGAGTGTCTTGATGGCGGCCAACATAGAAGAACTCAAAGAAAACAATGAAGTTAAATATTCAAGGCCGTCCAGGTTTAATGAAGAATCATACACTCTTTTCCTTTCTTAAAAGTTTCAAAAAACTTCACAGCAGCAAAAGCTCAACTGGGGCTTTGTTCATGGCACCCAGAATAAAAATCATAGACATAGAACAAGAGTCACAATAGAAATATATTAGGAAAAAATGCATGGCCATGCCATATAGCTTGTAAAAGCTTTTAAAGACAAAGAAAATTCTCCAAATTTGAAGATAAGTCTATTTACATTAGGAATTTCTGCAATAAATCTTCCAGAATCTTTAAAACATGGCTTGAAATATAGTGAAAACCAGCAAAAACATGGCTAGGGTTTGCAAATACATGGCGGCGCCCAGAAGTTTCCTCAGCAAGATCAAATAAAAAATGAAAGCATTTCATTCATTTTAGGTTTCAAAAACCTAGAATGTTCGACGGAAGAGCCTTTAGTTTTATTAAAAACTTTATTCATTTTCAATAAAAGTTGTGCTTTAAGCTTTTATATTTATTTTGAATAGTCTTCAAAATAAATTAGCACTTTGGGTCATGTTTTTTCTAAGTCTTTTATATTTGACTTAGTTAAATGGTTTTTATTTTTGCATTGTAATTCAAATTAAATGCTTTATTTTGAGTGATTTGTAAATCACTTCTTAATCAAAAATATTTTGAATATAAAAGTAGAAATACCTTTAAATGAAGAGGCTTTTATTTTTTGCATTTTGATTTTAAATGTAAATCTTTATTTGAATGATATTTATAAATCATTTCAAATGGAAGATATATGAATGCAAAATGAATGCCAAATTGAAAATAAACCTTTATTTGCATTTAATTTCAAACTTTTAAATCTTTAATTTAAATGATATTTCAAATGCAAGATATAGTGTCTTTATTTTCAAAGGTCTAGTCAAGGGAATCAAATGGAGCATTTAAAGCCTTTGCTTTATTATTGGAGGAGGTTGAGAAAGTTTTGCCAACATATGGAGCAAAATTAGGGGTTTTGAGGCAGTTATTTATGAGTTCTACTTCAGTTTGACTTAACTTCAATCAGGGAGTGTTTTGAGGCCTAAAATTGAAGTTCACTTTCAGTTGTGACCCTCTTTTTGAGGTATTTTCAGTTTCATACGACCTTTTGGAGTTGTTTGAGTTTTGACAACTCTTTTTGCATATTTGGAGGAGCATCTTTAGTTTCATGCCTTGTTTGGAGGAGAGGAAGGACAACACATCTTTTCTTAGAGCCAAAATTCAAATTTGAATTTTGAGAGCCTTTTTTATAAGTCATCTTCTTTCTTATTTTCTCTAGTTCTTGATTTGGAGATTGTTGTGAGAGCATTATTCACATTTTGTAACTCATTTTCTTGTGAGATCTATAGATTTGTAATGTATATACTTCTCATTTCTCAATAAAGAAGCTTATTTCCTTCTCTATTTTTTGTGTTCTTTAGTAATTGGTGTGAGTTACATGATTAAATATTGAATCCTTTCATTATTTTATCAATTCCTCCAATACTGAATGCATAGGATATTATGCCATATTGCAGATCTCAATTTGTGTTTTAAGTCTCATGTTTAGGAATTTTGTGAAAACATTATTGTTTTCCTTACTCTTAGCATAAATTTAAGCATTACCTTAGAATCATTTATGCAAGCATAAATTTCTGAGTTGTGATCACATAGCTTTATTGAGTTTTTTGTGATTTTATCAAAGTTGCAAATCTTTTTTTACAATTGGTGAATCACCTTACTTTCCTATCTATTTTTACTTTATCCTTCTATCATTTACCTTTGTTAGAAAAACCAATTTTACAAGAAAATCCAAAGGGAACCAACCCAAAACCTGGAGGTCTATTCTCACCATAGGATACCCGCAGCCTGAGAATAGTCCCATGTGCACAAGATCTATTGAGCTTTTCTGGTTAACTTCAGGTGCAAATCCTTGTGTTAACACTTCTTCAAATTTTGAACATTCTTTAGTTTTTCTTTTCACCTTAGCATTCAGGAACTCTTCAACCCTCTTTCCTTCTTCAACTTGTAATTTCAAATTGGTAATTGTTTCATTGGCTTGCTTCAGCTGCTCATTAACCTCCTTATGTCTATCTCTAAATTTTTTTATTTCCTCTCTCAATTTTTTGATGCATTCATTTGCTTCTTTGGCATTTTCCTTCAGATCTTTGCTCTCACTTTTAGTCCTTTCTAGATCTTCAAGGGATATTTTGAGTTCTCCATTCATGTCAACCATGCACTCTTCTTTTGTGAATCCAATAATAGGAATTTATTTTAGAGGAGTAGGATATCTTTTGAGAGCCATGTGTTCAACCTCCAAGATCTTCCCTGAGAAATTAAGCTTCTTCCAAGGAACCAATATCTAATACCAATTGTTAAACACTTGGAATACTGAGGGGGGGTGAATAGTATTCTCTAAAACCACTTAAACATTTAAAAATTCATTCCACATAGCATAATTAATATGTAGTAATAAAGGAAAGCATGAAATCAACCATCAACATCACATAACACATGAACACTAGATTTTTACATAGAAAACCCAAAAGGAGAAAAACCACAATGAGGATTAGCCCACAATATATTATAACTGATTACAAGATATTATAGAAGTGCTCACTATGGATGGACTCACTACCCACAAAAAAAATAAAAGATAGAAGAGGGGGGTGGCACACAACCAAAATGAATTGTTACAAATGCATCTACAACATGCTAGAATATAGTTCCACTAACTCTCAATATACAGAGATAGCACACTTCATCACTCTACGCTAATAAAAGAATATTGGATCTACCAGTGATAGTGATTTCCAGTACAGGGTGTATGTTTTGGTGAGTCCACACTTTAGCAAAGAACAGTATCTTAACCCCAAGTGGCATGAAGTTTGGAGGTCTACATGTCCATTTGTGGCTAATCATTTGGTGAATTTTGATGTTAGGTCATTACCTGTGCCGACCTAATATGATATGAGTATTGTAAAGTTTAAATAAGTGTTGATGCATTGGGAGCTAATATAGGTCCATTCTAACCTATTTGAGTTCATCTTAAGGTTTTTTTTTTGGTGTAATTTATGTTTTGGGGCCAACAAGTTATATTTTGCATGATACATCTAATTAGGCTGACCTAATAGATGATTGGATGAAATGGATATAAGTATAAGATCATTTCGGTGTTGGATAGTGAGGTTAGTGAATATGCAAGTGTAGTGGATGTGAATTGTGTGAAAGTGATGCAAGTGAAAAGTAGAGAAAAGTGATGAAGTGTGTTGACTCTGTATATTGAGCTTCAGTGGAGTTGTATTCCATCATGTTGTAGATGAATTTGTAACAGTTCATTTTCATTTTGTGTCACCCCTCTCTTCTATCTTTTCTTCTTTATATGGGTAGTGAGTCCACCTATAGTGAGCACTTCTATAATCTTATACTTATATCCATTTCATCCAATCATCAATAAGGTCGGCCTAATTAGATGTATGATATAAAATATAACTTGTCGACCCCAAAACATACTTCACACCACACAAAAAATATTATGATGAACTCAAATAGGTTGGCATGGACCTATATTAGCTCCCACAACACATCAACACTTATTTAAACTTTGTAATACTCATATCATATTAGGTCAGCACCAGTAGTGACCTAACATCAAAATTCACCAACTAATCAACCACAAACGAACATGTGGACCTCCAAACTTCATGCCACTAGGAGTTAAGATACACTTGACACCTGTCAACACTCCCATAAATCTATAAGATTGGATACCATTCCCTGGTGAAGTGCAAACACACCAACACATATACCTTGTACTAGAAATCACTATCACTGGCAAACTTGATATTCTATTATTCATAAATTCTTCACCAGAGAACAAAAAAATGTGAAAACTTGGATTTATACTTCTCTAACATCTAACTAAATTTTCTTAGAACTGCAGAACATGATTCCTCAAGGCAGACCAATGCGGACCAAAATATCGGATGTCTTGTACACTGATAACATTATTCTAACACAACCAATTTTCCACTTCAATTGTCTACACCAAATCAAACCTTCTTGCAAATATACATTGGATTATCATCTATATACACACTCATGCTTCACCAAATGATCTACATATCAATATACATACAATGTTGACATCAATGAAAACACTACATACTATAGAACTTGTGATCATACTTATGTTTCCAATAGACATATCAATGAAAAACTCCACAAACTTTTAACACTTGGTCATAGGGGGCTTAAGCCCCTAGGCCCATCTTAGTGTGGGGCTATTCCTTAAGTGACACAGCCTATGGATGGCACTAGTGGGTGGCAGCAGGTAATTTTAAACTTTTATATGCACCACAAGTCACATGGCGAACCAACCACCAAATATTTTTAGCCCCCAAGGACTCATTTTTGTCCCCTAAGACCTAAATAGGCCATTTTTTCAAACTATCATAACTTGAAATCTAGGAGGAAATTTTTTCAAATGAGATATCCTCAAAATGATAGCTTTTCCAGTTTTATAGTGTTGTAGGTTATTTTCCATAATTTTGTTGTTATGTGACATTTATTACTGTTTGAAGTTAGATCTTCATTTTTCGCTCCTAAGATCATATCTCCAATTTTCATGATTCTTGTGATGTTAGAAAGGTATTGAAGAGCTCTATCATGACATCCATGCACTTTTTCCTATATCTATCCTAGGTTTATTATTATTTCAATTTTTCCCCAATGGGTTTCCTGTATATTACTTAGATATTTTGACAATTGGGAGGGTACAATTTTTATCTCTGCACTTCATTTCAATATTAGAATTGTGTTCTATCTCTAGTTGCTTCAATAAAATTCTATATTTTCTCCATATCGAGAGTGTTCCAATGTTCCTTGGCATCAAGTCTGCTATTGCTTTATCAGTATTCTAACCTAAGTCCTTGAGTGACTCAAATATGGTTTCTAGTATCAAAATTATCATTCCTTTTCTTTCCTTGATTAAGGATTCCAGTGTTACTCCACCAATGTGCTTCTAGTGTTTCTTTGCAATAGGTTATTTCATTGAGGGAGGGTTGAATGGTATCTTCTTAATCTCTCTTATGGGGGATCTTTTTCCTTGAATGGGGTTTTTTCCTCTCATTTTTTCATGGAAAGCATTATTGTATCTTATCTCTCTTTTGGGGAGGAGTTTTTTCCTACTAGGTTTTCTCTTTTTGTCTATTTGTGAGAGATTGCATAAATTACATATGTACATGGGTACCTAATATGGCCTCATAGTTGGAACCCATCCTTGTGTCATTTGCATAAGTACTCCCTACGTTGTTCTTAAGGGGGGGTGTTGATGTAAATAGGTTTTTTACCTATTTAGGTCTTATTTACATGTTAAGTTTGTTGCAAAGATAGTTGTTGTTGCACCAAAAGATCAACTTGTTAATGCTCGATACAACCACCAGAGTTAATGAATCCAATGGGAGGAGGTTAAGCCATTTCATGAACCTAAGTGTTGTGTTGCACAACATAAGGATACCAAGGGTGCACACCTTGCAACAATCCCTCTAATGCAAGCGAGGGGTTCGAACTTGTGACACAAGCTCTAATACCAATTTTTGCAAAAATAGTTGTTGTTGCACCAAAAGATCGACCTATTAATGCTCGATAAAACTACCAGAGTTAATGAATCCATGGGAGGTGGTTAAGCCATGTCATGAACCCAAGCATTGTGTTGCACAGTACAATGAGACCAAGGACACACACCTTGCAACAAATTCCACTTAGGTCCTAGGAGGGAATATTTCTGGTTAGTATTAATTAAGGGGAATCTTTCTAGTTAAATATTAGTTGTCACTTATATAATTATATTTTATTTAATGCTTGTGTCCTAGGTCATTTAATGTTGGCTCAAGTCATTTAATTATGACATGTTCATTTAATTTCGGTACATCATCACACCTTGCCTATATAAGAAAGGCTTCATATATACATTGTAATAACAATCTACCAATATTCAATTTCAACATCTTGCATCCATAATCATAGCATGATATTTCTACCATTTGTCTCTTGTCAAAGCTATTTTTTCTTGCAAGTAATCTTGGGGTATTGAGGAGTTCACCATAAACTCCTATAGAAGAAATACCACTCCAAAACCATATCAATCTATTAACACATTGTAAAATCATTATTTTGTATAAAAAGGTCATGGTATGTGTTGGTGCAAAAAAATTTTGGTTCACAAATCCCTAAATATTAGCCTCTTCTTTAGCTCTATGGGTTTAAAACTTAAGGCAAGGCATTGAACCTTATGATCAAGGAGGGAAACTTTGAACCAATTGACTAAGGTGGGTAAGACCTTATTTGATTTTGGGCTCAACTAGACCTAGGGCTTCCCTAGAGGTATCCTAAATAGGACTAAACACAACTAAAAATATATAAATATATAAGTTTTTGTAGTAGTACTTGGTGTACATCTAACCATAAAAGTTATCACTAGGCCAACGAATAACCTACTACTATAAACTCTATTAAGATGATAATCTCATCACTGCATAATAGTAGGATGTGGGTATACACAACATGACGCTTTAGGATGGTAAAATTTTAAGGATCACTAAGGAGGATTTCCTTGGTTATAAAATTTGAATCATGAAGTGCTCACAAACTAATTCCTAAACCTAATCTATTAGTGTGAAATTTTTAATTAGATTCATAGTTGATAATTTCTTCAACAATCAGTGCCTAATCCATTAGATTACAGAGTTGCAACACACCAAGAAAGAAAACATGTTGAAATCATAATGAATATGAGTTGTGCATATACATACATCACAAATATGATATCAAAATGAACATACTTAGTAATCAACCCCTAGATTGCAAAAATATATATTCAATAAAGAAATGACCATTACAAAGTTTGTGATGTCTTAGAATACTACAAAATTAATAAAATATCTATTACATTCATACTAGTTACACATGTGGCAAGAGGAAAACCTAAGCTATAATTTCCTTGAAGATCCATTAAATAGAGTCATGGAAGCATTCAATTACATAAATTATTTATAATACTAAGATCCTTTTGATTTATAATAGATGTTGCACTAATGGCAACTAGACATGTAGGAGTTGGAACCCTAGAAGCTCTTTCACAAATCTAGGCCATTCTCTGAGTGTGAGGATTGTCATACTTAGAGAAATAGACCTCTAAATTAAGTTTAGGTAGGGAAACACTAGACCAATTTGTTGATATTAGGTAATCTCTCATTCACTTTGGGCTAAACTATACCTAATGGGGACTTCCCTAGAGGTATCCTTAATGATATTAAACACAACTGAAGATGTGTAAAGTGAAAATGGCATAGTAGTACCCAATTTATGCTTGGTCCTAAATGTTGTCACTAGATCAAAGATTAACCTACTAATTATAATATCTCTTATTAATATGATAAGCACATCACTAAATAACTACATGATGTGGGTATGAAGTCTGCATAATTATCTAAAAGTAAGAATTGTTCAAGCTCACTATGGATATTTCACTCAGTAGAACATTGAATCATGAAATACATACAAACTAATTTCCTACTCCTACTCTAATATTGTAATATATTTTCAAGTTTTATGCATGGTGGATCATTAATTCTTAGATCAGTGCCTATTCATTGGGTTATAGATTCACAACATGCTAATACAAATAAAAAATTGAAATCACAAAGGAATATGAGTTGTGTAGATGTATACACCACAAATAATGATATCAAGAAACTAAATATTATTATTTATCTATCCCAGATTGTGTAAATTCATATGCAATGAATAAATGATGCAAGGGCATCCAGAAGCATCCAAAAAATTGAGGCAGTTGACAGTGAAGTTGCAAAGTACTGAATTATTGCATTTGATTGCCAGGTCAATATATTGATGATCAGAGGTTGTGGATTAAAGGGTTTGTTGTCGAGTACATCTATTATTTCCATGTTAAGTTTTAGAGGTCCACATGAAGATTTGATTGAGTTATGAATATATGTGTTCTAACAGTTGTTCAGTCATTTTGGCTGGTGAACTCAAAAGAAGATGATGTGATTCTGGTAATTTGAGTTGTTGCAGATGTTTTTGTGGTGATTCATGGGGCTCGTGGATTTTTCTAGATCATGTTTTGTTGGTCCACATCGATCGTTGTGCTCGTGATTGGTGATTTTCTTTAGTGAGTTCATGTTTTCTTGTTCTTGGCCGACAGGGTGTTTGTAGCATGTTGTGGATCTTCGAGGAATAAATTTTCAAGGTGTTTCATGTTCAAGGATATTGTTTTGGGTCCTTGATTTGTTGTGGCTAACATTGGTTGGTTCGCATTATACATTTTTTATTGTTTGAGGCCAACCTATTTGAGTTTACACATCATCTTACTAGTCATTGTATTTAGGCTGACATGTTAAGGGATAGATGATTTGTAGATGATATAAATAAAAGAGAGAATATTTGTTATAGGAGGGAGGAAGGAAATGGATCAATAAGGTGCTCAATAGTGTGAAATATGAAGCACAGTGACGAAGTATTTTGATCTGGAAATATCTCAAAGCAGAAGAAGTGTGGAGCAGAGCCGAAGGAGTTGATGAAGATTGTTATCATTTAAGTTAGTTGTAATCCCTAGGTTGTGGCCTAGAATCTATCAAGCCTAAGAGGCATATGTAATGTGTTTTGAGATTATAATATAATGAGGAATGAGATTTGAAGGCTGGGTTTTTCCCTATTAGGGTTTTCCCAGGATATATCATGTGTCCGGTGTTCATGAATGTCATTTATATTTATGTTGTTTAGTTGTTAATTTTTGTTGCATATTTGTTATGATCATGGAGTTGGTAGTTTAGGCTACAATGCGGGACAGTCCTTAATTGGATCCTCCTAACTAGACTACATCAATAAATGACCATTACAAAGTTTCAATTCATTAAAATGTTGTTGTGTTCATCAAATATGCATTAAATTCATAATAGAAAAGTAGAAAGAGGAAACCCCAACCTATAACTTCCCAAAAACATAAAAAATAAAATCATGAAGATATTTAACTACAAGAACTATGTATAATATTAACTTCCTTATTATTTATAAAATATGTTTCTCTAATGGAAACTAATTTTATAAAAGTTGAAACCCTATAAGATCCTCAACACTCATAGTCATGTAAAATAGATATATGATCAACCTTCTTTTCATAAAATGAACTTGTATATATGGCACTCAATTTTTTTCCATAATACTTTGGGAATTGAGGAGGAATTATTAGTTAATATATGTGGTGTGCAAGGTGAGATTAGATACCAAAAAAATTTCTAAATGAATTATTTGAATAGGTCTGAGGACCATTAGAAGTTGAAGCTCATCCATCACATTAATGAAAACATGGTTGTATTTTTCCTGCACCACTAAAAGTGTTAGGAATTGCAAGCAAGAATGAGGAGATTAATTTCCAATTATATGTAGATTTAAATACCAAAATAGAGGAATGAAGTTATAGAAATTAGAGGCAACAAGTTTAACATGGTTCACCCTTTTTCTGGGTTATGTCCACAAACAACAATCCATTTTTATTAAAAATTCAGCATAATACATATTACAATTACTTGTGACAAACAATTTCAACGTGCAGCAATAAATTTACATGATTTCCATTGCCCAAAATCACCACACACTTTGCTACATGTGCCAACAACAACTTGTGATTATCCTCATGCTATGCCACATGACTTGTAGCAATTTTTACATGACTATTTTAATTCCACGTAGCAAGAAGACTCCAAACAAAGTCATGTTTGTTCATTTGCAATCTACAACAAATAAACTCATTTCCCAGGCAATTAAAAATTGGTTTTTCTAATTGAATTATATTGGCAATTTATAATTGGTGTTTCCCCCCTTGCAATCCCTATTAATTAATTTAGGGGGAAAATGCACTAGGAAAAGTTTCCAAAATGTTAACACCAAGTCTAAGCAAGCTCCACAGACCAAAAACAAGTACATTTAAATATGCACCCTTAATATGGACAATTATTTTTGGGTGGGAAATACCCTTTGGAGTAGTTGCAATGCCAAATATGATCATAAATGGTGACTTAGATAATGTAGGGATGTAGGTTGGAATTGTAAGAGCTAAAGATTAGCTCAACACCCAAGACCACCTGCAAAAACAATGAAAACCTTCTACAAGAGAATATACAGGAATATAAGCTTGCTTGATATTAAGACCTATCAAAATGATGATGAGGTATGAAGTATATTACATATGTGTACAATGACCTTCCTTATATATGTAAGGTTGAGGAATAGGATTGAACATGATTGTGACATGTTTCTTAATCCTATGACATGAGATGACTAACAAACTAACTACCTAGGAAATGATGCATAAAACTAGACAAGATAAGTTCTAGAAAAGCTAACTAAGACTTATAGGAAGAATCTTATATCCTAAGTAAACTTAACATATGAATAAGTCTAGACACACTCCTCTCTCAAAAGAAAGAATCTATATGGAAAGTAAAACAAGACATTATTGAATAGCATGCGCACATGGTGGATTTTACTCTCCCACTCCTCTCTCCTTTGTCTGTGTTTGAAAAACCTATGCACATGGTGGATTCTACCCTAAGGGTACCCCACAATCCCCCTCTATCCCCTCCTGACTTGAGCCTCACCTTGTCACATGCGGATTCCTGTCCCTCGAGAGAAACTCCTGGAGGGTTCTTTCCTTTGGTTGTAGGTCAATCAGAGTCACCTGTGATTCTAGTCTTGTCTAGTGTGGAATTGTCGGCGGTCGAGATTCTTTTGAAAACTAAAGGTTGGAAGGATGTGTTGACCAATGATAAACAGAGCTCAAATCCTCCACCTCTTTTTTGAAGAGGAATTCAAAGCTTCAAGAATGGATTTTGCTATCTTTGATACAATCAATGATAGGATTATCTCCATGGAGAACACAGTTGTGGGTCATTTTCTCTCTTTTCATCCTACTATGGATATGGTCTGAAGATGGGTTGTTGTTGAATAGTGCCTCAAAGGAAGTGTGGACATCTATGCAATGTCGGGTGGTCTCTTCCTTTTCAATTTCATGAGCTTGAAAGACTTGGTTGTGGTTCTCTCCTTTGGGCCTTGGGTGTATGGAAAGAATAGTTTGGCCTTATGTCACTGGAAGTCGAGGTTTAACCCTACAGTGGATCTAAATAAATTGGCATTGGTCTAGGTTCATCTTCCTAGGTTTCCCTTGGAATACTAGGATGAATCCATCTTCAAAAGCATTGGGGATTCCTTGGGATAGTTCATTACTTCAAACTCCATCATCAGATCCAAATCCAAGTTAGTGTTTACATGCTTTTATGTGAATATTAGTGTGAATAAGACACTTCCTAACTCTATGAATTTGTACTCTAAGTTTGGTACCTGGGTCCAACCTGTGCGCTATGAAAATGTTGTTGTTTACTGTCAAAAGTGTGCCAAAACTAGCCACCTTATTTCTAACAGTAAATCTTCCTTTAATTAGGAGACTAACCCGAGAGACTCTACTACTAATGCTCACCCTCCTCTGGAAAATGATGTTCAGAAGGATGGCGATCAGGCCAAGTCTGCCTCGCCGGTGTTGGTTGAACCCCCAATCTCTAGGGATCCTCTTAGTGGGATGGATATTTCTAGTATAGATTCAGCTTCAAGCCTTGCTATTCCTTCTATGACTGAGAATGTGGAAGTTTAAAATATGTTAGATGTAGATGATCTATCCTCTAGCTAGGCTCTTGGGGGGATGAGTTAGTAGGAGGATCCCTATTGGAGGTGGGTTCGGTTGGGATTAGTGAGACTATGGGTGAAGAGGGTGAAATTTGGGAGGATATGGGTACTAGAATTATTGATGAGATAACTTTTAGTTTAGAGGGATTGAATCAGGTGAAACTTGTAGAAAATGATAACTAGGTAACCCCAAAGAAAAGAGGGAGAAAGAAGAAGGTGGATGTGGGAGGTAAATCCAAACCTGGAAGACCCAGCCAGAGACAAGTGAGGTTGAGAGAGACTGCAAACGAGATAGCCAATGGTAAATAGAGCACATTGGAAGTGTCCTCCAAGAAAGGTCAAAAATTAAATTCATGTCATTGAATGTGTGAGGGTTGAACAGCTCTCATAAATAGCTTGCTATAAAGAACTATGTTTTAGAACATTAGATAGATGTGTTACTTTTACAAGAAACCAAGATGAAGAAATCTAATCTCGATAATATTGTTAAGTATTTTTGGTCGAGTGCCACTTACTCCTATAGTGATGTTGAAGGGGCATCGGGTGGTCTTGTTGTGCTTTGGAACCCCTCTAGGTTTAATGGCTCTGAACTATTTTGTTGCTAGAGTAGTGTGGGAGTTTCTTTTTCCTACTCGGGTGGCTCTTGGTTGCTTATCAATGTTATGCTCCCAACCAGAGAAATGCTAGGAATGCATTGTGGTAGGTTCTTTCTAGCTGGGTTAAAAATAATAGTGGTTCTCATTGGTTGGTGGCTGGGGACTTCAAATCCCCCTTATATCCTTTGGAGAAAAGTGGTGGATTGATGGATTATTCTAATACCATGGTTGATCTGGAAAACTTTCTAAGTTCTACTGGCCTGATTGACATTGACTTATCGGCTTTTAATTGGACGAATAGGCGTCTTGGGGAGGACTTGATTCAAGTTAGATTAGATAGATTCCTTTAATCCAATAACTAGAGTAGCCTTCCTAGTGCCTCTCTTCAGGCTCTACCTAGGACAGTGTCGGATCACAATCCTTTGTTGTTGATCTTGAATGACCATTCTATTGTTGGTTCATTCCCTTTATGGTTTGAGATTATGCAGAATTCCCACCCTGATTTCAAGAAAAAAGTTGTTGAATGGTGGAATATTCATGTTTGTGCCTCCCCCATGTTTAGGATCTTTTTTAAATTTAAACATATCAAATGTATGGTGAAAGGCTAGAACAAAAGGGTTTTTGGGGACATTTTCCAAAAAAAAAAGAGTTGTTGGGGATAAATTGAAAATCATACAAAAGAAAATGGAGGGGGATGTCATTCTACCTACTTTCAAACAAGAAAAAGATAGCCAAAGGGAGTGGAAGAAAATTCTAAAGAATGTGGAAATTTTCTAGAAACAAAAATCGAGGGTCCAATGGCTGAAAGAAGTTTTGGCCTATAGGAGCATTTGTAGTCTGCAGGGTCTGCTAAGGACTAGGATGAAATGGAAAATTGGTAATGGTAATAAAATCAAATTCTTGGAGGACCCCTGGCTACTTGATATCCCTCTAGAAAACTCTGAATTTAGAAATCTTATGAGGTTGGCACAAAGGTTCTTTGGTGTCCATATTAGTCATTACCTCCTTGGCCCACTTGGTGCTAGGAAATGGAATGTTTTGGCCCTTTGCTACCCTTTATCCCCTAAGTTGAGCCTCCTTGCCAAGACCCTGCAGGATTTTCTCTCCCTTACTAGACTTCCTTAAACCAACATGGGGGATGAGTTCTTCTGGACTCACGATAAGCAAGGAGATCTTTCAGTTAAATCGGCTTACAATTTGCTGACAGACCAGGGTGTTGTCCTTGATCTTTGCAAGAGGGTTTAGAATCAACACATGATCCCAAAAGTTAATTTCTTTTCATGGACTGCATTCCATAATAGGATTCTTACTCAAGACAATTTGAGGAAAAGGGGATTCCAAATTCCCAACAGATGTTTTTTATGCAAGTGCAATGAAGAATCGGTGGACCACTTGTTGTTACACTACCCGTTTGTTGATGGTGTGTGGGAGTTGGCCATATAACATTTGGGCATTCATTGGACTATGTGTAAGGATATTATATCCTTTATCTTGAGCTAGACTGGACCCTTTTTCCACCCCTTACCTTGTGAAATTCGAAACTAGGTGTTGGACACTAGGAACACTGAGAGGGGGGGTGAACTAGTGTTCGACAATATTTGATTTTCAAATTAGATCTTAAACTATCAACAGCAATAATTAAACCCTCGATAATATCCACAACATATAAATAGAAGGAAACATGCATACACATTAAACAACACCATAACACCTAGATTTTTACGTGGAAAACTTGTTAGGGGAAAAACCATAGTGGAGATTAATCCACAAAGTATACTCTATTAAAAGTATAATAAAAAGGGGAATGCACTTGCATTCAGGCACACTACCTAGAGCTCACTACTCAAAAGAGAAGGCTCACTACCTTACAAAACATATTTGGTAGTACACCAAAATTTTGAACTAAGAGTATAGCATCTATGAATGCTTGGAATCAGATCCAATTAGGCACACACTCAGATTCCTTGTATCCAATTTGCACTTCTCCTCTGCTCTACTGTAGAAACCCTTCTAAAAAATTTGCTCAACATATCTTCTAAAGATTAACCCATATATCTTTTTTGCACTTTTTTGCACAAAACACACTCTTCTTCTATCTTCATCACCACAAAAATGATTTTTGGATCTCCTTTATATACCCGCTAATCAAGAATTCATTGTATGGCTTCAAAACAAAATATAATATTCTTGCTTATTTCAGCTCAAATCATTAATTAGAGTTGATGCGTACCCACACAAGTCGGCTAGACTATAGTAGGGACCCAAATCAAAATTCCAAACATAATAAATAGCTAAACACATACTCCACATACATCCACGACATGACATATACATCAAATTGGCCAGAATAAGAAAGCAAGTAGTAAATCATTGTTTTGAATCTCTTAACTTCGTACTTTGACTAATGAAACACCACAAAATTTTCCAATAGGTTAGCATACATGCTAAACAAGCTTCCTTGGGGATCCACACCACAAAATAGTGATTCGGTGAATTATTCAAATCAACTTGTCAACTGGATGTCCTGTTCTTCATACTTTATGCCGGTAGATTATAGTCACTTCTCTTGTCAATAGAAAAAACTACTACACTATGGACCATACTGTTGACTCTAGTTTCCATTAATGACAACACAAGAAGCCAAAAACAATCTCTCCAAGCCATATTTCAACAATCTCCCCCTTTGGCATTGATGGCAACACTTAGCAAAAAATGACTAAGTGTCAAAACTCAAAAACTTACCAAGACCAAAATTATTGCTTCCCCTCAGGATGTCAAGGAATTTTTCATTACATTCTCCCCCCCTTTGACATCAATGACAAAGCTTCCACTTCTTTTGCTGCACTTCTTTCGTTCAAAATTTTACTAATCTCTCCCCTTAGAAAAATTGAGATTTTTCATCAAAAATAGGAAAACTGTTGCACAAATCAAAATATTATTTTATACTTAGCTTTCATTTCTAAAAGATATTTCTTCCACGAATCCACTGCAATCCCAATAGCTATAATCAAGTTGTTATTCTCTAATTTCCTATTGATAATATAAACAATGGATTTAGGAATGGTGAAGGCATCATTCAACTTTTTTCCTTCCTTTAGAATTTTAATCATTTGCTCTAATCTACATTCGGTATGATCTTTCACTTTCCAGAAAGCATCCATAAGAGTACTTCTAGTAGAGTGAACTTTTGCATGCTCAACCTACAAAACATGAATCTTCTTCTTAACTTTTTTTCCCTTTTCCAAAAACATATTGTATTCTTGACCTATTCTGACAAGCTCATTTTTAATTTCCTCCAATTTGTCCTTATACTTGCCAACCACATGGGGCCACCTAAGACAGTAATTGAAGATCTTGTTAGTTGAGTCAATGCACTGTCTTAGCTCATTCATTTTCTTCTTCAGTTTAGAAATAGATAGCTTAAAATCCATCTTCAAATGGGAAATTATTTCTTCCTCTTTTCTATCCAGAGGCACAGAGGCCATAGCCTCCTGGATACATTGGATCAGCTCATCTGGAAGATCATTTTGCAGACTCTCCAATTAAATGTTGTTATCAACAAAGTATCTTCCTAGAGTGTTTTCAATGAAATCCTACTCATAAGATGGTCCATTCAACCATATATCAATTATATTCTACATACCATCTTCATCCTAAATAATCTGCAATATTTTTTCTTTAAACAGAGCACCTTCATCATCACTATCTTCTACAATTTCCACAACCGGTTCAACTAGTTTTGGTTCTTCTCTTGGACTATATCCCTCAGATTCTTCATCGACTACATCCACAACTGTATTTTCTTTTCCTTTTGCCTCAAATTTTGTTGACTTGGGTGTCGGAGGAGTGACACCAACCAATTCTCTTTCTCTCTTCTGCCTTTTCTCTACCTTACCGGAAGATGATCTAACTTCAGCTATCTTTACCGGAAGAGAAATAGAAATTGCATCAAACCTTTCTAACAAATTTCTAAATAAATTCTCATAAACTCTTTCACCATTTTAAAACGAGTTGAAATGTTCAAAAAATTTCTTATAGAATAGTATATTTTCTTGAATAGTATATTTTCTTTCCATACCACATTGTCATTCAGAGGCAAGCAATTCAAGAAATACATCATAATACATATAGCTAGAGTGCCAAAACTAAAAGAGTAGCCTATATCCTTCAACAATTGAACATTCTCCATTAATTGATCTTTTATCAAACCACATAGGTCAAAGTCTTCTCCTTTTATTATCATTTTGTGAGCAATATATACTATACCTGCCGACGTTGAACCTTCTCGATTTTTGAAGAAGATTTTATATGAGATTCCATGAGTAATATACCTCATTAAAGGATTTTTTATTTTAGCAATAACCAGAGCCCTCCGATCTCCCGTTATTCCAGTTAGGGCTTCGACCTCAATATTTTGAATCGATTTCTTTTTCAAAACATCACCAACTTCGCACAAACCAGTTAAATTTTTTATTACATCCTTAGAAATCTGATAGGTTTTATCTAGAGTAAGGATATCACCATTCAATCTATTCAAGATAAACCAAATCACTTCCACATTGACAAAATGAGGGAATTCATTCCAGATATCCAAATTCTTATGTTTTGCTCCTCTAAGCCTTTTCAATTCAATGTCAAACAATGAATTTCTTATATCCCTAGCCTTTTGACTACTATATTCATCCAAAATTACTAATCCTTGGATTTCCTTCATTTTTTGTACCAAGCAAGGTTCTATCGATCACCAAAACACTATGAAATTGATAAGCAATAAATATACCTAGAGAATTTGTCACTAGATTGGTTTTTACTCATTCAAATTTTCACAAAAAAGGGTTCTCCAATCGTTCTCCTTTAGCACATAGTGACAAATTAGGGTTCCAAATTCCCTTTTATAACTTCACCTACTTAACTTCCTATCGCTTTAAATGTGTTTCCCTAGAAGTTCCAGTTACACTGAAAACTCAGACAGCAAATGAAGAATCCGACTTTAGATTTTCAACATTTTATCCAACTCAACAAATGATCATAGATACATTTTTCAAAGAATAACATAACTGTTGATGGTATCCAGTGATTCAGAGCCAACTATACTCAGGGGAACATAAGATCTTCTTGTAAAAATTCCCCTAAGCCATTGGCTTAAAGTCAATTGTCGGAAGAATTACTGGAGGGATTTTCCAGTACAACCTTATTTCCTTCATCAGATTCACTTTTCTTTACCCACATCTTCTTCATCTGATCTCTTATCTCTTCTACAGATGTTTTTTCCTTTCCTTTGTTATCTTTTTGTCAATTTATCCCTTGATAAGCCGGACCTCTTTTATTCATGTTTATGTTTCTACAGAATCTTGCAATGTGCCCAAGTTTGTTGCAATTGTAGCACACTGTATTTTTCTATCTATACGACTAATTTCCTCCAGATCTGCATTGATCAACATGACCAAATCTTCCACAAGTATATCAATTAATGTTGTACTAACAAACATACTTCTTCATTCTAATGACTTATGCCCAAACTTCTTACATTTAAAACACTAACCAGAAAATGATGGAGTGCTAAAATTTATTTTTCTTCTACATTGAGAAGCCATATAACCAAATTTATTATAAACAAAGCAATATCCATTAAATTTTTGAGCATTGGGTTGCCTTACCGGGTGTCTTCTACCTTTGTTCTTCTTATTAGGATTCTTTTGTTCGGATCCAGAGCTCTCACCCTTCTCATAGCCAAGACCTCACTTGTCATTTGTATCCTTTTGTCCTTTGGTTATCTCATCAAGCCTAGTAGAGCTTATCCTGAATTTCTCCTTGAATTCATTTGCAGTAGAAATCTCATTTCTGAGGATAACTACCTATCTCTTAAGCTCTTGTTCATTGTTTCTAGATTGTTGTAGTTCAATTTCCAATTGAATAAATCCTCTATTAACTCTGTTGCATTCTTTAGGTTTTTCTTTCAAGGACTGGGCTAGATTCTCCTCATTCTTTTTCCTTTCTTCAATCTCTTTGGTAAAATTCATTGCCACATATTCCATTTCAAGCTTTAGATTTGTATTGTCCTTAGAAATTTTTTCACATTCTTCTATTATTTCCCTTAGGGTTTGATTTAGATGGACATCATCTGAACCTTTTCTTTCTTTTCGCATCAATTGATCACATAGTTCCTTCCTCTTTTACCTTGACTCATTTATCTTATCCTTCAATGATTGAATGAATTTTTTGATAGCCACAAGATTTGCTTTTAGTTCCATGACCTCTGCTTTGGATTGATCAAGATCATCAAGCGCCACCATGAGTTGTTGTTGAAGACCACCAGTGTCCATCATAATTCAAGATCCACCTCAAGCTATTAGACTTCAGAAGAAGAACAAGCTCTAATACCAATTGTTGGACACTAGGAACACTAAGAGGGGGGTGACTCAGTGTTCGAAGATATTTGATTTTCAAATCAGATCTTAAACTATCAACAACAATAATTAAACCCTCAATAATATCCACAACATATAAATAGAAGGAAACATGCATACACATTAAACAACACCATAACACCTAGATTTTTACATGGAAACCCCGTTAGGGGAAAAACCATGGTGGAGAATAATCCATAAAGTATACTCTGTTAAAAGTATGATAAAAAGGGGAATGCACTTGCATTCAAGCACACTTCCTTGAGCTCACTTCTCAAAAGAGAAGGCTCGCTGCCTTACAAAACATATTTGGTATTACAAAAAAATGTTGACCTAAGAGTATAGCATCTATGAATGCTTGGAATCAATTCCCATTAGGCACACACTCATATTTTGGATCTTTTATCCAGTTTGCACTTCTCCTCTGCTCTACTCTGCTTTGTTGCAGAAACCCTTCTAAAAAAATTTCTCAACAAATCTTCTAAAGATTAACCCATATAGCTTTTCCACACTTTTTTGCACAAAACACACTCTTCTAATATCTTCATCACCACAAAAATGATTTTTGAATCTCCTTTATATACTCACTAATCAGGAATTCATTGTATGTCGACTTCAAAAAAATATATAATATTCTTGCTTATGTCAGCTCAAATCATTAATTAGAGTTGATGTGTACCCACACAAATCAGCTAGACTATAGTAGGGACCTAAACCAAAATTCCAAACATAAGAAATAGCTAAACACATACTCCACATACATCCAAGACACAACATATACATCAGATCAGCCAAAATAAGAAAGTAGTCATTCTTCTAAATCTCTTAACTTCATACTTTGACAAATGAAACACCACAAAACTTTCCAATAGGATAGCATACATGCTAAACAAGCTTCCTTGGGGATTCACACCACAAAATAGTGATCTAGTGAAGTATTTAGATTAACTTGTCAACCAGATGTCATGTTATTCATACTTTCTGTCGGTAGATTACAGTCACTTACTTCTCTTGTCAATAGGAGCAACTACTACATTATGGACCATACTGCTAACTCCAGTTTCCATCAATTACAACACAAGAAGCCAAAAACAATCTCTAGAAGCCATATTCCAACACCAAGTTCCCCCCATTATCTTCTGGTGCTTATGGAAAGAAAGAAACAATAGGATTTTCATGAACAATTAGATGAGTCTGAAGGAAGTTTTTGGTATTGGTTCTCGGCTCATTGCGGAAAACATTTCACTCTTCAAAGGGAAAGCCCCAAATAAAGGTCTGATTGAGAGGGAAATTATTATGGCCAAAGCTTGGCATCAGAACTTGGATGCAAGCTCCTATGACAACTCATAATCCTTGGCTAGAAGAGACACTATATGGATGCCTGTGGATAGTGGTTGGTATAAACTTAATTTTGATGGGGCAGCCAAAGGCAACCTGGGCAGAGATAGCATAGGAGGTGTTATCAAAGATTGCAAAGGAAATTTTGTGACTAGTTACTCTAGGGGGATTGGTATCCAATCTTCTATGATTGCAGAAGCTAGAGTGCTGCTTAAGGGCTTACAGTTAGTTGTTTCTATGGGGATTGTGAACCTTCATATTGAAGGTGATTCCAAGTCTATTATTGATGTTGTTAACTTTGATATATTACTGGGGTGGAGTACTAAATACACTCTATTAGACAAAGGGCTCTTTGTGTCTAAGTTAAATTTGAAGATTGCTACCCACATTTATCGAGAGGGCAATCAAGTGGTTGATTCCTTAGCCGAATTTGGCACACATTGGAAATTCTCTAAGTGTTGGAAAATTTTGGGGAACCTAATGCTAGGTATTCAAGATCTAATCCTAAAGGAGCAAAGCCCTTACTTGATCCATGATAATAACTAATCATGTGCTTTTATGGGCTTCTTGGGGGGTCCACATGCTTGTCTTATGGGATATGTGGATGGGTGTTAATGCTGAGGTGGACTACAAGTGGAAAATTTTGAATAATGAGGTGGATTCCTTTTAAAAAAGGGCATCATGAGGAATTATGGCAGGCACTTTGTGATTAAGGCCAAGTTGGGTTGTACCTTATGTAATCTCCTTTTGGGGATTGCACTAAGCTATCGTATTCTCAAGTTTTATTTTTATTTTAATATTGATGTGACTAATAATTATGAGATCAAGCTCCTAATTGGTTCTATCATTTCCACTATTTTGTCTCCTCTTCTAAAAGTTGGCTTCTTAGGTGTTTCTAAATTTGGCCCCACGGCCATCTTGCCTTGGTTTTTGTGTAAAAACATGGAAGGCGAACCTTCCATTCCCATCATGTCCTGCTTACCTAGCCGCAAGTGTTTGGAGATCCTCATTTATGAATTTGCGAAGATTTCTTTTAGGGAATTATCTCCTCCAACATACGACCTGTACATTGCTTTGATTACCCAAGGCTACTTTGTTTGGCTTAAAAACCTAAGTGTGCAGGTGATCTTTCACTTAACCATTTTCTCTAATCTTTTTCTCTCATAGGTTTTCTAGTTATTCTGTGTGCAAAGAGACATTATGGGTGGTGATAGGGCACGAACGGAACTTGAAAACTATGGTGAATTTCATAAAGATCCATACGTCTAGCACATATGTGTTGAAGGCAGTTTGGCTCCCCTAATGGGGAGTCTGGTGGGTCACAACCCTAATTTTTTTGTGTAGTTTGCTAACTCTTGGAAAGATCGATGTGTGACTATGGGTAGTATTTCCTTTGAAGTGAACGAGGATGTGATAGCGCAGGCAATGGGGCTTTTTATTACTAGTAAGAAGTACCTGAAGCATACAAATTCCCAAGATAATGAAAGTTTGAACGCTTTATTTATGGGGAACGATAAGTCAATTCATAACTAGTTGAGGTTTGAGAGAGAGGCTCTTTTGTAGCCTTAGGACCAAGTTTTCCTCACCGTTATGAAGTACGTGACTTTGGAAGATTTAGAGAGCTCTATTGAAAAATGCATTGAGACTGTTGGCCGAAATCCTGATGATACTCCTCCCCTACTGTTACACCAAGGCCTCATTTTGAGGCTCTACCACTTCCATCTTGTGCTTTGCCCACCCGAACCCATTTTTGTTGTTCGTGTTGAGGAAATTGATCCTCCTGTTGTGACCAATATATCCCCGACCAATTCCAAAGGTCCCATCAGGAAAACCCATACAGTTTCTACTGATACTCATAATCCTAAACCTACTACTAAGAAGCTTAAGGGGAATGCGAGAATTTCCCAAACCAATGGTGTGGCTAGTATCTATGAGCTCAAGTCGACCCCTACCAAGACTATTAGCAAACCCACCTTGAAGAAGAAAGGTAAGGAGGAAGTGAAGGGTTTGATGGAGCCTCTGACCAAGGACAGCAGAGGTAAAAATGTGGTGGGTAGGGATTCTAAGGGAGACACAGTGGTTGCAGCTATAGTGGTGACTAGTGGCAATACCATCATCAGGGGGTCTAGTATGCTAGCTAAGAATAACAAGAAAGTTTAGGTTAATGACTTGGATTCAAAAGAGGAGTGGTCTGACATCAAAGATTGCAGGGACGAGGAGGAGGAGTATGTTGGAGGGCCCCACTCCATTCCTGATATTAGAAAAGTGTAGAAGGAGAAATCATCTTTCTAGTCCTCAGACCTGTTGGACATGGAGTGTGTTGATACTATGAAACTATGGATTACGATGAGGAGCTCTATGTGCTACAGGAAAGAATGGAAAAGTTGGACAAGAAATTGTGTGGCTTGACTTGTTTCATTGTCAAGCTAGTCCATTGTGTTACCAGCACCCTGTCTGCAATTATGAAGGATCAAATGGACAAGAAGAATGCTAAAGAAGGCCAAGAATGGGTTGGGGATGATGTTGTTAATCTCCTATCTAAGAACTGGGAAAATGCCAGTTAGTCTGTTGTTGGTCTATTTTTTTGTATGTTTGTTGTTGGTCCAATGTGTATATTTTTTGGCTTGGTTTTTAATGTTTTTTGGTCTTGAACTTTATTGGCCCTTGTGGCTCTTTGTGTAAAGGGTACATCACCCTGTAAATGTTTCTTACCAGATCAAAAATGTATGAATAAGTCCCCTTATTACCTAGTGAGATAAATTACTAGGTACAAGACTTAATATTCACACCAACACCCCCCTTAAGTGCAACTTAGATGCAAGGATGGGTCCTAGATACTAGGCCATTTTAGGTACCCATGTACAAATGCAAATGAAATCTCTCACAAATGGAGTAAAGGAGAAAATTCAATGGGACAAAACTCCTGTCTAAAAGAGGAAAAATAAAATCATGTGAGGAAGGATGGAGAACTCCATGATACCCCCCAATTACACCATCCATCACATATATACATTACAAAATTCCCCCATAAGAGGGAAAGAAAGATATTACATAGCCCCCCATAATGAAGTAACTCCACAACCACTAAAGAATGTCTAAAGATAAAAGAGAATCAAATTCCTATAAACAATATATCTCCCCTTGGGAAGAAAAAGATTGAATAGTCGATGTTGAATCAACCTAGTCGATGTTGAATCAACCTCATCTCCATGTCGAAGAAAGAGGGAAGCAGCCTCAAGAATAAACTCTTTGAAGATGTGTCAAGAGCCTCTAAGATGCCTCAACAAAACTAGGTGTGACCCCAATGAAGGAAGAAGACAAAGAATTTGAATACTCTAGAGAAAATTCCCAAGATGAATGATCAAAAAGGAGAGAAACCCCCTCAAACAAGTCCTCCAAATCTATTGAAGAAGTATGACAAACCAATTTTGATATACTTGTCATGAAACCATCCTGCAAGTGCAAATTTGGAAAACCAAAAGTGTCTTGCTCATATGAAGTCTTTCTCAAATTTAAATAAGCAAGAGAAGATGCAACCTCATGGCATGGTTAATGAATAGTGAGGTTTAACCATCCACCAAAACCTTCATGTGAATTACTACCCACACTAGAGCTAGGAGAGTGATCCCTTGAACATTCACCATCAAGAACAAAATGAGAAAATTAATAGATATTTTCCTAACAATTGGCCCTAACCATTGCAATAATTTGTTTGGTATTCAAATCTCGAATGAAGATTGAATCTAGAGTGAACTCAATTGATTTACCAGTTTGTGCTATCTAATATATTAAAAGAAGATTGTGCTTAATATCAAGAATATAAAGCACATTATTAAAGCTACCATGTGGCACATCAATAACCCCTTTACCAAATACATCAAAATAAACATAATTATCCATCAAGATCCTCATGAGTGAAGTATCCTTCAAAGATGAAAACCTATTAGGGTGGCGTGATATATGATAGGAGGATCCAAAGTTAATAATCCAATTTTTAGACTCCTTAACATGTGTTACAACAAGAGAATGTCCTTTCATTGTAGAATCATTGATCTTATCAATCCTAGTGGAAATACCTGCAACCCAGTGTGTGTAGTAGATTTTTATTGAGAAGAAGAAGATGATGAACTTTTAGACTTAGCAGGCAAAGAAATGTTATGTTCCTTTAAGATTTTCCTCATTTCATCTAACTCTTTCTTGTAACAAGTTTTTTCACCATGCCCTGGTTTTTAATAATAACCACATTTATTCGTCTCCTTCTTAGGTTTTTCCTCTGATACCATGTAAGAGCTGAAGATTAGCTCAACACCTAAGACCACCTGCAAAAGCAATGAAAACCTTCTATAAGATAATATACAAGAATATGAGCTTGCTTGATAGTAAGACCTATCAAAATGATGATGAGGTATGAAGGATATTACATATGTGTAAAATGACCTTCCTTATATAAGCAAGGTTGAGGAATAGGATTGAACATGATTGTGACATATGTCTTAATCCTATGACATGAGATGACTAACAAACTAACTACCTAGGAAAGGATGCATAAAGCTAGATAAGATAAGTTCTAGAAAATCCAACTAAGACTTCTAGAAAGAATCTTATATCCTAAGTAGACTTAACATGTGAATAAGTCCCCTTATTACCTAGTGAGATAAATTACTAGGTACAATACTTAATATTCACATCAACAAGAATGAATAGTGTAAAATGTGAGAGTTTCAAGGCTTCAGGGATCAATGGTCAGGGATACCTCATAACCTATTCCACATGTCAAGGATCAGGGATTACAAGTACATCATAACTCATTCCCAAAGTAAGAAAATAAAGGTCTTTATATTACCAACTTAAAAATTATATGTGAAGGAAATTATCAAGAGTCATGGATCAGGGATACCAAGTAATTCATCTCATAAGGCATGGAAGTAAATATAGTTCCAAACTTGTGAACTTGATAAAATAGATTGGTAATAAAATTCAAGGATCATGAGTTGGGGATACTTAATACCTCATGCCAAAAGTACCGCATTAGAGGAATTCCTACATCTTTGACTATGAAGAGTTTATGCAATAAAATATTAGGATTTAGGGATGGGAATACAAAGGAATTAATTCCATAAGGTATGTGGATAAAGGGATGACCAAAAATGTGATTTTGAAAGATACATGGTAAAAAAGGATCAATAATTAGGGATTGAGGATGTTTCATACCTTATAGCACAAGGGATTTGAATAAGAAGATGATCAACTCTACAACTCTAAAAGGTAACTTAGTGTAAAGAGTCAAAGTGTAAGAATCGAAAGAAAGACATGTTGGTAAGAGAAATTTGAAAACTTTAATAGGGAAAAGGGAAAAGTTGAGGGTCAAGGTAAGGTATTCCATGATGGAAAACTTTAAAACTCTAACATTCACAATCATTGGAATTTGAGTAGAAAGACCTCTACACCTAGAATTTTGGTATCTTTACAACTTCCAACACATGGTAGGAACATGAAATATGAAGAGGAAGGACACATAAAAAACTAACCAAATGATACCCATACAAATAATTATTAGATTGGTTATATGATGGGAATAATAAAGATAAAATGCATAAAGGTGCACGACTCAAGCACAATTTATACATAGTAAAACTAGGTGCCAACATTGGCTTTATTTGGGGATATGTGTCTCTTGCAAGCATAGCGAGAATCTAGGTCTCAAGAATGGACCAAAACAAAGGGTAAAAATGGAGGGAGCTAGTTTTTCAACTAGAAGGTAGTAAAAATCATTGCAAATATTTTTCAAGGCATCTCATCAAATAATATAAAAAAATGTGTAGGTTTTCTTATGGATAACTAAGATTCAATTGGATATCCTAAAAATTCCATGTACCTACTTAATTACATACATAGAGCCTAGCTTATTTGTGAAATATGGAGCTATAGTCCTTATTGTTATCTTTATTGAGGTACCATAAAGTGGGTTTATTTGGTGTTCCCCTTTGGATCATAAAACCTAAGACTATGTTTCCCTAATTGGATAAATCCATTCATCTTTTGTGTGCTCAACCTACCATCTCACCAATACATTCAAAACATAAAATCAATCTTCCTTTTATATTATGTTATTTTATTACCTTTTACTTCCATGTATAGATGTGTACAATTGTTGATGCTTTTATGTCAAATGACATTTGGAAAATTAGAAAAGGTTTTCATACAGTTAAATGTAGCCAAAAAGTGAATGAGAAAATATAATATGGAAATTAAAAAGTTTTGGGCAACATTTAGGTGTTATAATGTAAGAGAGGAAAAAGTAAAAAAAAACTATTACCTCTTCCAGCACTAAAGTGAGACATGGGAGGGAAAAAACAAATGAGTTTGTTTTTCTTTTAATTTTCTACACATGTAGCATGAGTTTAGGGTTTTGTTGTTACATTGAAGAGATTGCATCTCCAAAACATGGTGCAAGAATAGCATTTGATGCTTTGAGTTTCTCCATGTTTCATGAGGTTCATTTTAGAATTTTTAGGAGGCATCTTAGGCACATTGTAGTTGAAGATAGAGGCTAGACAAGTTGCAAAATTGGTTAAATAGCAAGAAGAGAGGTTTCAAGAGTCCATCCATGCCTTATCCACCACATGTTTTGGGTCTATAACACTCCATTTTCTATGTGGTATGCATTATATACCTTACCAAGTATATGTTTTTCCATTTTAAAAGGAATTTTTGTTGAGTCATTAAGCACCTATTAGATATTGCTTAAGGTTGCCACAAATATAATTGTATATAACCTATTATGTGGGTTCATGAGACTAAGGACAAAAGGATAGTTCATTATGGTATAGAGGCTTTCATAATATTTTCAATGAAATAATTCATTTTTGAATCATAAGTGTTGGTCCTAGAGGATCATTATAGAAGTATGGGTAGTTAATGGCTATAAGTGATAGTGATACAACTAATAGCAAGACTATTTAGTCATCTTACCATTTAATTCCTGTATTATGTGATAGGGTCTACTCAAGAAGAGAAAAATCACAAGGAAATGTAAAGCCTGACAAAGACCTTGTTGATAAGGGACAACATTGAGGAGGCCTATCAAGACACAGTGGGAAGTGTTGCACAGGAGATATTTTCCAACTATAAGTGAGCAAACAAAGAGGTTTTAACTCTTTGTAACCATCAATTTTTTGTGTCAAAGTCACATAGTGAAAGTTATCAAGGAGTTACTCATAGATTGAGAGTATCTATCACAATATTGTGCATTTTTCACACATGCCCCATCAAGATGGGGATCCCCTCTTTCGGTTTCACTTTAGGTTGCTCCCTTTTCCCCTTAAGGGATGGGTTTCAATTTTGATGATTTCACTTTCTTGAGTTTGTGAAGATCATTCAAATCAAAAAGTGAGTAAGGTTTGCAGCAAGGTTCCAAAGGTCTAAGAGTTTGAAGATCATCACTTAGAGAGCCTCATGTTAAAATTACCTCAGATTTGGGGATTCCTTGCATCCTCGAATTCCCCAATAGAATTGAGTTTACGGATTTCTTACCTTGTCAAAATCTTGATGCCCTATTTATTGCAAATTTCTCACCTCCAAGAAATCCCTTATGGATTATTTTATCATGTATTTCTTTACGTGTTGAATTCCCTAGCTACCCTCCCCTTTCATGAATTTCATGGCAACATGAAATCCCTGATGGAGTGCCTTATCATAGATTTTGTGAGGGCTTAAAATCCCTAGTGTTGCAGAGATGTCTTGTCATGGGTTTTAATTGTGTTTTGTAGTGCGTACGAGAGGTCATTAATAGAAAATGTAGGAAGGTTTTAAGCATATTTTCAAGTTCATTTTTTCATTTCTCTATAATTTTTTTCATTGAGAGCCTTTGTATGATAATTGAGTGATTAGGAGCTAGGGTTTTATCGATTGAGGTGTGAAATTTCCATTGGGGATTGAAACTCGACGACTATTCTACACTTTATGTCTTCTCTGTTAGATTTTAAAGGTAAGGTCAAAAATTTATTTTGCATTTGATTACATTTTGAAGTTGTGGATAATTTAACATGAGTTAATCATTTATGTTTTTATGTATGCTTAGAAAAATTTTACTACATTTCATTGAGACATTATTTTGTATGGGTTTCACTTAAAGCTAGGGCATCGATTTTGAGTAACTAATGGAAAAATTGGGGTTAAGGTTAATTCATGATAGGGTAAATTATGTTGCAAATACTTAGTACCATATGTATTTTATATAAAATATTGGAAAATACCTACGCTTCAGTACATCTTATGCAAGTTCATAGAGGGTGAGATGGATGAATAGGTTGAAATTAGGGTTTGATTCAGTTGTATTATGTATCCAATCCCCCATATAATCTTATCCTAGAGGAGGATTCGATCTTTGGTTATTCATGGCTTGGGGAATATTGGTTTGTACATGTCTATCTAAAACTCTAGGGTGTCTTGAGCAGTCAAAATGTGTGTCGATGAGCAATGAGGGTGTGAAATTGCTATATGGCCAATGTCAAACTTGGTAGGAATGGTATTTTCATCTTTATTATGGTGAAAGCTCACAGAGTCATGCATTTTTCACATCTTGAAAATCCCCAATGAACTTGCATAGATGAATTCCCTAGCACTTAGTCAAAATTTGAGTCTCAAATCTTTTCTCTGAATTCCAATCACCTTGAAATCTCTAGGCTAAAATTTTATCATAGAATTCTCAACTCCCTAAAAAACCCAAGGAGCATAAGTATCGCTAACTTCATGTGCAATCAAAAAATTTCACAAAAGTACACTCATCACGAATTTTATTTCATCATGAATTTACCAACATAACACACCTATCACTAATTTTGTGCCCCATTGAAAAGCCTGATGACCATGTCTATCAAAAAATGCATGTACCTCTGAAATCTTCGATGAACCACTTACCATGGATTTCGTGACTGGCTAAAAAACCCAATGCACCTCACTTTCGCTAAATTCTTATATCCCTAAAATCCTGGAAGACTTTTTTTGTCACAGATTTCTCTTCAATATGAAATCCCTGAAAATTTATCATCGATAATTTCTTGAGTGCCTAGATTCTCCGAGGAGCTATAGGGGTCATATTTTATGCTTTTAAAGGTTTGGAATTTTTTGACATAGAAATGTTCTTAGATATGAAATGATGAAATTACATGTATGAATGATGATCCAAAATGATACTTTTCCAATACACTTCCTTGCATTGTGGATTTCTTGTCACTCTAAAATCCCCAATGGGTTCCCTATTGCGGATTTCTTGACTTGATGAAATTCATAGATTTCTGTAGGGGTGAAATCTCTAGATTTCTTGTGTGGATCTAAAACTCAATGACTATTTGAGATTACATTTAAGTGTTATGAACTCAATCTCATAGGCATGATTATTCATAATATGACTTTATATGTTTCCTATTTGAGCATCTTGATTATGCTAACCCAATTTATCTAATGTTCTAAATCTTTTGGCATTTCAATTGATTATGTTGTTTTGGCTAGTAGATGCAAGTAGAATCCAACAAGGCTAAGATAGGGAAAGGAAATAAAACATTGTTGGTAGCTAGTTAGTGCTCCCCTCAAGATTCATGACATGGACTAATCACCTCCTGTGGATCCGTTAACTCTGGAAATTATATCGGGCATTAATAGGTCAACCTTTAGGTGCAAAGCAACTGTGGGGCCAACAATTGGTATTAGAGTCAAAGTTTTCAAGTTTGAATCCCCTTGGCTTGCACTAAGGGGGAGATTGTTAGTAGCTAGTCAACGCTCCCTTCTTGATTCATGACATGTACTAACCACCTCCCATGGATCCAATAACTCTAGTAGTTGTATCGAGCATTAGTAGGTTTACCTTTTGGTACACTGGAAATTTTCAGGCCAACAAACATTAGTACCTAAAAAAGATGAGCTTTCAAGAGTAGAAAAGATGAATTATGACTTCAAGGGAGTGCTCCCAAAATCAAATATTATATCATATTGGGGAGATGTTGGGGATACCAACCTTAGACATATCGATATGGAGGATTTCAAGAAAAGAATGTATTGCTTAGTCCATCTGAGCTACCAAAGAGGTTGGTTAAAATTGGACTAGCACAGGCTGCAAGTTTCCCTCCTATTTAGTGCCCTAAATTGATAGTAGAGTGCTCAAAGCACTATGACTTGAATAGAAGAATGATTATTGGCCCCCAAGGGAGAATTTTGGCCAACATCACTAAGGAGTCTTTGGCTGAGGCTTTCAAGATTCTTGCACACCAAAAAAAATTCAAATTCAAAATTGACACAGTTAAAAAGTTTTACACTTATAATCCTAAGAAGGCTCTTGAGATCATGAATGCAACTTGGATTGATAAGCCTAGGTAGCACTTCTCTAAATTACCAAAAATTTTGCACTGGAGTGACTTCAAGGAGGAATATAATGATATGATTACTCTCTTGAGTAGACTAATGGGGCTATAGAAAGCATCAATCTTCAAGGACTGGATGTTCTACATGATTGCAGAAATTGTGAAAGGAACTAATTACCATTGGGCTAGCCTAATAAGTGATAATTTGGAAAAGTAGTTAAGATATGTGTAATATAAAAAAGTTCACAATGACTTCTTATGTAGTTTACATGCTAGCCATAAATTTCAAGTATAGAGGGCTAAGCTACAAAGGCACAATTGGAGAGGCTAAATTTTATGAATTTTACACACAGTTTCATCCATCTAGTACCTCCCACTACTGAAGATTCAATGATGCATTTACCATGCACATCACCAAGACATTATAGGAGTCTCTTCTTGTCAGGATATCTTTAGAAGCAATGGAGTTGATCAAAAAGTATGGGTATTGGTTTTTATAGTTTCCCAAATTCATACACATCAGAGTGCATGGGTGCCCACTTAAACCTTACAGATTTCCTCGGTACCCAACGAATAAACTAATTCTACTAGAGGTGACAAGGTAAATAGCTGCATTTGATAAAGTATAGAACAATCTACACAAGCCAAGTATTGGGGGAGAATTCCCTTTAAAGATCATTAGTTGGGAAGCATGTCCTTCCTTTCAAAGTGCACAACACTCTGAGACAGAGATGGAATACTTCCACTTTCCAACACACATGTTTAGAAGATATTTTGATCCATATGGAGTGGCACAAAAGGCTACCACCAAAAATTATAGACATAAGGCCTATATTGAGGACTATTGGGCCAACTGTTTGGATGAGCTTGAGGTATTCAAGAGGTGGTTTTCTCGATTGTCACTCAAGATGATAAGATTGTATAGGATCATGGAGGTCCCTAATCAGGTTGAAGATGAGGAGGATGTAATTCAATACCATGATTACATGGAAGTATCAAATAAACCCCTCCCTCCAATTGACTTTGCAAAGGAAGAGATTACAAGCTTAACCCAGATCACTGCCCCTGTAATAAAGTATTTTAAACAATGGGTGAGGTATAAAATTTTGGAGCTGGAAGATGATTGGGAAAAATTTACATATGATTTAATGGGTGACCTCGAGTCACAATCCTCCTCAAAAGGAGGATCAGATAATCAAGAAGAAAATGTTGCTAAGGGAGAAGAGTCTGAGGAGGAAAAACCTTTAGTCATCAAGAGGACAAAAGGAAAGCAAAAGACTAAGGTTAAATTAGAAGAGACTCAGAGGTAGCATATTCCAAAGAAAAGGAGTCCCACCAAAACCATTAATAAAGAGAAATCACATCCAAAGAGGAGAATATTTGTTAGGGGTAAAGGAAAGGGTTCCTCTGATAATTCACCTCCCAAGAAGCAACCAAATGAGAAAGAAAGCAAGGATATTCTTCAAGACATAGTTAGAAAAGGTACCTAGGAGGAAGCTATTAATGTTGAAAGATTTGAAGAAAGACCCCAAGTAGTCTACCAAAGAAAAGCTTCTCTGAGGGTGGTAATTCCTTTCCCAAAACTTGATAATATAGAAAAGGTTGTTGTTGATCTTGAAAAGGCTGCTCAAGCGAGATCTTCTGAAGGTGAAAAGGCTATGGAGGAAGAAGTAGAGAATATACTGCCTAAGCCACTACAGTAAGATATGCCTTTTGAGAAGGGGGAGGATATAGAAGAAAGAGATGCCACATTTGAAGATGATTCTAAGGATCTAACTTAGAAACTAAAGCTAAAAGGGTGAATTCTCATAATACAAAGCAATTGGCAGAAGGTAATCAGCAACAACAAGAAGACAACCAATCGCAAAAGGAGGAGGAAGAAGTTCATGAGGAAGAGGAAAATGTGAATAAAGAAGAGGAATGGCCTCAAAATATAGAGGTGAATAAAGAGGACTTTCAAGAAGAAAAAAATGAACAAGAATTAGATACAAATGTTGAAGTGTCCATAGCCCTAGACTAGCTCAAGGAGAGCCTAAAGCCAAAACCAATAATTGAAGATGTATCTCCCAATTGGCATGAGTTTTTGATTGGTTTAAATAAGCCCAAGTAAAAGAAGAAGGCTCAGGTAATTTCTCATATCATTAAGGATGATTCAAATAATAGGGTAATGTGGCATCCCTATTATGGAGAAAAATGAGGAAATTACTCCAGAAGAGTATAATGTGCAAACATTTATTTGGGACCTTCAACGAAGAAGCATGAAGCTAAGGATCTCAAAGGATCTATGGATGTGATATTGGAAAGGTTGGATAAGGAGGTGAAGGCCAAAGAAAAGCTACATAAACAAGTAGATGAATTGCAAAATTACATCAAGCATCTGGTGAAACCCCTTCAGACTGAAGTTGGTCCTTCCAATCATCCTAGTATTCTTTTAAAAGATGCAATAAATTAGTTATAAAAGATGAAATCATCAGCACAGGTAACACAAAATTGGGTGTTTTGGATTTATGAAAAGGGAATTCCCTTTATTTCAAAGATTATACAATTGTATGATAAATCTTCAGTCTACCTAGACAGAGTTCAAAAAATTGTAGTTGAATGCAAGACCATGGATGATAAATCAATTGTGAGGTTGAGTGTGTTGATCGACATCCTGGAAGAAGTGATAATTGAGGAGAAAATTCTTATAGCAGAGAATATCAAAAAGCCCAAAGAATGGATTGAGGTGTTTAAGTTCAAGAGAGAAGTAGTGGATAATGTTTTGGAAGAATGTCCTAAAATGGAGAAAGATATGGAGGAAATTTTTGCAAGGTGTGTCTTGTTCTTGGAAGCCATGATAGTTAAATCCCTCAACAAGGACTTTATGAAGATTGATTTGTTGAAAAAGTGGTGGAAAGAAAGCTTCCCTCATTTTGAAGGTGGAAATGTAATTGAAAATTATCTAGAAGATGTTGTCATGTACATCAACATGATGCACAAATATCAAGATTCAAAATTGGACTGGGATAAACTATAAAGAAATATCAATTTGAATTGAACTTAGTGACCTTTAGAATTAAATTTATTCCAATTCTAGATCAGCAAGAATTGAATAGTGTTTTGCATAGACTCTAGGAGTTTAGTAAAAGGCAACATATGGACAAAGGGGAAGACTAAAGGAAAATCAACATAAATTTTCATGTCAATCTTCATCACGCCACAAAAGGACAAACTAGGCGACCTTGTAATCAATGCCAGGGGCACTTTATTTTGAATTTAAATGGGGTTTTAATGTAAAACAATATTTTAATGTTTAAATTTAAATGGGAATTTGTATCACATGTTGTTAACCTATTTTGGTTAACCTAATTAGGGTGCCTATGTGTGATGTAATCTTAGCCATTGATTTAAAACCCTAGTTTCCTAAAAAACTCTATAAATATGAGGTCTCTCCTCATTTGTTAAGTTGAATGTGGAATTGTTGTAGACTTTATAAAGCTAATCTAAGGAGAAGACACTGATTTGGTGCTCTATTCTTTGTGGTTTCATTTTACTGCATGGTTCCTGTGTTTCCAAGTTATTTCGGTTGTTTAGTTTTAGATTTAGTTTTAGTTCTTTGATGTGCATGGAAAAGTATTGGAGATGTTAGATGAATCTACTACTCAGACTATTTGTGATCTATTGATTCTAAGTCACCTTGCATAGTTAGCCTAAGCCACATTTTATGCAATGGTTCAACTGTGAATTTTTATTCATATTATGCCAAAATATAGATGTATGTTGGAATTTTTTACAATCTAAAAATATTTTGATATTCCTTAGCAGATGGCGCCATTTTTGTAATACTATAGATTTCATCTTGGTTAAGTAGATATTGGTTTATTGGGGATTTTTCCACCTTGAATACTAAGTTATTTGCATAATTGCACTTAGATTTTAGATTAGAATCTCTCTAAACCCTTAAATATTTTGCTATTTCTTTAAATTTGTGAGTTTTAGGATAAAAGTGTCATTTAAATTGCCACATTTAATGATAATATCATTTCTATATTTCAGATCTAGAGAGTTTGGTTAGGGTTTATACTTATCTTCAAATTTTACAAAACCCTCATTTGAATCCTATAGTTTCTAGCCTTGTTAACCATAAATTCCCTTTATGATTACCGGCATAACACATCACCACTGAGTTGTTTTGCATTGTCAATACCTAACCTTTTAAACCTTGGGGTTATTTTCTAAATTTTTTTGAAGAGAGTCACCTTCCAAGAGAGATAAAACATTCTTGTTTTATCTATGTTGAGTAGTGATAAAATACCCATCAACAAATGACATGAATGGGTTTCTAGAGAGACTTTCCAATTGTAGTTCATTTAGCAATAATGATGAGGATGAAACCATTTTCTAAATACCTCAAATGCTCTAGGTTATTTCCTTAGACCAAATGTTTCTAATAAGATTGAGCAAATAGAGGAGCAAGCAAGGTTATACAAGGGCCAGTAGATATTGTAGTTCATTTAGTAAATAGTATGATCCCTTCAATTTTACAAGGTTCTTCCACACAAGAGAGTTGTCCACGGGAAATCCAAAGCACAGATATTGAGAGAAAGGAGGCCACCAATGGAAAATTATAAGATTGACAAGAGGACTTGAAAGGAAGCACATAAGGTATCTACGAGAAGGGAAGACTACAATGCTTCTATAGATTGGATCATACCCTAGAAAAAATGTGGATCATAGCCTAGAAAAATGTGGGTCATTCCCTAAATTCAAATGAGTTGGGTAGTGATGAAGGTATTGGTATTGATGAGTTTTTTCCACAACCTCGAAGTATCAAGGACCAATTTCATGCTTCATAGCCACCATAGACAAAAAAAAATGAGAGTGAAAAAGTTTAGCATAGAATACAATTCAAGTTGCCAGGTTTGGTATATAGCGCTCAAGAATAACAAGGAATGTGGTCTATTAGATAGAAAAAGGTCAAAGGGCCTCAATGGACATAAAAGGGATAGTGAAGTACATTTAGGTCAAGTATAGGATAGTCATATAACTGTTGAAAAATACCAAAAAATATGTTAGTAGTTGGTTTTGTTTCATGAAGAGGAGATCAAACTTTCAAAAGTCAGTATTGAGTATAAAGTATACAAAAGATGCATGTATAATCAGGAAAAGAGAATGAGGTTTTTACATTTCTCATTTTTCACTAAGATATATTGGTCAAGTTTTGAGAGGGCAGTATGAGAGATATTCAAGAACATGGGGTCAAAAGTGGAACGAGAGGACTATGGACACAAGTTGTTGAGTTTAAGATATTCAAACCTTATGATAATATATAAGTAACCTAATGGAAAATCATGTGTTTCATAGTGGTGAGAAACCAAAGATTTATGGACAATAAGATCAAAAGGAAGGACAATCCAACATAGAGGACAATAGTTACACTTCATAGTGAATTAACAAATAAAGTGACAAATCTTCAAGATTTTTTTGAGATAATGGACATTCAAATCAAGGATGAGGGTAGTCACATGAGAAAAGGATAAATAAGGATTGTCAAGAAAAGATCACAAGTGCATTATAGGTCTAGAGAATTGGTGGGGATTAAAATTTGATAGTGACAAGTCTGCAATATAAAATAATGTTATCAGATGTTAAAATTTTATAAGTCAAAGTGGGACAGCCATAAATGTTCAATCTTGTGGTCCGAGATGAGAATGATAGTCACAATATGTATGAAGTGACAGCCAACATTATGGGATCATTTACATATACATTTCAAGGAGACAGTCTATAATGTAAGTTAGAGTAAGAGGCATGAAAGATGGATATGCAAAAGGAAAATCCTTTGTGAAATTTGTGATGTTAAAAACACAATGAATTTAAGCAAAGGAAAATGGATGAATTTTATTGACTATCAACACATATTAAAGGGATGCAAATGGATAGTCATGCATCTGAGAATAGATAAGTCTTGAACAAATAGGATCCAAGAAAATGATTGAATGACAAGGCATGTTGATAAGGAAAATAGTCATAAGAGGGAGACCTATGCATATTTGATAGCCATGATGAAGTCAACCTTGAGAACATTGCGTGAAGTGAAATAATAAATTTTGCAATTATGAAGGTGTCATCATTGATGTCAATAAGAAGTCTACTGGCTAGTGTTGTCATTGATATCAACTATGTGTTAAGGAGTTTGTTGCATGATGAATTTGTCAAGGATATTGAGAAAATTGTGAAAAGAGGAGAACAGGTTGTTGCAAGTTGTGCATGTGTAGTTGAGACTTTGATGAAGTGTTGTGAGTATATGGAGCTCTCTGTTTGTTGTAGTGTTTGAAGCTAAGTTGGAGAGAAGTAATGAGCCGAGATAATGTCTCTGGTACTTGGTTTCCAAGTTCTTTTGAGAAGATTTGATAAACAAAGAAAAGAGTGTTGTACAAGTGTTCAGAATGTGCTCCGCATTTCTTTTGTGTTGATTCTATGCCTATATGGATCTGATATGTTGTTCAAGGTTGTTAGAGGTTGCTATATTCAAAATTTTGGTTTTTGGATCATTGGTGAGAAGAAGTTGTGTTCACAAGTATGTGAACTTGTTCTATAGTGTTGTATAGAGGTGTTAGGAGAAATGTATTTGCTCCACATTTCTTCGCAGTTCCTTTTCAAGACTTGTGGTTTTGAAGGAGATTTAATGGTGTTATTCTCTTGTTTGTATCAAGAGGATTCGTGATTAGGTGTATTGGAAGATTCGGAAGATGTACTTAATGCTTAATATTTTTCATGGGTAATGGTCGACCTAGTGTCTACACTACATTCAAAAATGTTCAAGTATTAATGGAAGCGTAGTATGGCATGTGAGATTTAATTTTGGGTCTCGATTAAGTGTTGTTTTGGTCCCTTTCATTCCTATCCACCACAATAATGTTTAGGTTCCAACCTAATTTGAATTTGTAAATATAATAGATAGATTGTTGACCTTAGAGAAGGTGCTTGAGGTTGAGGTTGATATAAATAAGAGTGATGATGTTGTGAGTTGTAAGAAAGAATCAAGATAGAAGAAATATATATGTGAGATCAATGTGAATGATGTGTGTGATGTGAATTTGAGTAGAGCAGTGTGAACTTCAGAGTGTTGGACTTTTGAATGTAGTGAGCTAAAGGTGTCCGCAATCTTTCAAACAAGACTTTGAAAGTGTTAGAGCATTTATGTTGGATTCCCTATTGCATTAAGAAAGTGTTATTTGTGTAGCATTTCTCTTCTATATTATATTTCTTTTTGTGGTAGTGAGCCCTAGCTATGAGCCTTTTCAAATAGTGTGTCCTACTTTGGCAATGTGCCCTTGTACCAATTTTGCAATTACTTATATTGTTAGCTAATCCTCACCGTGGTTTTTCCCTCATTTGGTTTTCCACATAAATATGTTCTCTTTTTTCATGGTGTTGTTATTGTAGTTTTTGTTATCAACATTTCATGTTTAATCACATTAACAGAATAAGGGTTTAATGAATGCATGTGAATCTAATTACTATTGAGGGTTTTGAAGGTTTAATTTGATACAACTAAATCACCCCCCGTCTTGGCTGTCTTTTTCATTCAACCATTGGTATCAAAGCGAGGTTCCTTGGAAAAGAGCTTAATCGCTTGAGGTAGATCTAAGATGGAAAACAAGGTTTTTTTGGAATTCCCTAGATTCTATGGCATAGATTATGCATTTTGGAAGTCAAAGATGGAAGGATATCTGGCAGCTCATGGATATGAAATTGAAATGGTAGGAAAGAATCAATATGTTGCACCTCAGAATGGTCCAAGTACAAGTGCAGAGATCAAGGCACATGAGATCAATGCTAAGGCAAAAATTATTATTGTGAATAGTCTTTCAAATACTAAATTAGTAAAATTTATGAGTTTGAAGACTACCAAATAGGTTTGGGATAAGCTAGAAAGCATTTATGAAGGAGATAAAAAATTCAAACAAGCAAAGCTATAGAATTTGAAGGCACAATTTAAGACCCTACATATGTCTGAAGATGAAATAATCAAAATCTACATGTCAAGAGTTGATGAGCTAGTGAGTGTAATGAGAGGTCTTGGTGCACAATTCAAAGAATCTTAAGTAGTCAAGAAATTTCTTATATATCTTCTTGATTATTATAGTGAAAAGGTATCTTCTATTAAGGAAATTGCAAATATTAATACTTATTCTAGAGATCAAATGATTGGTACACTAACTTCTTTTGAAATGGGAAAAAAGGGCTTTAAAAATTATATAAATGTTGAGACTGCTTTCAAGGCTAGAGTATCATAAAATGTTGAAGATTTAGATAAGGAAAATCTTGATGATGTGGAATCTAAATTTTTAAGAAGACTAAAGAAGGGAACCGATAAGTACAAAGGTAAACTACCTTTCAAATGTTTTAGCTCTAGTGATATAGGTCATTATGCTTCAAGATGTCCAAAAAGAGTTGTAAACATTAAGAGTAAGAAGAATAAAGGAAAAATGATTAAGAAAGATTACTATGTTAGAGAAGATGCTAATATGTCTAATGATGAATCCGATTATGGAGACTTTGATGACAATTAATGCTTGTTCTTGTCTATAAAATATGAATCTAGTTCTACTAAATCTGAAAGTTGTGTGAAGGAAAGTATTCCAGAGAAGAAGGAGAAAGTTGAAGGTACTTTGGTATCTTCCTTTCATGTTAAAGAATATAAGAATTACTGGGTTGTTGATAGTGGCTGCTCTAATCACATGATTGGAGATAAAAATAAGTTTGTTGAACTTGAAAAATATGATGGAGGACTCTTTAAATTTGGAGATGATTCAAAAGCCAAGATTTGTGGAATAGGTTCAATCAATTTTGATGGCAAGAATAAAACTAATAATGTTTACTATATTAATGGTTTAAGGCATAATTTTTTGAGTGTTGGACAAATGTGTAGCAAAGGATATAATCTTGTGTTTAAGGATGACATTTGTGAGATTAGAAAAAGGATTGGAATAGTGATTGTTTCTGGTAAAAGGAAAGATGGAAATATCTATCATCTTAAGGGTGTTGATGGTCATTTCTTTATGTTACATATTAGTGATAGTTGGCTATGGCACCGAAGGATGTGTCATATGAATTTTGATAATTTGGTGAGAATCAGTTTAGTTCATGTAGTGAGAGACCTACTAAAATATGATAAAGCTTGTCAATGTTGTATGTAGGGATTGTTAGTTTGGAAGCAAAGTAAAGAGTAGTTTCAAAGGAAAGGAACAATCTACTATCAAACTATTGGAGTTAGTACATATAGATCTTTTTGGTCCTACAAGGGTGAGAAGTCTTCAAGGTGACAAGTACTTTATGCTTTTGATTGACAATTACTCTAGAATGATGGGTTACTTTTCTTAGAGAGAAATATGATGCATTATATAAATTCAAGGCATTTAAAGCTATGGTTGAGAATGAAATGGATATGAAAATAAAATTTTTGAGGCCTGACAGAGGTGGTGAATTCACCTCCAATGAGTTTAACATGTTTTGTGAAGTTTATGGAATAAAGAGGAACTTGTCTACCCCTAGAACTCCTCAGTAGAATGGAGTGGTTGAGAGGAAAATCTAGATGATTCAAGAAGCTGCTAGGACTATGATGAAAGAAAAAAATCTACTGAAAGTCTATTGGAGAGAAGCTATCCATACTACTATTTGCATACTTAACAAAGTTCACGCTAAAGATAACATCACAAAGACTTCCCATGAGCTATGGTATCGAAGGATTCCTACTATCAAGTACTTCAAAGTATTTGCAAGCAAATACTATATCAAAAGAGATGATGAAAACTTAGAAAATTTTGATGAAAGTTTTGATGAAGGTATATTCCTTGGATATTCTACTAAAAGAAAAGCTTACATATGTTACAACAAAAGGCTAAGAAAGATAGTTGAAAGTGAAAATGTTAAGGTTGATGAAAACTTGTAGAATTCAATTGCAATGGATGGATATGTGTCAAATGAACTTGATTGCAGAGAAGAAGAACAAAAATATTATGAAAAGAAGTACAAAATGAAGAGGAAGAAGCTCTGGAGAAGACCCCTAAAACCCCTAAGTATGTGCAAAAGAATCATTCTGAAGAAAAAATCATTGGAGATAAAAGGAAAGGAGTATTGACAAGAAGAAAAGTTGTTGAAGTTGAGATAAATCTATGTTTACTTTCTAAAGATGAACCTAAAATAGTGAGTGAAGCATGTAAATATGAACATTGGATGAAGGCAATGGAAGAAATTATGCAGATAGAGAAAAATCAGACTTAGGAATTGATTCCTAGACCAAAAAACAATAACATTGGAACTAAGTGGGTATTCAAGAAAAATCTAAATGAGAATGGAGAAGTTATAAGAAATAAAGCAAGACTTGTGTGTAAGGGCTACTCACAAGTGGAAGGGATAGAATTTGGGGAGAAATTTTCTCCTGTGGCTAGGATGGAATCTATCATAATGTTTTTGTCATTTTTAGCACATAAGGACTTTAAATTTTATCAGATGGATGTGAAGTCTACTTTTCTGAATGGTGAATTGGAATAAGTTGTCAGATCAACTATATATGGTATGTAAATTGAAGAAGTCATTATATGTATTGAAGCAAGCTCCTAGAGCTTGGTATGCAAGATTGGATAGATATTTGATACAACAAGGATTCAGTAAAGAAACCACAAATAGTAATATTTACTTCAAAATTAAGGAAGAAAAAATATTGATAGTGATTATGTATGTGTATGATATTATATTTGGGGGAAATGAATCTATGTGTAAGAAATTCACTGAAGAGATGCAGAAAGAGTTTGAAATGTCAATGTTTTGGGAGATGAATTTCTTTCTTGGGTTACAAATCAATCAAATAGATAAAGGGATTTTCATTTCACAATCAAAGTATATCAAAGAGACATTGAAGAAGTTTGGAATGGATGACTCCAAAGCAATATGCACCCCTATGGTGACTAGTTGTAAATTTAGCAAAGATGATGATTCACTTAAGGTTGATCAGAGCACATATAGATCTATGATTGGTGGAATACTATATCTAACTATTACTAGACCAGATATCATGCATGCAGTTAGTCTTGTGGCTAGATTTCAAGAAAAACCTAAAGAAACACATGTTGCATTTATGAAGAGGATATTTAGATATTTAAGAGGCACTCTAGATGATGGCCTTGGTATCCTATGGATACTGATTTCACATTAAGTGCTTATACAAATGCAAATTGGGATGGTTGTGTTGATGATAGAAAAAGTACAGGTGGTGGTGCATTCTTTCTTGGACATAAATTGGTGTCATGGTTGAGTAAGAAGCAAGATTCAATTTCTTTGTCTACTACAGAAGCTGAGTATATTATTGCATAATCATGTTGTACACAGGTTTTGTGGATGAGACAGACATTGAAAGATATCATAATAGTATATGATGAGCCTATTTCTATCTTTTGTGATAATACAAGTGCAATTAACATTTCAAATAATCAGGTGATGCATTCAAGGACAAAGCATATATCAATTAGGTATCACTTTTTGAGAGAGAAGGTTATGGAGAATGAAGTGAAGCTTGTTGGAAAAGTATGCCTCAATCATCACAGGCTGAAACCTCCATTGGAGCCAAGTCAGTGTGATAGTTCTTATGTCTGGCTGACTAGCAGTTTGGAACATCATGTTTTGTACAGGTCATTGTGACCAAGGTTTTTTGTCTCACCAAAGGATCATATCGCTATGACAAGTTGCTTTTTGTGTGACCTCTTAGCACCTCTCAAGATCTTTGGATAATAGGCCATTCAATTGTATATTGAGAAGACCTTTTTCCAAAAGGCTTTGTTCGGTGTGAAGTCCCAGTGAAAGCTAATGTCTTGCCAACAGTATGTTATGTATTGAAGTCTTCAGGATAACTAAAGGGTTCTCGCTATGAAGTCCCAACAACATTGGTGAGTCTCGCTGATGATGAGAGGTCTTCGATGTAATATATGTGTTCGATAAGAACTCTCGACAAAGGTGATATGTCTTGGTGACTGTTGATGACTTCAGGGTGACATGTGTGATATGTCTTGCTGACTATTCTTTGGAGCTTGGTATAACATAAGACTTTGGTATAACCCATGGTGACTTAGCGTGAGGTCTTGGCAAAGAACGATACTCTTTCCAAATGGAAAACTCACATCTATGTGACTTGTGGAGCTTCAGTATGACGTTTCACCAAAAGCAATGAGTCTGGCCGATAGCGATACATGTGGAGAACGTCGATGTGAGGTCCTAGCGACATAAGGAAGTATTAGTGATAGTCTCCTGAACTCGGTGTAACACAAGAAGGCTCATTGGGATGTCTTGGTGAGAGCAATAGTCTTGCTGAAAGGAAAATTGAAGCCGATACAAGTTGTAAGCTTAGTGAAACCTCTTGCCAATGGAAATGATTCTTGGTAACATTGATATGAAGACTTTGTGGCATCGGCGAGACACTGTTAGTGTCTCACCAAGATGCCAACAAATTTTGTTTCTTCTGACCGAGCAATGACTATCTACGTGGCTAGTATTTAGCCAATCAGAGGAGCCGAATTGGAACCATTGGGAGACAGTTCGTTGTGACAATTTTGTGAGGAAGCACAATAGCTAGGAATGGCATGAATATAGTTTGTAACCTCTGTAGTGATTCGGTTGGGTTCTATCAACAGTTGTGTTTGAATAGTTTGAATTGTATCAGAGTGAATTATTTTCTGTAAAGACTATAATTTGAAGGTTCCTGTACAAGATTGTTCATTGTGAATGTTGTTGTAAATAGACATCAAAAAGATAAGTCTAAAACTTTTATGTAATCTCCATTACTGTAATACAAAGTGATTTCTCTTGGTGTGGTGGGTTTTTCTCCCGTAAGGGTTTTCCCACGTATATCTGGTGATCATGTGCAATTGTAAAATACTTTGTTTCTATTATCTACTTCATATTGCATCTTAATTGAACTATAATTGGAAAAAATTAAAAGTATATCTACATTCTTCTTTGAGGTTTTGGTGTTAGGAGAGTTGTTTCCCCATCTAGCTTTCCTTACACTTGATTACGTTCCTACAAAGGATCAGATTGCTGACATATTTACTAAGGCTCTTCCTAAGGATACTTTTGAGTATCTTCAAGAGAAGTTGTGGGTTATTTCCCCTCCTTTGAACTAGATGCATGTGGAGATGCATTAGTCCAGTGGATCTATGGATATATCTCTTTTCTAGACTGATGTTGGTGGCTACCTCTTAGGGGGAGTAGGTAGAGTCATGTGTTGTCATTGAGTTGCTGATTTATTTGGGTGTACTCCTAAGGGAGAGTATTTAGAGAAGGTATTTTGGTTCAGTGTCAAAGGGGAAACATTGAAAAAAAAATATCCTTTTCCTTTGATTTCAAAGGGGGAGAGACAGTATCATGTGAAAAAGTGCAAGGTATCAGGGAGAGAAAATTGTGTATATTGTCAAATCATTCAAAAAAAAAAGGAAGTGTGTTTAGAACTGTTATGTTGTCTTTGATGGTTTTCACATCATGTGTTGCCATTAATGAAAAAGGAGGATATTTTTGCAAGTATGAAGGTGTTTTCATTGATTTCAACTATATGTTAAGGAAGTTGTAGCATGATGAATTTGTCGAAGATATTGAAAAAATTGTGAAAAGAGAAGAATAGGTTGTTGTAGGTTGTGCATGTGTAGTTGAGACTTTGAGGAAGTGTTGTGAGTACATGGAGCTATCTTTTTGTTGCAATTTTTGAAGATAAGTTGGAGAGAAGTAATGAGTTGAGATGATATCTTTGATACTTGATTTCCAAGTGCTTTTGAGAAAATTTGATAAATAGAGAAAATAGTGTTGTACAAGTATTCAGAATGTGCTCCAAATTGTGCTTTGTGTTTCTTCTGTGTTGATGCTATGCCTATGGGGATCTAATATATTGTTCAAGGTTGCTAGAGGTTTCTATATTTATAATTTTGGTTTATGGATCGTTGGTCAGAAGAAGTTGTGTTCACCAGTATGTGAACTGGTTCTTTTGTGTTGTATAGAGGTGTCAAGAGAAATGTATTTGCTCCAAATTTTTCCATGGTTTCTTTTTAGGAATTTTGGTTTTGAAGGAGAGTTAATGTTGTTTTTCTCTTGTTTTTTTCAAAAGGATTCATGATTAGGTGTATTGGAATATTTGGAAGCGTGTACTTAATGTTTAATGTGTTTTCATGGGTAACAGTCGACCTGGTGTCTACATTGCATTCGAAAATGTTCAAGTATTAATGGAAGCGTAGTGTGGCATGTGAGATTTAATTTTGGGTCTTGTTTAACTTTTTTTTTGGTCCCCTTTCATTCCTATCCACTACGGGAATGTTTAGGTGCTGACCTAATTTGAAATTGTAAATATAACGAGTAGATTGTCAACCTTGGAGAAGGTGTTTGAGGTTGAGGTTGATATAAATAAGATTGATGATGTTGTGATTTTCAAGAAAGAATCAAGAGAGAAGAAAGATAGATGCAAGATCAATGTGAGTGATGTGTGTGATGCAAATTTGAGCAGAGTGGTGTGAACTTCAAACTGTTGGACTTCTGAATGCAATGATCTAAAGGTGTTTGTAATCTTTCAAACAAGACTATGAAAGTGTTGGATCATTTGTGGTAGATTCCCTATTGCATTGAGAAAGAGTTATTTTTGTAACATTTATCTTCTATCTTCTTATATTTCTTTTAGTGGTAGTGAGCCCTATTTATAAACCTTTTTGGAAAGTGTGTCATATTCTAGCAATGAGCCCTTGTACCGGTTTTGCAATTACTTATATTTTGAACTAATCCTCACCATGGTTTTTCCCTCATTGGGTTTTCCATGTAAATATGGTGTTCTCTTGTGTATTGTGTTGTTATTTTAGTTTCTTTTATCTACATTTCATGTTTAATCACATTAATAGAATAAGGGTTTAATGAATGCATGTGGATCGGATTACTGTTGAGGGTTTTGAAGGTTTAATTTACTACAACTAATTCAACCCCCCTCTCATTTTTTTTTTAAGCGAAAGTAAAAGAGCTTGTATATTATATTAATATTAATATAGGTAAATATAAAATGCCATGAAAGGGAAGAGTGTCAAATATCCAAAATGGATGCAGTCCCATAGATCCCTATATTGCAATCCCATAGAAACATTTTTTAACTACCTACTAACCTAGACAAAATTTCAACCATATACTATATTACGCAGTCCTATACAACATTACTACTACTTCCTGTGATAGTCTATAGTGGAAATTACATAAAGTTGATGATAGTTTAAGGAGGTTCACAAATTTTATATCTATGGATAGACATAAAGGATCAAAGCACAAAAATCATAAGAAGGTTGTCTTGTCAAGGTTATGTTCTTTAAAAATTTGCTTCAGACCCTAAGAAGATTTGTCAACACCAAGTACAAATTATACAGTCATGTTGAAACTATTTGCAAGGACTATGATACAATGGATAGAGTCATGAAAAGAAAAGAAAGACATATTTTGAGTATTTTTAAGAGGATCATCAGTAGTACAGGAAAAATTAGTCTTTCTTGGAGGTTATGAGCATTTTCATGAGCTTTCAAATGGAGAAAATTCATCGAGACCTTGCTATTTTCAATATTAGAAAGTCTTACTAAGAATTGGGATTGTCAATATCTGGGTCAATTCATTTTATGTTTCCACAAATCATAGGGGTTATAAGAGTAATAAATTTTGATATGAGAAAAAGTGACACTTATGGTAGAGATTTTTTTACCTTGAGAACCACGAGGAAATCATCAAGATAACCTTTCCTCTATGAAAGATTGATGGCGGATAGCATGATAATCTGGTAGTAGTCACTATGAGGCTTTTCAAAGATTCATATGCAATTAGACATAGTCACCCAACCAAAAAGACAAAACAATAAGTAGATTATCATAACATGATAGTTAGAAGAATGCATGGCAGGGGTTTCATGGTAAGTGACAGTGTATGACCAAGGACCATTATTCATAGCTAGTCACCATAGTGATGGGACTATAGATAGAGGCATGTCTTTATTCACTCATGTTTTGAGTTTTTTGAGAAAATAATATTGTCAATACACTCCTTGGACAGTCATGTTAGGGGTGTAGTGGACACCTAAAGGTAGAGTTCCATGAGAGATGAGAAAGGGTTCAAGTGCATAAAATTAAATAAGCATATCAAATTGTCAATTCATCTTTGAATTTGAACAAACATAGTGAGATGCAAGTTAAAGAGAATATCTTAGTATGCATAAGGAGTTCAGAGTGACAAAAGATAGTCCAAATGTTCCTTCACAGTGACAAAGAGAGTCTTCAGAAACATAAAAAAGTACTAGTCAAAAAGAGCAACACACAAGCTAGAATGATAGTACATAGTGCAAAATGATGAGATTTAAGTAAATATATGGGTATAGGATGAAAATTCAAAGGAAAGGAGAGTTGTGTGATGATGCCAAGTGGTTAAAAACTACCCTTAAAGGACTCCCATGACCCGAGTGTGTTTTTTACTATTTCAAGACTTTTTCACATGCCCTATCTTCATGCAAAAGGTAGTTTAGACATTCGTGAGGGAGGTTGGATGGTTTGATGGCTTTTATGAGAAATAAAGGACATCATACAAGCATCTAGGAGGGATTTATTGAGAAGTTAAGGTAAAGTGGATGACAAGGACAATAGGTGGAGTGTTTCAAGGGTAATTTGAGAGCATCTAGGGGTAGTTCAAACCCATTTCAAAGATCTAGGAGCCTCATCACTAGTTGGAGCACACTTTGAGGATTTGAAAGAGACCAAGCAAAAGAAAAAACTTCTTGGGCATGTAAAGTAGGTTACCCTATTTTCAATCCTTGTAACTTAGACAAAATTAGTTCCTATATGCTCTCCTATGCTTGGGATGAGATATAGGACCCTTAGGATATTTTTTTTAGTTAGTTCTTTCTTATTTTTTAGCTCTACAAGCAAAAAACATAGCATTGTAACTCCATTTTTCTTAGTCACAAAAAACTAAGAAAACTTATGTGACACATTTTCAAGGAATACAAATTTCAAACTTCTTTTTTTTTTAAGAACACCTTTCTATCAATAAAATATAGTAATTTTTCATTCTCAATAGTTGTCTCATTATGTGTAAATGAATGATTTATATACATTTTTGTGTTTTATATTTAAATCCTCCAACACATTATCTCATTTCCAACACCTTTAGGCAGAAAATGTATGTTTCATGTAGGTCAAGTTATGCTACTGAAGTTCAAACTATTTATTTTTTAAAAACACCTATTTTTCCTTCTAGAGGTTACAAACATTTCAACTTTCTTATGAAATACTTATGAATGAACATGTTGAACACTTGAGTTGTGTAAACACTAACTGAGAAACTAAAAGATTGTGTCTCAAAATAGTAGTGTAGTCATTCTAGTTTGGTGCATCACCTTTTTAGTCATTCCAAATCCATATTTATATTTTCCTTCATTTTTTTCCAATTATAGAACCAAAGGGAACCAGCCCTCTCTCGAGGTTCTTTTCCACTTTAGGTTATCCAAGCCTAGAAAATTTTCCATGTTTCACTAGTAGGCTAAGTTTTACAACTCAACAAGGGTGCACTTCTTAGTGATAACAACAATATCACAAGGTTTACCAAAGCAACATCTCCAAACTCTCCACATGGTTTTTCATCTATTTCAAGAAGTTATAAAACCCTTGTATTTTCAAACCAACATTTAAGCACTTATTGACATATAAAATGGAGTTTTCTATGCAATGGATATGGTTTGTTTTAGGGTTGGTTTTCATTACCTATAATTCTATTTATTTCAACACCTTAGGGAATACCCCCTTGCATAATAGAGCCTAAATCTAAAGAAGGCATTACCCACCTTATCAAATTGGTCCATTATTACATCTTTGCTTGATCATAAGTCATATATATTTTACCCTAAGTTTGACACCATTGGAACTTAGAAAAAAAAAATCTTTAGGGATTTGGGAGCCAAAAAAATTGAGCACCAACATATTGGCACCATTGTTAGGAACCAAAAAAATTTGGTTGATATTGTGAATACTTATATTGATAAAGGAAATATCTCTCTTTCGATTGGAGAGTGGTGACTTTATTCTTCTCAACCCAAGAACCAATTTATAGCTCAAAATAATTAAAAATGGAAACAAGAATTCATTCAAGGGATTCTCAAGGACCTAAAGATATTAAAACTCAAGTAGGAATACACCGTACTTCCTATAAAGTAAAAAATAAAGGTATGTCTATAATACCTCTTTCTCAAAAAAATGATATTAGTACTTCAAGTAGAGATAACATGTTTTTTATTTGAAATATCAACAACCACCCATATTCTTTAAATGAATTGAGTCAAAAAATGATTAGGATGAGTAGGGAAATAGTATACATGAATATGATGAGCCAAGAAGTGAAAGAAATAGAAACATATCCAATGAGATACATAACAAAATAATGAGTCCCTCATATGTAATAACTACCATAACAAGTTCAAATCCTAGTACCCCTACTTCCTCATCACATAGAATTTTTCATTATCAAGACCCTACATTCCATGATGCTAATGTAGCAACACAATAAAAAATGATGTAGGGACAAATATATTGATTGAAAGATAGATACAATTGACTATATAAGTTAAAGGTAGCAAAAAATTCAAGCTCAAATTGAGTTGTAGTAGGTAGAACTTGACCAAATTTCCTAACAATAAATCAAAATTATGCTCAAAATGTTCGTAATCAACATAATAAATCAACATAATCAACATCTTAATAACTAATAAAATGTTAGATCCCAATTTCCAACACAAGCTCAAATATTCCCACCTTATAACTAGAAATATATAGGCATCCATAGTTTTATGGTATCCCTAACTATCCCAATCATATACTCAATGAAATCAGGGAACTAGTACCAAAATTCAAGGGAAATAATGTTTTCACTAAGGAATAACACCTCATATGCTTCATTAATGTCAATGGTGAGTACAAAAATTGATGATGAGGATGTCATGATGAAATTATTTGTGTAGTCTTTGGAAGAGAGTGAAAAGGAATGGTATTGAAGCCTTCCAAACAACAACATAGATTTGCGGGAGGAATTTATGATGGTCTTCATATTACAATATGGGGAAATGGTTGACCCAAAGTTTACAATTCGTGGGCTAACAACCATCAAAAATGGGGTGAATGAAATAATTTTCTTTTAATAGTATATTTTTAATACTAATGAGAAAGGTGCCTCCCAATTTGAGGCCTAATGAATTTGTGTGTCTGGTTGTTTATTGTAGATCATTTAATTCTAAGTTTGATATTACCTTCATAACAAGAAACTTCAAACCTTGATAGAATATTACACCATGGCAATCAACACAGATATGTCCCAAGCATGCAACCATACTAACACTAAATTTTGGAAATCCCAAAGATACTATTGCAATTGATAATCCAAATCAGGCAAAGAAAGCATCACATGAAGGGTAAGATAAAACTAAAAGAGTACAAAATTCTATCAATTAAAAAAGGTGGCACTACTAGTGGTTAGGTAATGTATTTTATCCCTTAAAATCATGTCATAACTATACCTTTGTCCATTCCTTTTCCAAAATATGTTCCCATTAATATGACCCCCACATTGAGTCAAGTCAAGGTTTATGTACTAGGGAGGGAAATGCTTACAATTCCTTAGCATAAATAAAGGGCCTTTTTATACATTAATGCTCAAACTATATTTGACCATCCTATTGACTCTTTGAGAGATGCAAATGTTGAATCCAATATCCAAGAGATGTTTGAGTCTAATTTAGCACTGTAGTAATCAAATAATTTTTGACCCATTATTTACCTCCTTGCTAATAAAAGTGTGGTTGGTCCACAATTGCATGTTAGATTCAAGGGATTCAAGTAATTTCATGACACTTGAGGTTATGAATCAATTGGTCTTGAAGGTTTATAAGTCTCATGGAAAATGTTATGTAATGAAATCCAAGGAATTCAAAATTATAGGGTTGTTAATGATGTGGAATTACAACTTAATCCATACCCTGATAAGTGTTTCATGATGGAAATTATCATTGTTGACTATCTAACTAAGTGGGGTGTGTTATTGCCAAGAAAAAGGGTATTCTCAAGAGGTGGCATTATCTAGATGGATTTATCATATGTCAGCATACCATTTCATGGAAAAGAGGTATGATTGCAATAGGAAATGAAAATGCTACATATTTTAGAGAACTTGAAAGAAGAAAAAAATTAGGTATTGTATATGGAATTTTAACAAGATAACATTAGTGGATTATTTGATGATAATATTGGCAAACATTATAACCTCACTTCATACCCTCAACTTCTTTGTTTCAAAAATTATAATATTTTTTATATGTATTGTTGTCATGATAGAATGCACCATTTGGAGGATTGGTGAGTTGATTCTCCTTCCAACTAACATAATGGAAACACTTTTGGGCTATAGGTGACCTGAGAGTTGGAGTGAATCTCTAGAGAGGTTTGGTTTCCCTAGTATACCACCTAAAAATAATCTATCATGTTGTTGTTTATAGTGAAAAGAGGTAGAAAATGGCATAAAATGAACTCTAAAATGTGATAGGGGGTGATACACCAGATGTTTTACTGACCTGCACTTGCTTTAGTATGCACAATACTATTTAAAGTTTGTCTATGCATAACTTAAGCTTTGACATGTTTGCATAATTTTTTCATAGAGAGGTTTTGGGTTTATGATATTTTTTAGAAGGAATAACATATACAACTAAATTCTAACATGAAACTTAACAAAATAACACAAACCATGACCTACAAATTGATGTAAAACTACATAAAGGCAAGAGAAATGAGACATAGATTGAGGATACAATTCTTTTTATCATAATATAGAATCAATCATTCATAATATGCACAAAAAACATAGTTCATGAGAAGGCATAAATATGGATTTTATTCATCAAAAAGGTATTTTTACATCAAGTATAAGTTTTTCTAATTACAAAATTCTCTCAAAAAAAGAGTACCAAGTCTTGATAGTTCCTAATCTTCATGAATTACAATGAATTATTTTATATACAATGTTTTTCCTAGCCTTTACTAGGCGTACCTTGCATATCTTAACAAAAGAATGGAAAATAGGACATGTTTGTAGACACATAAAAAAATTCATTAAAACCATCCTCTTATTCAAATTTTTCCAATCATTAAGTGGATTCGAATATTATATTATTATTATTCTTTATTATGTCATAATATCAATTTCCTTCTTTTTAACCCATTTAATAATATTATATAACCATTTTAATATCCTCCATTACATCTTTCTTCTAACCTCTTTCACACCCACTTTGTCACCTATTTATCTTATTGCACTTCTTCTATTTCACTCATCTCATGCATGTGGGATATACTTTTCCAAGTCAATCTTTTATCCCACATTCTTTCTGTAATTTGGATTCACTCTGAGGACACCTGTTCAAACATAGCCCCTTCTCATCTTTGATTCATCTGTTAGTGTAATTAATATTTAATTACACTTGCATAACTTTACTTAGGTAATATTTAATTCCTAGGTTTATTATTCTCATCCTTATCTTGTTGAGCTATCTTGTTGCTCAAGATAAGATTAGGTTTATGCATACTTTGCTTTTATAAAGCAAATCATATCTTGTAATTAAGAAATTTTTGAATATATTATTTTGCACATCTTTTGCAAAGCTCTTGCTTTTTCTATTTTTCTCTTCTATGGAAGGTTATTTTTTGGTTTGCATTTCAGATCATAGTTTCCAACATGGTATCAGAGCCTCAATTTGCAACCCCTTCTTATATTTTTTGAGAAAATCATTACAAATTTCGTTTAGGATTCCTCGAGGGTATCATGCCTTGAGTTCATTTATGAGGAATTTTGGATTAGATCAGGCTTCACCATTGGATTCAGAGCGCTGGAAAAAGTCAAGATTGGCTTTTGTTTTGCAGATTTTGGCCATCGTTTGCTAGATCCATGAGGGTTTCAAGTTTGGGCAGAAACAGAGGTCACCATCACGTTCATAGAGGCCAAACACCCTATGATCACCCTTTGTTTCATCAATTTTGGTGAAGTTGGTCTAGAAGGAAAAAAAAATTGTCTGGGGGGCCATACAGCCTCCCCTACATGCTTCTCGAGGCTCAAATTTTGAAAAAAAAAATGCATTTTTTGAAGTTTGTGCGACGCCTCCAGTTCTAAAGGGTTCCACCTCTAGAAATGCCTACCCATCCTCCTCCAGCCCCAATGAGCTCCTCCTCCAATAGTGGTGGTCTTATGATGGACCAGGAACCTAGCCCCTGGCCAGCAACAACATATTTCGGCAGATTCCGATGGAATATTCCGGCCAATCCACAGTTTACCGACAACCACAAAATATTTTCTAGTAGGGGGGGAATTTTTTTCCCTGATGGCCTCCAGGCTATCAAATTTAACATCATGAAGTGCTGATGTCAGTGTGACGTCATCCAGCCATACAACACTCCAAGCCCCCTCTTAGCCCTGATTTGCCCTAAAGGGGCACTTTTTTTCTTTTTGGCATAACTTGGGCATACGGTATCGAAATCGGGCAAATGAGATATCGCCCGAAAGCTGGTTCTGAGCACTTTCTAGTGGTAGAGTTTATTTTTTTTTATTTTTCTATTTCTCTTCATTTATTTTTGTTTGAAGTCAGATGTTCATTTATGGCTTCCGAGCTCATAACTTTTTGCCACGATCTTCATTTTTTATCTTCTTTGCGGTGTTGGAAAGCTAGTTCAGTCTTCTACATAGATCTAAGGTCTTTTTTTTTTTTGTTATGCATGTTTGAATTCTCTCCTTTTACAATTGTTGGGTTATTGTAATAAATGAATTGAAATAAAGTTCCATCAGGGGGGTTTCTTACATAATAAGCTGATTAGATTGTGCATGCACTTTGATCTCCATCTCCATCTTGATTTGATGATAGCTCACATGGGTTATATCTAGTTCTTAGTTTCTTATGGCCTCATCTTGTCTTAGCTTGACACATATCAGATTCACATCAATTCACACTTTAGATTGGGAGTTTATGTTTCTTGATCCGCATTGGTTCAAATCCTTCTCAGTTTGAGGGCCATGTTTTTATGGTTATTGTTCCATAGTATTTATGGTACTTGTTCCTATGGAAGAGTTTTAGTCTCAGTTTGGCATCAACATCGAGATACACAGTTTCTATATTCTTTCATCATTTCATCTACTGTTGCTTCACAAATTCTAGGGTTGTTCTAGTTTGTGATTTTTCCAGTGTTCTGTGGCATTGGGTCTGTTGTCACATTATTATGCCAATTTGTTTTCTTGTATACAAAAGTATATTTCCTTGATTGTTTTATTGTGGTTCTAGTGTTACTCCACAGTGTTCTTCCAATGCTTCTTTGTAGCAGTCATCTCATTGTAGGGGGGTTTTGTGTCATTGGGTTTTCCTTCTCTACCTCATTATTGCATTTGTACATGGGTACTTGATCAAGCCTTGTTGTCAGGACTTATTCATGCTTTCTTGCATTCATCTTAGTTTTAGGTGCATAATTTTTGTCTCCCTAAGTTGCACTTATGGGGGGGTGTTAGTGTAATTAATATTTAATTACACTTGCATAACTTTACTTAGGTAATATTTAATTCCTAGGTTTATTATTCTCATCCTTATCTTGTTGAGCTATCTTGTTGCTCAAGATAAGATTAGGGTTATGCATACTTTTCTTTTATAAAGAAAATCATATCTTGTAATTAAGAAATTCCTGAATAATAATTATTTGCACATCTTTTTGCAAATCTCTTCTTTTTCTGATTTTCTCTTCTGTGGAAGGCTTTTCTGGTTTGCATTTCAGATCTTGGTTTCTAACATCATCCACAATCTTTGCATTCTCATTATCTTTGCATCTGTTTTTAGCAATATTTGTTTTGCACTCTTTTGATATCTATTTTCTCATAGTATAGTTGCATTATCATGCATATCCATCAATCATAACCTCTTGTGTGTGCTTCTGAGAGCAGCTATTTCTCAACACAAGATTGTGATTGTAGGAAGGCAATGGAGTAAATCCTTGTTAGCATGCATGTGTGTTTAGATTAGATTTTTTTATTTTTTTTTGCATGTGTATGTTTTGTTTCTTGCAGGTAACTTCATTGGGGATGTTGGAAATCTTAATCTTAATCTAATAAGATTTCAAACCCCTTTTTCCTCCATCCACATAATGATGAACCTGACGTGAATATGGTCTCATAACACGTGATGGTTGCAGGTTTTCCATATATGGCAAGTTTTGCAGCGATAAAAATACTTATTGCTTTCTTGTTTATTGCATGTTTTCCTACATGATTCCTGATCATGCAATAATCTATGCATGTTAGTTGTGTGATTTTTTTTATTGTATCTCTTTCCATATTTATGTATGCACAGGATTTTGCATGCATGTTTATGGTATATCTATCAGGGTTTGGTAATTTGTGAACCTATCACAGCATATGTAATTGTTTGTTCTCTCAAGGCATAATTTTTCTTGATCATGAATCTCCAGATAGAATAACTCATCTAGATTGATTAATCATTTCCTTTCTGATAAACACCTCAATATGATGAGCAGCTAAAGAGAGGTATCTCACAGAAAATTCCCTTAAAGAGAATAACATTGCCTTCTCAATAGATCCTTTTTTTTAATGATTTTTTCAAGCTGCCTCACATTTTGTATGCATGTCCATGCTTTGATTATGCCGTGGTAGGTAGAAGAGAATCTAGCTTTACATTTACCAATATCATTTGCTTTAAAGCTTTGTGCCTTTTCAATGATCCCATTTTCTTATTTTGCATACATTGCACACAAGAGATGAAATTTCCTTTGAAGTATTCTATCAAACAATTCACTATCTTTAAAAAACTTCAACATTTAGCATTTAAAATCTTCCACATTTAGTAGTACGTTTTTTCTTTTGAAGTGTCAAACTCGAAAACTCCTACATTGCAACATCAAAGTGCAACATCAAATAATGTTCTTAATAATGTTTTGGGGACGCCAAATGTACTACTCTTAATAATGTTCTTTTACAATCTTGTCGATGTTCTACTTCATAATGTGTTCAAGCTAAATATAATAAAATTTGGGTGTCATCATTAAAATAGAATTTCCTCATAAAAAATTTAATAAGTTCTCACTGCAAGTGCAAAATAATTTTGATACATTTTCACTGCAAGCTTTCTTTACCCTATTGCACCCTTGTCATATTTATTCCTTGCATGCATAACAATTGATGAAGATTCTTACTTTTAATAGTCTGTGGAATATTTTGACGAGAATGTTGTGACAGGGATGTGATATTAAAGAGGCTTTTGATTTTATCCACGTTGTTCAAAACTCTTTTGGGTGCAAGAAAACGACAGAGAAGGAAAATCAACACTTAAGTATTGATACATGAATTAGGTGGAGAGCTACAAATCATGAGGGAAGAGCTTTTAACAGAACGCTAAGGCTTTTTACAACTCATCAACTCCACACACCTTCCGCAATAGACTTTCATACGCTATTTACAGGCCTATGTAGGAGGCTGCCCACCTCCCTACATGAGGCAATTAATCTTAGCATTAGATTTTTAAAATAGTTTTTAAACATTAGATTTTTAAATTACTTTAGATTTTAGGTAGTTTTAATTAGTTTTTAATTTTCATTAGATTGTTAATAAGTTTTAAATTAGATTTAGTTAGATTTAATTTTAAATTTAGATTGTTATTAGTTTAGTTTAGATTTTAAGACTTTTTCTAATTTAGTTGTAGTTTCTAATTTCTAATCTAGTTTTAGTTTCTAAATTCTAATTTAGTTTTAGTTTCTAAATTCTAATTTAGTTTTAGTTTCTAAATTCTAATTTAGTTTAGTTTCTAATTTCTAAATTAGTTTAGTTTTTAGATTTTCTAATTAGTTTAGTTTTTAAATTTTCTAACTTAGTTTAGTTTTTAAATTTCTAAATTAGTTTAGTTTTTTAAAATTTCTAAATTAGTTTAGTTTTTAAATTTCTAAATTAGTTTATTTTTAAATTAGTTTAGTTTTTTAAATTTTCTAATTTAGTTAGTTTTTTTAATTTCTAAATTAGTTTAGTTTTTATTTCTAAATTAGTTTAGTTTTTATTAATTTTTACTTTAGTTTTTTAAATTTGAGTTTCCAATTTAGAGATAGATTCAATTTAGAATTTAGAGCTAGATTCTTCTAATTTAGGTAGATTTAAATTTTTAAATTAGATTAATTAAATTTTAGAGTAAATGTTAGTTTTTTTTTTAGTTTAGTTTATTTACTTCAGGGCTAATTTTGTTAATTTGGCTTTTGTGCAAGTTTGCATGTCAAAGATTTGAAAAAACCAAAAAAAACTTAAACTCTCGTTTGTCGAAGAACGTGGACTAAAACTAGTAATCAGTGTGTTGCAAGTTCAATTGCCAAAGAATGTAGTCTTGAAACATTGTGTCTTCTTTTTATAGATTAGATCACATTTGAATTCATTGGTTTAAAAAGAACTCAACTATTTTCTTTGACATCATAAGCGGGATTAAAATTTACAAGTGTCTTTTGTGTCTTGTGGTTTGCAAAATTTCATCGAGTTTGTATTCTCTCCTCTCATTTCATTTGGCAATCTTGAGGATCAAAAGCATTTCCTTGGCATTTGTACAATCACATCCCACATTTGGATTTTGGATTTAAAAATGAACCCCATGCCAGTGTGAGGCAAAGGTGTTGGGTATGCTCTCTCCTTGCGCTCTATGCGATCTTGGCTAATCAAAAATAGCATCTTTGTCTTACTTTTGTTACCTTTAGAGGGGAATGCCTCAAAAAAGGGAATGATTCCAACTGGTTTTTCGCTCAAGCCGGTATATAAAAGGATAAGACTAAACAGTCAAGTCCTCACAATGGTATTTTCCCTTTCCGTACAGTGTCACTCGAAACAAGGTACCTACCCTAAAATGTATAATAGCCCCTATTAGAGTGATTAAATCCTTAAGTGGCTTGTTGGATGCTTGCGGGGAGCCATGTCCCCGAGTATTCACTAAGAACCTTTGTTATAGTGGCCAAAATTCCTTTCACTTGCTAGTGCAAGAATGGTTGTTCTAAAGGCACCCCATGTCTTCACTAAGCATGTGTAGAGGCAAAAATTACTCTTTGGGGAATTGAGACTTGGTGACCCCAAGAAGTGAGTGTCGTGGAGGGGAGCCAATGCCACCAAGTCTCTAGCTATCCACTTTGTTTAAGTGGTTGGATAAATCCGAGTGGGGATCTAGCAAGTGGTATCTCTTGAGAAGCCTAGGTTGTGTAAAGTGTTTTCAAAGTGTTTGTCATCAAGATCAAACTCAAACACATTTTGTCTGCTTGTGTCTTGTGTTTTTTTTTTTTTTTAAATATCAACCAAACATCACACTTAGTAATTTGCAACATCTCAAACCTACAAACCCAAAAGGTCAAACAACAAAAACCATCCAAAATGAACCTATCACTTAAATCTCTTGGGGCCATCATCCTTCAAGTTTTGATATTTTAATCCTTGCAATCCACATAGTCCTTGCATATCCTTTGCCCTTGTATATCCATTATTTCTCAAACAACCCTTTAGCATTGCACTTAGGCTACTCTTCCTAGGTCTTGATATCAAACCTTTGGCTATTAATCGCCTATATCACTTGAGGTTCATCATCATTTAGTTAGGGAACATATCATCATTTGTGAGTATGGAAATCCTTTTGGAGTTTATCATCTCCTCCATACACTCTCTTGATCATTTATCCTTGTGTCTATCCATCATAGCACAAGTAAAGCCTTGCATCATAACCAAATTCGGACCTAGAGTTACCTTTGAGATCTTGCATTCTTATATTTTCATATAAGACCATACCATTCTCATATCTCATCTTATAATCATATCCTTTTTCATTGCATCCTATTCTTAGGTCTCATACATTATCTTGTCTTGGATTTAAGATCAGAACAATCGCCTATGACCCCTAGAACAAGAGCAAAAATGTTTCAAGAAGAAGGGAACCCTTGGGGAAAAGACTTTGATGGGGAAGATCATATTAGTGTTGCAACTAGTGAAACAAATGAAACTAATAGCAAAGAAATGACACAATCCCATATAAATGAAGCACTTAATGATCATAGATTCATAAATTGCTTACAACGGTAGTCAAACATAACCCACAATAATACTTCAAGGCCCTTGTTGATGATGGAATAAAACTACCTCTTGATTTTGACATATCATTGCTCATGATGAATGACCAACCTAAATCTAGTGAATCTAAGCATCCCAAAACAAACAATGATGATAGAATCAAAGATCACAGACCCTTTTATCTACAATCTGGTTACAAGAGATCTTCAAAGACATAAAAACCTACACCTACAAAAATCCTATTTTGGATGAACTTAGAACACTGAGAAAAGAATTAGATACTCTCAAGAACAGTAAAATATCATCCCACAAGTTCTCCATTGAAGATATATGTCCCTATACTTTTGATCTAAGCATACCAATGCCACCTTTTCCTAGTCATTGGGACATACCTAAACTAGATAAATATAAGGGAAAGGGAGATCCCAAAGACCACTTAAGAGAATTTTGTGCTACTACCATGAAATTTGTAGATGATGAGACACACCTTATAACATTATTCCCTTGCATTCTAGGAGGAGAAGCTATGGAATGGTTTTCACAATTACCCTCGACCATCAAATCTTTTCAAGAACTGGCTAATAAATTTGTATCCAATTATAGTTTTGATTGTGACCTTAAAGTGACTATGACAAACCTTTTTAACACTAAACAAAAACAAGGAGAATATTTTGTGTCATTTTACAAAGATGGAGACATTTAACAAAACAATTACATTATACTATTCTGGAAAAAGAATTGGTTGATCTCTTTTGTCAAAATTTGAACAAAGAAATTGAAAGGGAAATTCACCTCAAATTCTTGGATTCCTTTGATGAAGCCATAGAAATTGGATTTTGAATCAAAAAAACTCTCATCGATGATGGAACTATTAAACTTAATAATGACAAAGATCAAAAATCAATCTTAAGCAACAAGACACCTTTTTGGGTTAAGAACAAGAATGTAGTCAATGACGAAGTTGTTGATGCAAAAACAACTAAAACCTCATCACTTATCTACAACCTTAAAGGTTCATCTTCAAATAAAGTCAAATAAAAACAAAGAAGCTTCCCTAAATGAAATTTTACACCATTAGGACAATCGCTTGAATCCGCATTAAAAGAACTTCTTGAAAACAATATTATAACGCTAATCAAAATGAAGGAATATAATCCACAAGTCAAACCCCCATGGTGGAATGAGGATCACTTTTGCGACTATCATAGACACAAACTACATAAGACTAATAGTTGCAATAAACTTCGACATCTAATACAAGACCTTATTGATGACAATAAGATAGCAGTTGACAGACACACACCTTCTGGTAATTATAATCGTGAGATGTTTAAAAAACCTTTCCCTAAGCATGAAAAGCATAAAGGAAAGGCCCTTGAATCTAGTGATGGTGTAAAATATACTACTGCTAAGTATGACTATACCATAAATAACATCAGTGAGGTTGATAATCATGTAAACACTTTCATTATAAAAGGAAAAGAATCTTATAGGAATTTTATTGCCCGCAAAGGCACAATTACCCTTAGGGGTCCTAATTCAAAACCCACTAGACCAGCTTCAAAATATAACCTCATAGAACATTTAGGAAAAATGCCCGTGCAAATTTCTATACTTGAGTTGCTACGCCTATCTCTTGAGCATAAATTTATCCTAGATAAAGCACTTGCTACTGCTACAATGCTTATAGAACTACATGTAGATCAATTCCAAGCTATGTTAGGACACATCACCTCTCCTCACATTCTCAATTTTATTGAGAATGATGATTCATCCATTTGATAACTGCATAATGCAACTTTACACATTGACGTCCTTGTCCATAATGTCATGATCAAGTGAGTTATGATAGGTGAAGGAGAAGGTCTTAATATTTGTACTCAAGAATTGATAACAAAATTAGGGTTCTCAGAAAATGTAGTTGATCCAAGGAAAAATATTACCATAACGGAATATGATGAAGAGGAATGCTCATCTAAAGGATCAATTACTCTACCAATCAAAGTTGGCACTGTGGTAAAGGATGTGGTTTTCCAAGTCCTTATCTCCCTCTGACCTATAATATCCTCCTTGGAAGACCTTAGATTCATGCAATGCAAATAGTACCTTCTACATACCATTAGTGCATTAAATTCTCCCACAATGGTGTTGAAATCACAATACAAGGAGATCTAAACCCTTTCATGTATTGCCATAATCTAAGTCCTAAAACTGAAAACACAATCCCAAGCAAACATGAGGCATTCCCTTCCCAATCATATGTCGATCCTAAGTCCTTAAAAGTGTCCTCAAAATTCAATGAAGCTGAGATCAAAATACAATTAAAAGAATAAAGAGTAGGAGAATATACCTTAAATCATGCTCTTTGCATTGGAAAGCTACCTTTATCTCCCCACACCTATGGAAAACTACAAATGACTAAGACCACATCAGATGTAGATACTACAGTGATTTTAAATCAACTACTTTCAAAAAATGGGGAGCCCTTTATAATGAAACAAAAGAAGTTTATCTTCTGAAATGGCTATACAAAGATGAAGATACAAAAAAATAAAAAATTGAAATAAAGATACCTGTTGAACAATATGGTAAAGGATTTGATGTTATGAAATAAATGGGATATGATGGTAAAATTCCTCTCAGCTTACAGAAACAAGGTATCTTGGAACCAATACAACCTACTCGTACACAAAAATTCCCTGGTTTAGAATATGACGTGTAGAAAGATAAGACCTTGAGTACCGCATGTACTTCAAGTAAGGAAGTAGAGTCCTCTAATGCTACACAGAAAAATGAGGAAAGTGCCATCGATGACTTTATTAAAATTTATGACTATGATAGTATCCCTACCCCTAAACTTGATCATAATATTTATACCCTTGAATCCATTCAAAATATTGACTCAAATCATTACCCTTTACCCTTGGTTCACCCTGCACTCATTGATTTGGATCAGAAGGGACCACAACAACTAGATCTTGTTGATGAATGTTTTTGCACCTTCTCAACATAGGAAGAACATAAATGCTCTACCTCTCTTGAAAGGAAATCCCCTATAAACAAGTTGCAGAAAATTACCCCAAGGTCTCTCGAGTGTCAGGTCATGACATGCTTGGAATAATTCAATTGGTTCAATGTGATCTTGCTGGTAATCACGGGGAAGCCTTATGTGAGTTAATTTGGATGGATTTGGATCCTTAAAAGGAGTTTTATAAAAATTTCTGAAGTGATGCTCTATTGTTGTAAGTTTAGGACAGCAGTCTCAAACTCCACTTGGATCTTTAGATTTGGCTTTACAATGTGCAATGAACTTTATCTAAAGTCACTATCAAAGAAAATTCAAAAGGGCAGGGAAGAGAGTAAGTTCCTAGACCAGAAACTATTGATGAACAGTGATAATGGAGGACTCTACAGTGGATAGCCTTCCTAAAACAAAGTTCCACTTAACCAAATTAACTCACAGTCTCATGAAACTAGTGCAATCTTCTAAGGTCTGCATATTTCAACCATTCATTCACCATAAAGCATGAATAAAAGATAGAACTTAAGTGAAACATTTAAAAAAATTTCAAACTAGCTTTACACTGCAGTTTATCATCAATAAATAGCAAAAAGCATGAACAAGGAAGGGCATCAACGCAACAAAATCATTCACCGTCAATGAGCAGCATTATCTAATCTATTAAAGCATGCTAAAACATAGAACAAAAAATTTAATCTACTCAAATTTACTAACTATGAGAAGAAGAATCATGTAACATGCAAAGGAACTCAAGAATCCAACAAAATCAATGAATTTCTATTAAAATTCTAGTAACATGTCTTTACAACAACTCAACTCTCTCTTGAAAATGAGAGGAGACCCCCTATTTATAGTGTCCAAAAAGCAAAATGAATCAACAAGATTCAATCTCATTGTGTTACCAAGATTCACTACAAATTAGGGTTTCACCTACCCCAAATATTTTATAATTTAAAATTACATTTTGTCCCCTAGCCTATTTTGTCTTCTTGTGGGTAGCACTGTAGCATTTTTGTCTTTTAGCAAATTTCCCTTTGTTGCAGCTAGACTGTGAGGAATTCATCATCAATTATTGGATTCCCTTCATGCTTCTTCATAGTAGTGTATTCCACAAACTTTTTGATCAATGCTTGAAGTTTATTCCACTCCATTATATCATATTGGAGCACCTAGAAGTTCAATATCCTTGACCTACCAGTAAGTACATCCCAGTCCCTATCACATTTGGGAGTATTCTTTATCACCTACGCAGATTGAGTGAAGGCTCGTGCAGTAAAACCCATAATATCCAGCGTAAGTGCAACTTTGGTTCTGCTCTCCATCTTTTTATGGAAGTGTGGATTTATATTCTTTGGGTCTAGCTCAATGGTGGGCATGTCAAAATCTATCATTAGCTTTAGATACTCTTCACAAGTTGTCCTGGTTTCTTTGACCCAATCAATATCAAGCTCCACTTCATGGAGCACCTATTCCAATATTTCATGGAGCACCTCCAAATGCTTGGCCAATCATCAGAGTTTTCCACCCAATGGCAACAACCTTAGGGGAATTGGTAACAATTTCAAGAACATTGGCAGCCACCTCTAGGAAATTGGTAGCAAATGAATCAATGGAGAGGAGGGCAGTAATGGCCTACTAATACAACCAATTACATGCAGCCACCTTCTCAGCCCCAGCAGCCTGCTATAATGCCTCCACCTGCTAATTCCAACTCAAATGCACCTAAACCTAATCGACTACTAGCTCATCCCACACCCAATCCAAATAACAAACCATAGCACCAACCTGCCTACTCTATTGATTCAAATCAATTCCCTACATATGTTGTGAGTGTAAATGATATCCACTTGCGTTCAAGTACTACTCTACCATCCCCTTCCAAGCCCATTATCATTGAGTTTCATGTGGAAGAGGAAGAGGAACCTCTGAATTATCCCATTTAGCCTAGTGTACTTAAAAATCTTGAACCAGTCCAAGTCAAGCAAACCGAACAAGAGCCACCATTTCCTCAAAGATTGGAAGTTTCCAAAAAGAAGGAAGAAAAGGAGGATACAACTTTTGATATCTTGGATCAGTTGAAGCATATATGTGTCCAAATACCTCTATTTCAAGCCATAAAGGATGTTCCAATCTATGGCAAGGTAATCAAGGAGGCATGTCTTAAGAAGCCAAGTAGGAAAAAGAGGGACCCAACTATAGTTCATGTGGTGGGATAGCTAACTAACATCATGCTGGGAAAAGTGACTATTCCCAAGTATAATGACCTAGGCAGTCCTATGGTAGCAATTGTTATAAACAGAATCCAAGTACAGAATGCTCTGATTGATTTAGGGGCAGCAATAAATGTAATAACCAAAGACATCCTGCAACAACTAAATATTGCAAACATGAGGTCCACCCCTACTGTCCTGTAGCTTGTTGATAGCTCTACTAAGAAGGTTGATGGTGCAGTGGAGGATCTCGTGGTAGTTCTAGACTCCTGGGAGTACCTAGCAAACTTTATGATTCTTTCTCCTAAAGCTACACTAGGTGGGTATCCCATTATTCTTGGAAGGCCATGGTTAGCAACTATAGATGCGTACATTGGATGTCGGTCAGGTGACATGACCATTTTAGATGGGAGGAGCACTAAAAATTTTGTTCTCTATCCGCCTGCTTAGCCATCTCATGATGAAGATAATCTCGTATGGCCACATATTGGTGAAAGGCTGAGGAAGTTAACTCTGTGGCGCAGCTTATGATGCTAAGTAGAAGCTCTTTCATGCAACTCCAAGATGAGGATGAAGTATTGGCTAACATCCTTCAGAACCATTGTAAAGTGGAGGAAGCATCATCTTCTCATTCTGCTACTCCTATCAAGACACTTCTGCCTACTCTTCCTGTAGCCATTTTTCCTACAAACGTTCTTCCTACAGCCATTGTTCCTACAAATAGACTTCCTGCAGCCATCATTCCTACAAATAGACTTCTGACAGCAACAGGTATGTCCCATACATTGCTGCCATATGAACTCAAGGCACCATGTGTTAATGAAGCAGCCTTGATAGAGTTAACTACACATGTACAGGTGTCAGAAGGAAAATATTTGAACGTTAATAGTAAAGTAAATGAAGAACAACAATTTTTGTTTGCAAAATTATTAAGGACCCATCAACATGCATTTGCATGGGATTATCATGATATGAAGGGATTGGATCCTAAAAATTCTACACACAAAATTTACATCAAAAGTGATTGAACCCCAATAAGATAGCCACAAAGAAGAATTAACCCTGCACTAAGAGAGATTGTGAAAGGAGAACTGCAAAAATTACTAGATGCAAGATTAATCTACCCCATTTCAGATAGTCAGTGGGTGTCTCCATTACTGATTGTGCCCAAGAAGGGAGGGAAATGGCAAGTTTGTGTTGATTATAGGGAACTTAATGCTACCACTAAGAAGGACCACTTTACTTTACCCTTCATTGATCAAGTTTTGGACACACTTTCAGGCAATACTTTTCTTTTTTAGATGGATTCAGTGGTTACAACTAGATCCAAATTGCACCAAAGGACCAAGAGAAGACTACATTTACCTATCCATGGGGGACCTATGCCTATTTGGTGCTCCCATTTGGCTTATGCAATGCACCTGCAACTTTTCATAGGGCAATCATTAGCATCTTCTTAGACATTTCTCATGATTGCATGGAAATTTATATGGATGACTTTACCACTTATGGTGTTGATTTTAATCAAGCATTGGAAAATCTCAGAAGGGTCCTACAGAGATGTGAAGACCAAAACTTGTCCTTAAACAGTGAAAAGTGCTTCATGATGATGTGGGAAGGTGTAGTTCTTGGACACTACATCTCCCATAAGGGAATTCAAGTCGATCCTACAAAGATTGATGTAATCACAAATTTTCCCACACCTACAAAATAGAAAGATGTTAGGAGTTTCTTGGGTCATGCAAGATATTATAGGTGTTTCATCAAGGATTTCAGTAAGGTAGCAGCACCATTGTACACTCTTCTCACTAAAGATGTTGAATTTTAATGGACTGAAGCCTATGACAAGGCATTTTTTGACTTGAAGGTAGCTTTGACTCATACTCCTGTACTCAAAGGGCCTAATTGGGAGCTTCCTTTCCACATCCATACTGATGCATTAGATTATACCATAGGAGCAGTATTAGGATAGAAAGAAGGAGCTGTTGAAAATGCCATTTACTTTGTCAACATAAATTTACAAGGAGTTGAATTCAATTATACAATGACAGAAAAAGAAATGTTGGAAGTAATCTATGCACTGAACAAATTCAGCCATTACATAACAGGCTACCAAATCTTTGTGCACACTGATCATGCAGCCATTAGATATCTCATGAATAAACCTTTGATCATAGGTAGATTGGAAAGATGGTTATTGTTGATGCAAGAGTTTGATATGACCATTGTGGATAAGCCAGGGAAGGCCAATGTTGTTGCAGATTTTCTTTCAAGGCTAACTACATCAGAAGATAATCAGCCCATAGATGACTCTTTCCTTGATGAGCATCTATTCTCCCTCAGTGTACAAACACCCTGGTATGCTGACATAGCCAATTAATTGGTCACAGGTAGAATTCTTTCTCACTTCTCTCCAAGAGAGAAAAGAGCACTCATTGAAAAATCTTTTCCTTTCTCTTGGATTGATGGATGTTTGTTTTATATTGAACCTAACCATGTCATGAGGAGGTGTGTGAGAGAAGATGATACATATGAAATTTTTCATGCATGCCACAATGAACCATGTGGAGGACACTTTGTATCCAAGAGGACAACAATGAAGATTTTGAACACAGGATATTATTGGCCAACACTCCACAAGGATCCAAAAGGTATACTAGAAAATGTGATAGATGTCAAAGAATGGGTAGACCAACCAAGTTTGATGAGATACCACTCTGCCCTCAGGTAGTAATCACTCCCTTTGACAAGTGGGGATTGGATTTTGTGGGAACCATTGACCTTCCATCAAATGGTAAGTATTATATATTGGTATGCACTGATTATGTGACAAAATGGGTAGAAGTTAAGGCCGTGAAGCATGCAAGGGATATCAAGGTTGCAAAATTTCTTTATGAGGAAATTTTCACAAGATATGGAGCCCCAAGAGAAATACTGATTGATCAAGGGGCACAATTTACATCAACCCTTGTTGCAGCACTAGTTAATGAGTACAACATAAGGCGCAGGAAGTCTACTCCTTATCACCCATAGACTAATGGCCAAGTTGAGATAACCAACGGAGAGATTGAAGCCATTCTAACTAAAACAGTAGCTATTCATAGAAAAGATTGGAAAAATAGATTACCTGAAGTTGTTTGGGCCTATAAGACAACTTGGAAAATGACTACAAGCTTCACCCCATTTGAGTTGTTGTATGGAAAGACAGCTATGATGCCAGTTGAATTTGAATATGAGACTTTGTGAACTATAGTAGATTTGGGGATGGATATTTTTGAGGCACAAAGAGAAAGAATCATGTAGCTAAATGCTTTGGATGAGATAAGAAGAGAAACCTTGCAACATACAAAAGTAGTGCAGAATTAGAGAATCAAGTGGCATGACAAATTTATCAAGGACAAGAAATTCCAACCAGGAGATTGGGCCCTACTCTATGACTCAAGATACAAGGATAATGTAGGAAAATTGTAGACAAGGTAGCTAGGACCATATGAAGTTGTTGAGGTCTTTCCTAATGGATTTATTCAGCTTACTACCATTGACCCTGTTAGGTTCAAATTACTTTTCAATGGTCATCCCCTTAGATTATATCACAAGCCAACTTCTAAAGAAGAGTTCCTGCAGCAATTCACCCAGCATTCAACACCTGAGCTTCCTGTAGCTGAAGGGAATGAACCTAGTGTCCCTCTTTCTAGCTAATTAAGGTATGTACTCTCTCATAATAAAGAATTTCACTTACGTGGAAGTCTATTTCTTCACCCATCTCCCCATCCACCCATCCATCGCCATCTTTCTCTCTCTTCCATCACTTCATTCCACCTCACCTCACTCCACTTTATTTTCATTAATTTCTCAATTTATTCCCACAAGGTGAGCGGTACTTTCTCCATGATCTTTGCAATAAATCTGCCACACATTCAGGTATGTGTGCATGAATTGCTATCTTTAATCATCTTTTAAGTGTGTTCATTTAATCACTATACATTAGTATAGAAGTTTACATAAAATGCCATCATTCCCTATTAAATCACCACTCCCATCTCGCATGTGTGGACACATGTCCAAATTTAGGTTGGGGGAGGGGAAAGAAAATGATGTAAATATACTTCCCATGTGTCAATTTATGCTAGGCTACATCAGAAAATTTAAAATGAGTTCATTTGAAATCTGAGTGAGAGGATGACTTGCATGTGTGAAGAGACATTAACTACAGCCGCCATTTCTTCCCATCATAATTCCCCTTTATTGCTCATTTCCTTGCCATTATTGCCCTGTCGTAATCTTGAGTTGCAAGCAAAAAGGTGAAACAAAAAAAAAATCAGTTGATATTGGCACTGGAAATTTAGCAAGTACTACAGGAAAGCGAGCTTGATTTTCAGACGGGAATTCCAGGAAAGAAGTTGTAGAGCATTTTCTTGATTGCATACAATGGGAGGTGGGTTAATTCGAAATGAACCCACGATGCATGACGTTTTATTGTAGGATGCACAATGCTTGGTTGAATTTAGAAACTGCAGATGGTAAGATTACTTCTTGAAGCTCAATGGCTTTGATGAAAGCATTTCCCTTGAATTCGCCCAAACATTTTCTAAAGGGAAAGCCATAGTAAAAGGGTTGGAAGTTGTGGCAATTGAAGAAAAAATTACAGATATCATAGGGTTACTAGATGATGAAAAAAATTACCCTACCTCCAGAGATGCCAGATTAGCCAGGGCCAAATTTAAAGAGCCAAACGACCCCCATTGAGAATTGATAAATAGGGTGCAAAGATAATGTCTCTACCTGAGCCATCGAAGGAGATAGTCATTTATGTTATCAAATACATCACCTATGAGAGTTTCCAGTCAAATTTATATTTTGTACACTTCGATCTTTTGAATCACATGAGGCATGAAAGGAGGATGAATGTGCCCAATGTGCTATATAATCTTCTCTCAATCATGGCAGTCAAGACCCAAAAAGGTAGGGATAATTTTGTTTCCCACCATTTTCTGAGTAAATTGTTGGTTGAAAAGTCTCTGCATGATGCATCTGCAATAACCTGGGAAGAATTTATAAATGTTGATCAAATTAAACCTAATAACTTGTAACCTAGGGCTTTACCTCAACCCCGTAGGTCTAGCAAGAGATTGAGCATGGGTGAAGCCCCTATTGGTGCTTCAACCTCTAGTGTTGTCTCTTATGTGAATCCTCCTACAATAGAAGAAATCATAGAAATTAGTTCTTTTGGAATAGAGCACTCAAAAAAAGAAAGTTCCTCCTCTGATTCTGATGATGACATTTTACTTGAAACCCTAATAAAAACTAGGGCACATAAGAGAGAAGTAGAAACGAGAAAAGGAAAGGCCAAAACATAGCTTGTAGAAAGAAAGGTGTCAAGTTCTAAAAAGAGGAAGGTTGACACTATTCATCCTATAGCCAAAGGAAAGCATGAGAAACCTCCCAGGAAATCAAGACCAACTAGGTATGTGATTGGTACACCTCCATAGAAAATCCCTAAGCCTAGTGAGACATCACACAAGGAACCTGAAGCTCCAATGGGGTAGGAGAATGTCAAAGGAGAAGACATATTTGAGAGAGCAACAAATATAACACTGGTTGATCTTGCTAACATTGCAGAAGAGTTTGAGGAAAATTAGGATTTCCTACAACATGAGCAAGAAGTCCTACAGTAGGATGTCCTACAGCAACAGCCAAAACTAGAGAAGGAGTTCCTACAGCCATAGCAAGAGCAAGAACGAGTCCCTGCCATAAAAGGTGAAAGAAGAAATAGTACCCCTGCAACCAGAGATAATTGAACAGCCTAGGTCTATCCAGATAGTGCCATATGAGGAGCCACCGTTAACAAAAAGACTGGTAGGAATTCACAATCCTCTTGATTTTACAGTACATGCAGCAATTTTAAATTTATGGAAAGAAATACAAAGAAGGGAGAAAGAATGGAGAAAGGAAAAATTAAAATTGAAGAAGAAAATTCAAAAGAAGGATGAGGAGACCAAAGATAAAGATGCAAAAATTTCCACCCTAAATCAGAGAGTGGATGATATTGCAGCTTTGGCACCATAGATTTTGGAATGTAGGACCCCTCCAAGGGTCTATGCTCTCTCTTGAAAGAGAAGTATCTCTCTTTTAAGTTGTCAAGGATTGCCTCAGGTTTGAATCCTTCTATTGACACCCCTATGGAATTTTTCAATGCTTATAGGATTGCCTCCCCTGAAATGAAGAATTTGTTGTGTGATTTTTATTTGCATAATTTTGTTGTAACTCAAGACCATGATTGGAACCCGTAGTTGTATGTTGGGGATGTCCAATTGAGGACATTTATTTCTTGGGTACAAAATGAGATTAGCTGGGGACAATAACATGGAGCTTATAAGAAATTGGAGTCTAATATCCCTCTGCCCATTAGAGTTGAATCAAGCAACCCACAGGATACTTATAGAGAATGGCACATAATGCTTCTTAGACCTAGCTATGGCAATAGGATTATGCCTTGGATTGAGGTAGTTTACAGTGAGTATGAGGTAAAGATAAAATCAAAGGAGGAAACTATGAGAAGATGTCTATCACAAAGATGGAATAGTCTATCTAATGAGCTGAAGTAGGTTGAGCCTCATTCCATCCACAATTATATTGCAGCACTAAAGAGGATTGATAGGTATATTCAGATTGAGAGAACAAAGGGGCCATCTTGGCTTCCCCTGACTTTCTAGCCACCCATGCTCATGTGGCCGGTGCCAAACTTCAGATTCTACTAGTATGACATTACTGCAAAAAGGTAGAGATGGAACAGATTGGGAGGATTCTATTAGGATCCTGATTCACACACTATAACCACTAATGTTGGATAGCTATTAGTTGCAAATTTTAGATCTTTAACCAAGCAGAAGAACAACCCTTCCCCTGCTGGAAGACCAGCAAAACATTAGGTTGGGGGGAGTGATGAGCCTATTGTTTGGTCCAATTTTGGGTAGAATCTATAGTTTATTTGTTGGTAGATGTTATGGACTTTAATGATAAATGTCAGTATTTTCATAATGTTTCCCTCAAACTATTGACATTGGACTTAATCCTATCTATGCAATCTTTAATGACATTTGGCATAATATGTGGATTATCTATATTGATTTTTCATGTGGTTAATAAATGTTCCTTAAGGTGGTTATAGATGTGTAGTTATTATGCTACTGACTTTACCATGCAGATTTAATATGTTAAGTAGAGGAAAACACCACCAGCCGAGCATGCACCATGTCCAGCAAAAGAATTGCTCCAAGTCAAAGGAGGCCGATGGCAAAATATTCTTCATGCAACTGAACGTAACTACCTTGTAGTGGACTTTAATGATCGAGCATGCATAGGCATTATTGTTGAGCTGAATTTGCATTTGGACCTGCATGTCTGACCAGATTCCATGCATGTGTAACCGCCATTGCTCCATTTCCTTTGTTATCCCTAAATAGTGTCCTCCCAGTCATGGAGTTGACTACCTCAATTATATGTTAGTATAAATAATGATCTAATGCTCTTTCTTTAGGATGTTGCATGATTTGAAATTGTACTTGCACTTTCTAGTTTTCAGTAATACAGATACATTACTCTTTTGTACTCATGATTCATAGTGAATAAAATAAATTTTTGAGTTTGAGCATCTAAGTTTTCATTAGCTTTAGAGGATACTTATCCAAGGGGGCCCACTTGGTGAGTAATTTGTCTTCTTAGTTTAGCATTAGTTTAGTATTACTTGTTGTTTAGTACTTAGTTAGAAATTTGGCACTAAATATTTCTACAGCCACTAGAATTTCATTTTGTGACTATTCCTGTAGCCAAAGCAGACAGAGTAGTGTCATGTTTGTTGCTCATATTTTTATTCCTGTTATGCATTTTAGCTTAGCATAGTCATTGATTGATGTTCAACATTTGTTTCATTCCTTTTCAAGCAATTTACTTTCAGTATTGTGTGTTCCTTAGCTATAGAATGGAATGGCTACTTTAAGTTCCTAGTGCACATACGGTGTTGACCCATTTCAAGTTCACGTCCCTGGGTTGACAAGTTAAATGCACCTTCATGATGATTGAAATACCTATTCAGGTTAGATGTCCAATTTTTGAATCATAGCTAGAAAGGCTTAGTTATTAAGATCATTGTAGGAGGCCAACACCCTACTCCCCTGTTGGAGGTTTTGTGCCTACCTCCATTTCTTTGTTTGTTTCCTTCTCATCAAAGGGATGCTCTTCAACTTCTCTGACATCCCTGAGTTGTTGGGCCAACTCCTCCTCGAGCTCTGCGTCGAAGGTCTCCACAATATACTTTGTGCCTGGTTCCTCAAAATGTTCTTCAAAGGATTGTGATTCCTTCTCTTCATGCACTACTTCATCAATAACCAGATATTGATGCTTGAGATGCTCATGGTAATCATCTGCTTCTTCCTCCATTTCTTTGGTTTCTTCCCTTTCTTGCCCTTCCAACTCCTCAGAGATCTGAATTGTTGCTTTCATTTCTGGTGGCTCAGTCAAAGGAGTAGGGACAGGAAGGCCAGCAAAAACTTGCGGTAGAGAAGCTTGCACTATTGGATTCATGAACACTCCAAATAGCTCCATTGGTATGTTCTGCATGTGCCTAGCAAAGGCTTCTAGGAGCGAGAGGGTAGGCATTGGCATTGTTGCAGTGGCTAGTGGGAGGGCTGGTGATGGAGACATGGAGGAGGAGGAGAGCGAAGAAGTGGTAGCAGACGAGGAATCTATGACCATAACTTGTGTTGTAGGAAAAGTGGAGGCAAGGTGAACTAAAATGTCCATTGAGGGTGGAGAAGAAGCAACCATTTCCTGAGAAGTAGGTGGAGGAGCGACAGTAGTGATAGCAGCATTAGTGGTAGTAGTGAGAGTAGAGGTAGTAGGTGGGGACTTCGGTTGTTCGGCCTCTTCTTCCTCTCCCTCATGGAGTGGGTCCTCCTATATGGTGGGAACCTTTGTGAAACTGCCCGACTTCTTTCATTTCTTGGAAGGATTTCCTTGAATACACTTTATGTTTGGGCTGACGTTCAACCATTTCTTTTCTCTTCTTGGACTATGTAGAGGGGGGAGACATTGAAGTTTCTCCAGTTGGGGTAGTAGCAGTAGAGGCACCATTAGTCTTGCTCTCGGGTTCATCTTTAAGCTCACCATATGTTAGAGTAGCTTTGTGCAGCTTCAATTGAGCAATCTTCCCATCAATCCATTGTTTTGTTCTTTCCTCCATAGGCTTCATCAGGATGTCGAGGTCATTGACCTCTTCGTCAGTCCAATTGATCAATGGCAATGGCATCATACCTCAAATAAATCATTGTGTTCTCATCTTTAACAATCTAATCTGGCACTCGAAACAGATTGATTATTTTATCAAAATATGCAATGCCTCATGCAGACTTCCTTATCATCCCTACAATTCACCTAGAAGTCCTCAACATTGTGTAGGTGGGCATATTCTTTTCAAACCATTTTCTTCAATTTTCCATATGGATCCATCTGTGGCCTAGAAGTGTGCAGCTCCAGGTTGTATTCATTCAACTCCTCAAAATACTCTGCACACTGTGATGTGGGGATTGTGTACATTCCCTAGCCGAATGTAAGGGGATAAGGAATCTCAGGCCTATGTTTGTTACTAAGTAGCGTGTGAGCATGTTGCAATTGCCTTGAGAGCTCAAGTAGTACCAACCGATCATTCAAGTATTAGGGAAACTTGTATGGTTTCTCTAAGAAGCCCTCAGTTCAGATGTAGGTGAATTTAGGAAACTGAATGAATAGAAAACCAAACCGGTGGATGAAATTTTTTGCACTATGGGTGACCCGCCTCTCGAAGTCACCTCCAAGCAATCTAATTATGTGCCCTATGAAAGCATCATTGACCTGGCAGTAGTCTTTCTTGAAATTTTTGAATTGAAGTTGAGGGTACCTGTCGTAGAGTTTCAATTCTCTTCCTAGAGTTTGGCTTGGTGCTACAAATAGTCCTCTATATTGAGTCTGATTAGCTAGTAGGTAGACCAAATACGAGGTCATATAGAATTGTGAATTTTCTTCACTGCCACAAATTGTTCATGTAAGCAGTTTCTGATCATTCCTGCCCAATGGAATTGGATCTTTCCCCTGATGATTTCCTCTATAAATTATAGCATCCACCCCTGGAAGAATGTTGTGGTTGGAAGATCCATAACCTTACTCAATAAGGTCACCAGGTCATGGTAATCTTTGTGGAAGTCACTCCTATTGAGCTCCTAGGGTACCTTGTTTGCACTTCCCCTCTTCTCCTTTAGCCAATACCGATTAATCATTTTCTTACATTTGAGGGGGTCGGCTTTCCACATGCTCTCAACATATTCTTTGGAGGCCTCTTCCATTTTATCAAATGTGGGTATATGGAAGGTCTTCCTGATAGACTTGGTGGAGAATTCGGCCAGTATGTTTCCATCTCTATCTACTATTCTTTTTGTGTTTTCCTAGTATGCCTCTCTACAGGTTATCACTAGTTCGGGAGCTATGAGGGCAGGTAGGAAATTGACAGCCTTGGCCAACCTGCTTCTTCTAATTCTTCTAGCATTCTCTGTGGTGGGGTTGACAATAACTCATTGCTTAAATTCATTGATGTCGATGTGCCCCAAGTTAGTGTCTAAGATCTTGTCCCAATTTGTAGTGACCTTTGATTTGAGTTCCTCTCCCTAGAACTTGTACTTCATTTGGTCCTTGTCATCTTTTTCCTTTGGTGATTTGGGAGGTTTCTTTCCCTTTTCTTTCTTTGTGGAAGTCGTTGAAGGCCCTGCAGCTGGTTCCATATATCCTACAAACAAGGAAGTAGTAAGCACATTCGAGTGTAAACATGAGAAATGTTAGAAAAATCCAATAAAAATGATATTAGATCAAGCAATTCACTATTCAAGGGTCCTAACATTTCTTTTGGATCATCATTAGCCATTTGTTTGAGGAAGTTATGGCAATGCAGGCCCAAGGGTGTGGACTTCCCTGGGCTAGTAGTCGTATGAAGGTAGTTGCAAAGGGATGGTGATTAGAGGATGGCAGCCCACATGGTTCCACCCACATTAATATTTTGATCATGAGGAGGGGCCCATCGGTAGGTTACATCATTTGAGCACATGAGTCAAGTCAATTTCAAAGCTCCAAAGGCATTAAGTTCATCATTTAGGTTTGTGATTTCAAGGTATGTGGATGTAGGGAGTCTCTCAATTATTTCAAGCTCTACCATTTGAAAAAGGCTCTCACAAGGTGGCACCCCACAATGCGGGACCTGTGGTCTTACAGGATGGAAGCTTGCTCTTTGGATTCTAGACAGCTTTATTTGGGTGCAGGTTAGGAGGCACGGAAGGATGTTGGTCAATTTCCATTTGGAAACAGCAGGAGGAGGATGGCGGTCCACCGAGGGTGGCCCACATCATTGGACCTACAGGAGGCATGAGCGTTATTCATTTGTTGGACAATGACCAAAGGGAAGTAATAGGGTCAAGCCTTGCATAGCATACTGACTAAGGTGGCTGGTCATTTAAAGCAGCAAGAGCGGGACGAAGTTCTGCAAGCGGTCGCTCGCATGATGTAGTCTACAAGACGCACTACACTTAACCATTTTCGTTTTGGGCTTAGCAATGGAGGCAGTGAGTGCAGAATCTAGGAGGCAGAAGGATGGTTGACTAGGGTTGTTTAGAACGGAAATCACCTAACAAAATCTTGCAAATAGAAGTCCGCAATGGACAATCCGTCGAGGAGCTAGCACTTAGTCACCTTTTAACATAGGGAATCAGACGGCAATAGTTGGGGTGGGGCCCAACTATTAGAAAGATGCCAAGGTTTCGTAGTTTTTGAACAGTTGTTTTAAGCGGTAGCGAAAGGGTAGCAAAAATCCACATTAGGCAACCTGCAATGAGGTTTGGTGTTTAAGTTAAATTGACAGTCGTGGCGATAGCAGGATCTGCAAGTAGAGGTCCAAGGCAAGTTTGTCGTTTGTTCAAGGCACATTGTGAAGAGCAATCCGTAGATGAAAGTTCACACTTTTGGATCTGGTAGAGTGAAGAGTCATTGTTTTAACTTGTGATTTTGTTTATCTCTCAATAGTGACGGCAAGATGCAAGTGTCCACCCGCACGAGCGGGCCCGAAGGAGATGATGGTTGTTTTCAAGTTTGTCATTTTGAGGAACATGGAAATGGCACTGGGCATAATGCGGAGCCACAAGGTATGATTTCCTTGGCTCAATAATGGTCTTGGGAGATGAAGGTTCTACATGAAATTTGTGGCCAATTTTGAGGGGATTTTTAGTTTTGATGACATGGGTTTTGCTCGTCACTTGGACATCTAGCTAGATTTTAAGTTTTCCTGCCTTTAGAATTTGATAATTTTGTAGAAATTAAAGAGAAATTCACAACATGGAGGGTGCTCGACAACTAACCTAGAGAATTTGATAAGTAGCATAAAGAAACTATAGAAAATGATGCTCGGGCAACGATGAAGTCCTACGGGCACAAGGGCGGTGATCGTTGGTGAGCTCTGATGGGTTTTTTAAACTTATGATAGGTGAAAATGAAACTTAAAAATTCCTATTTATATATTTTTGTACATTTAATGCTTGTCATCAATGTTGGTATAGTGGTGGCTAAGGTTGGTGAATGGGCATTTCAAATGATGGAGGCGAGAACGGCAGGGTCCACAAAGTGGACAGCAGTCAAGGGTCGATCGTCTGGCAAGTTGGAGGAGACAACAGCAAAGGATTATGTAGGCTCCACATGGTGGGGGGACATCTTGATTCAATCATTCAGATGGAAAAGATGTCATGGAATTCTGCACATAGCGGCCTGCATGGGTGGACCCGCAAGGCCCAAAGGATGGCAGTTTTGAAACTTAAGGGAAAACTGCCAAGGGAACTTTGCAGAGGCCAGGGACTTGCAAATTTCAGAAGTGGTGAAACTTGATCAACTCAAGGTGATTATTTTAAAAGTCCTTGACCATTTAGGACTAAAAAATAAGGGGTACACAAAATGAGGCGAAGGCAGAAATGACCTGGCAAGGAGAAAAGAGAGGGTCCCCATTCTGAACGAGGCATGTGTGTTATAGGCACAACAAATGTATTTCAAAATGATGAGGCAATCATAAAATTTCTAGGAGCACGAGAAGATACACCTCTTGAGGATCATAAATCGCCATAGAACTCAACAGTGTGGCTTACTTTGGGGAAGGTTTCAAGCCTTTCAGTTGCAAAATTATTGAAAATATAAATAGGTCTTCGAGTGAAAATTGGTCTATGGTGCTGTTAGACCCAAAAAAAGTAAAAATAACGGACGTATCCAAGGGTGAAAACCTCTTTGAGGCACTTGAGGATGGAAGGCTTGACACACTTCCCCTAGCACTATATCATGAAAAATCATCTATGTTTGTGGAGAAGACCATACTAGAAAATTTGGGCACAGAAGAAAAACCAAGGATAATCCATCTAGCAGAATCATTAACACCTGAAGAGAGAATAGAGCATATATAGTTTTACAAGGAAAGACAAGTCAACATTGTGTGGTCCTATGCAAACATTTTAGGACTTGATCTAGATTTAGTAATGCATCACTTGTCTTTGCCACTAGGGGAAAAACCTGTTAAGCAAAATTTGATCAAGTATAAGTTTGTCTAATTACAAAATTCTCTCAAAAAAAGAGTACCAAGTCTTGATAGCTTCGAATCTTCATGAATTATAATGAATTATTTTATATACAATGTTTTTCCTAGCCTTTACTTGGCGTACCTTGCATATCTTAACAAAAGAATGGAAAATAGGACATGTTTTTTATAATAAATGAAGTTTTCCTTGAAAATTGCTAACTTCCTTAGGCACTAGAAAGGTCAACTTTCTTGTTTGTATGTTGAAATTGCTCCAACAAGTCATTGGATAAGGTTGAATCCTTTAATTTTCAACTTCTTCACCTTTTTATTCTCCTACAAGGGCTCCAATATACTTGCAACTACTCAAACTGTCTGTTACAAGTGTGTTTGGTTGATATTTGTCTCCTAACTACTCATTATTGCCTTAATAATACCACTAGCATGATGATAGGAAATGTTTCCACTCTTCCTAATGCTTTTGACCTCCTGAAGGTGTGGGTTAAGGTCTTCTTATGTTAGGATTTCAATATTTGTTTGGAGGCTTCGTTATGGATCCTAATTCAACTTATCCGTTAAGACTTCCTCGTGTTTGGATAGTTGTGCATGGGTCTTTATTATCTCAAAATTTTCAAACAATGGTCCATTAACCAATTATAAGAATCGATTCCATTAGTTTTTTATATCACCTTTCACACTATCATGCACAGGTTGAAAATAGTGTCACTGAGCACATATCACAATGTTACCACCTCACCTTATTATTCTATAGGCTATCATTCTCATTGGATTATCCCTTAGTTCATAGGATTTCCATCATATGCATTTTGCATACTTGACACTTTCCCACCACTATCTTATATCTTTCTATGTTGTCCTTTGAACTCTTTCATGTCACTTAACACCAAGAACATATGCCATCCATAGATGAAGTTGTCCTTTTGATAATGTCATTAGGAAGTTTTCTATCTCTATAGACTACCCTTTAGCTCCTGGCATCTTGTTTGTACCCCATTCATTCATCTTTTAGCATTGTATCTATAGCTTGTGATGATTTAAGTAGCATATTTATTGTCATGTGGTCATTGAAATATATATGATCTTGTCACTTGTGTTATGAGTGGTCCATATTATTTACCTTTTTTTACTATCATATAATTTCACATCCTTTAAATATTGTCATATTGCTTTGTGAGGAACTCTTCATGATTTTCAACTGTTATTCCTTCTTTTATTAATACCATTTCTATTTAATTCTCTGTCTCTTGTCATTTTCATACATGTTTATAGTCTTCATGAGGGTTATCCTACACTTTTTAGGACATACCCAATCACCCTAAACTCTTGTGACTTTTTTTAGAAAGAACATGGGGTTAAAAATGGATTTGTATCCTTTAGAATCATATTTATTAAACCCTTAGGGTTATGAGAAACCTCTTATCCTTTCCCCTTGGACTATGTCCCTATGATTATACTATGATAGCCTTATGATGGATTAGTTCCACATGTCTCTTTTGACTGCCTTTTAATGGCACATTACCTTTTTGACCCTTTTAATACTATCATATAGCTATCATACCATTTTACTCATGTGTTCATAGCTTCTTAATAGCATGTTGACTATTCTAGGGTAAACTACCTTCTATTTATTTTCATATGACCACACTACCATTGTAGATTGTCTTCATATCCTCCATTACTTGTAGCCTCACATAGAATTATATCAACATGTATTTTCATGGCTACCTTTGAAATGCCCTATCATTTAATTGTAGACTGCCACTGGATAGTTGGTCTTCTTGATGACTATCCTATACTCTCCTTTGAAATTCTATTTAAACTTTCCTTTTTTACCCTTCAATAGACTATAAATGGTTGTCACTTTATTTACATTGTCTCATGTATTTATTTGGACAACATTATCATTATTGGAATTTTAACACTTGACTGATTTCCTTCAAAATTTAGATAGTAGTAACACTACTATTCCTTGATGGGGTTAATGTACTCTTGACAGTCTATTACTTATAGGAAATACATCAATCTATTTCCCTTTTGAATACAAAATTTAAACTATCACTTGATAGTGTTGTCCTTTTCATAATGACTTATCGTATTTGAAGGATCACCCTTGGTACTTGCTAACCTATAGATTGTCATCATTATTCTATGGTTCTAAGTCTTGAAGTTCTTCTTTTTGTATCCTTATTTTTTCCTCAACCAAAAACTCAGTCATACACCAAATTACCTATATGTAGATAGGACCAATCATAGATGGTTAGGTACATAAGGTGATGTCATCCTATCATGGATTATCCTATAAACTATTTCCTCTTCATGACAAAATCCTTGAAACATTGTCATCCAATATCATTATAGCTACTATTGTGGGTTGTTCTTTCAAACATCCTTCATTATAGATCATTTGGTGACTTTGGTTCCCTATTGCATTTGATTTTATTTCTCATCAATTTCATGCACCATAATGCACGAGTCTTCAATATCATGTATACTATTATGCACATATTTGAAGGGATTTACTATTGTTTGAAATGATTGAGTTTAGTTTCATGACCCTCCACTAATTATCATATTAATGACACTATCATAAAGAATATCATACTTCTTTAAAATGTCCTCTTTAAGCATCATTACTCGTATCTTATCCCAAAACACTTATGCGATAGTTTGATAGTCCATTCACCACTATTGTAGGTAGATACTTGAAGATAATGAACACTGCTACAACCCCATATGCACTTTCTTGGGTCTTGATGGCCTTAGGGTTTGGTAGGGTTTTGAGTATCCTTACCTTTTTGATGGTAGCAGAATTTATATGGAGTAGAACATAGTCCACTATTACTTAAATCTCATTGTTACATTATGATTTGAACATCAGTGTCACACATTGAAGATCATTATCTACATAACACTATGACCTCTTGTTATTTAACTACCCTTTGTTTGACTTTAGGTTGTCCCTTGGTTTGATCTCCATTTCAATCAATATAAACTAACCTTCTAAAAACAACAATCCCAATGCAAAATCAATTGTTGATACATGCCATAAAATATTGTTTATGCTTGTTATAGAACACACATAACTCATACATCTTAGAACTCCCTTATGAAATTGTTTTCACTATGGTTTTCCTTACTAATAGTCTTTATGATTTATTTAAGGTATATGATTGTCCATGACATTAAAGGCATGATAGTCTAGTATACAAAGAATTTCTAAGATATTCAAAAAAAAATATTTTGTCTAATAATAACTTCTCCTCTAACATCACTTCTTTCATGATTATCCTCTAAATCATGAACAATAAACTTCATTTTCAAGTTGCTAACTATTATAATATATTTTCAACCATAGTGGCCAAATTTTTTATGAGAAACATTATTTATTATTTCATGATTTTGTATTGCTACCACTAGCACCCAACTTATGTAAAAACATAAATAATTAATAAAAATATAATATCCAATAGGATATTCACCTCTATGTCTTATTTCAAAATAGATCAAAGATATATCCTTCATAATATAAAATACTTGTTAAATGTAGATTAAAATCACATGTAGCCTTCATCCTGGAGATGTATGGACACATGGAGATGGTTCATTTCAAGTTCCATAAACTTCTAATTCCTCTTGTAATGTGCCAAGAAACATGAAACCCTCATCTAAAATGTGCCTTAAATAGGGTAGTGAGGTGTATCTTCCATGCCAAGAATGATGGATGATAACTTCAACACCATTTCCTTTGATGCAATGTGTCATACCCTTTCAGTTGATATTTGCAACATGGATATGAACAAGGAATCAAGGTGTTTTCCTTGAAAACAAAATGGAGGAAGACTCCTTAAATGCGAACCAAAATCTTAACAGACTTAAAAATAAAATGTTTTATCTTTTCCCTCTAAAGTTGGTGTTGGAGTTTTAGTGAATATTGAAAGTTTATTCTTTCTTTTTTCCCATTTTTCCTTGTCACCTAATACTTGATGGTTCATGTGATTTGTGCCTTGAAAATATTACTTATGGCCTCTTAGGAACTATACTTAAAATGTGACCCAAGAAAACCTTTTGAAACTTCCTAAATGACTTTTATGACCAAATACCACAAAAATATTAACATGTATTTTGATGGTGCTTGCTCTAAGGAAGGTAACATTTTAAGTATTATTTTGGTCTCACCTAATGACACAAGTTATAAATTTACCTTTAGATTAAGTTTTGAAAGCACTAACAATGTAACTAGATATGAGGCATTGCTACTTGGTTTGACCATAGCCTCCAAGTATATAATTAAATGTTTAAGTGCATGTGGTTATTCAAATTTGGTCGTGTCTCAAGTTAGAGGTTCATATGCATCCAAGGAGAAGAGACTAGACATGTATATGAATTTTGTGTGAGATTATATGGAAATGTTTGATGCTTTAGATATCAAGTGGTTGGAAAAATCTAAAAAATGTTACAACTGATGCCCTTATTGTCAAGGCATTGAAGTTTGATGCCTCCTTAACATCACCCCATTGCATGTATAGTGTGGTCATTCTTACTAAACCTATAATTCTTGATGACATATATAGTTAACAAGTATTCAATTATGATAGGTAGATTTATGATTTTTTAAATTGTGTCAACCACTTTTAAAATCAACTCATATATTGGTAGCATATGGTAGAGGTCGAAGATGGAAAATAAACCCTCTTTGAAAATGAAATTATTTAACTCAAAACCAATAATATTTTGAGGGGTCTCATGGACCTTGAAAGAGTGCTTGATAGTAAGACTTGCTACATGACAAGAAGTGAGTCCACTAGTAAAGTGATGTGGATGGTGTGGACTGCTCAAACAATCTACCTTGGTAAAAGGCTAAAGCTATCATAGAAGAAAATAATGATCAAATTATTGAGGAAACTAAATAAATGTTTTATATCATCATATGATGAGATGGAATATTATAGGGAGGAATTATTCCAACACACCATTCTATTGGATCTTGAAATGAAGTCATTCACACAAAAATAAAGGCCCATAAACCCCACATTGGACCCTTATATGCATAAAGAATAGGTGAAGCTGAAGAGGGTGGTCTAATCAATTCAATAAAATATTCATATTGTGTATCTAACCTTGTCCTAGTAAGAAGGAAGAATGTGGATATTAGGGGTTTTAGACTTAAATAATTGAACATAATGTCTCTCAAGGACTACTCATTTCCTAGCATAGCTCATTTGTTGTAGAGAGTGACAAGGTCATAATTGATGTTCATGATGGACAGATATTTAGGGTATGATTTGGTTATGGTTAAATAATTTGAGTACCAAAAAATAAAATTCATAACTCCATGGGTCACATTTGTGTATGTGAGTATGCCTTTCAAACTTAAGAAAGTCGGGACCATCTTCCAAAGGGAAATAGAAATTGCCTTTGTTGGATTGTTAAATTAGATAATTGACATAGAAGAGGGTAAGATCTTTGGGTATATAGTGTCCAAGGAAGGAGTAAGGATTGACCTTGAAAGAGTACAATAATATATCTCATCTCTTTAGCCAAAAATAGTTAAAGCAATGCAATCCTTATTTAGATAAGTCAACTTTGTTAGGAGGTTTGTTCCTAAATTTTCTAAGAAACCAAGGAAATCACAAATTTCTCAAGAAAGGATAATTAACCAGCCAAAATAAGGATGAAACTAACTCCATAGAAATTATGGATGCACTCCATGGGGCATCAATATTAGCAAACCCAAATTACTTTAAAAAAAATTCAAATGTTTTCTTTTTCTTCTTTCGACATTATTACTATTCTTTTGATTTAGAATATTGATGGTTATAAAAATCACCTTCTTTATTAAATCATTAAAAAATGTTAAATTGATGGTAAACATACTTATGCTCTTGTCATAGCTATAAAAACTTTAGGCTTGATTCATTGAATCTAAAATCACTACCTATGTGGCTCATATTGTTGTGAGGGATATCTTTATTCAACAATAATATTATGAGAAAAGATGTAGTTGGGTCAATCGAATCCAAGAGTATGTCATGGATGTGCATACCACTAATATATTCAAATATTAAGGTCTTCCCAAGTTAATGATAGATGCAAACTTGGATGTAGCAAAAGTGCATCAAGTAAGTTTTGACTCAACATCTTTTCCTTTCCTTTTGAATGATGATCCATGCTACAAGGATATTGTTTTGTATTTAAAAAACCTGAGTTGTCCCCTAGGAATGAATGACCATCAAAAGAGAACCCTAAATTTGGCACCCCAAAGGTATGTGCTACTACAAGGCCAATTAAAATGGAGGAACCTTGATAGCTTGCTCATCAAATTCTTAGATAATGATTAGCCAATTAAAGTCGTCAATGAATTGTAAGGAAGCTAAGGTAGCAGAACAACTTCCTACACTAATCTTGAGAGGAGAATAATGCAAAACTTTTACAGATATTTAATAGTTATAGAAACTTAAGAAAAAATAAACACAAATATCATGCATACCACGACACAATGATTTATGTGGGGAAAATCCTTTTGGAGAAAAACCCCACACTCCAAAAGTTGCCCAATACATCATTCAGAAATCACAGAGATTACAATATACTTACAGAGCAAGCTTCTCACAAGAGTATCACCAACAAGAGATCTAGATGCACCATGACCACTATCAAACTCTCAGAATACATCACAATACATAGTTGTAATACAACGCCCTCATAAAATAAGGTTTCCTTCTAGGTCAAGTCAAGCTAATAAAATATTGGCCATCCGATCTAAGACCTAACAATAAATAGTCCAAATTTATAATAATAAAATATAAATAAAATTTTCCTTTCGGAGGTGCTTCCCCTGAGCCCTTGCCAAGCGCGCTACCCCCAGACCCCCAGCCAAGGGGATGATCCCCCTGGACCCCTCGCAAGGTGAAACCCCCCCCACACCTCTCGTCATTGACGTATCAACAATACCTTATGTATCAATAGTACCTTATGTAATTGCAAGGTTGAGACACATTTTCCCAACAAATATCCCACTTATCGAACACCTTGCAAATGCAACAGCAGGGTGTATAAACATCATCTCTTAATTATTGGGGGCTAAAATGCCCATTGAGTTTGAACACCATTTGAACTTATTTGTGCTCACAAGCTTAGTTAAAGAATCAACAATATTCATCAAAGTCTCTACCTTAACCATATTTACCTATCATCTTCGACCATATCTCTAACAAAATGATAATGTACATCAATGTGCTTGGTCCTAGCATAAAATGTTGGGTTTTTAGCTAGGCATATCGCACTTTGATTATCACAAAAAATTGTCATTGCACCTTGTTTTATTCTAACATATAAAAAAACCTCTTAATCCAAATGGCTTGTTTACAAGCATGAGTAGATTCCATATAATCGGCTTCAGTAGTGAACAAAGCAACCACAATTTGTTGCTTACTCATCCAACTAATTGCACCACCAAATAAAGTAAACACATAAGCATTGGTGGAACGCCTTCTATCAACATCACCTGCCTAGTCTAAACCCACATAACCATGAATATCAAGGGAAATCACATCTTTAGTCATTTTACTATGATATTACAAGGAATAATTTGAGGCATTGTGCAAATATATAGACTCTTTTAACTATATCCCAATGAACTATACTAGGATTAGACATATATCTAGAAAGAACTCCCACTGCTTGGGGATTGTCTAGTCTTGTACAAACTATAGCATACATCAAACTTCCAACTACACTTTGGTAAGGCACTCTACTCATGTCTTCCATATCTGATGGGAATGTTGGACAATCTAAAATAGATAAATTTGTTCCAACTGAAACAAGAACACACAATGGTCTACAATCCTGCATACCAAACCTCTATCAAATTGAATTGAAATACTTAGTTTCGACAAGCCATAGATTTCTATTCACTCTATCTCTTCTAATTTCCATCCCAAGAATGTGTTTAGCTACACCAAGATCTTTCATTTCAAATTTAGCAACAAGTTGAGATTTCAGTTTTGAAATCATACCTTTCCCTTTACCAATAAATAACATATCATCAACATATAATGCAATAAATGGAAAATTATCACCATCATTTTTATAATAAACACAATGATCTAATTTAGAATGCTCAAATCCCAAACTCAACACATATGTATCAAATTTTTGGTACCACATCCTAAGACTTTGTTTAATGCCATACAAATATTTCTTCAATTTGCAAACCAATTTTCTTTTACCTTTCACCACATATTGTTGTGGTTGTGTCATATAAATATCCTCCTCCAAGTCACCATCAAGGAAATTAGTTTTCACATCCATTCACTCAACCTATAAATCATAAGCAATAGCAATAGAAAGCAAAAATCTAATAGATGTCATTTTTGCAACAAGAGAAAATATCTCACCATAATCAGCACCCTCAACTTGAGAGTAACCTTTTGCAACCAACCTTGCTTTGTACTTCTCAATACCTCCATCTAAACCAATCTTTTTCTTAAACACCCATTTGTAACTGTTGTCAATAGATTTGCACCCTGCTGAATGCAATATTTAGCAACCTATTGAAACATGGAAACCTCTTTCAAATGTGGGTGATCTGAACAAAAGAGGAATCTCCAAAGTGAGCTAGTTCTCTGAATGATGAATTCTATTCTAAAACAACCTCCGAGGAAAGGGATAAAATATAAGTTGAAAATAACGCCTATGACTAACAGATGATTCACCAAACTTATAAAAATTCAAATTCAACCACTCATAATAGCTTCTTTATTACAGTAATTCTTACAATCTTATTGGCACATATCCCGTTAGTGATTTGCATGAAGATCTGGAGAACAAATACAGCATGCAACCTAAAACATGTAATTTTGAAACACAACCTATAAAAGCAAGACATAAAAGGATTATGATTTGAAAACACAAATATATCAGATTGCCATTACAAAATCTGAGACAAAAGATAAGAAGGAGAAATCTGTTGTTCTATTAAAACTGAAAGAGTCTTTGCCTGAATCTGAAACTGAGTACCAAAAGGTTTACAAGCTCAAAAATGTGTATGAGCAAGAAACTGATCTGAACTAACTGAGAGAGGAGAGCTAAAAGGCTAATTCTATCAAAACATAGCTCCCTAGAAACCCTAATTCGAGCTCAGAAAAAATCTCAAGGAAAAAGGCTTCAAACAATCTCAAAAACTGCCTAAAAGCATAAAAAGGCATACTGCTTTTATGATCACACTGACAAGCCTCTAAAAATAGGCTAATCTTGCCTTAAAAGCTCAAAAAACAACTTATCTCTCCAAGATAGGTCTAAAATCCGACCAAGAGGAAAAGTCAACAAGAATTTGCTAAAAATAGCAAGAAATCACAAAGCAATTTATAAAATATCACTTTATGATTTTGCTTTACAAGATGCAGATTTGCACAATTTGTCAATTTTTGCAATTAAAGATTTAGAATCTTTTGCAAAAAGAAAGGATCCTTATTGCTCCATTACAATATTTTGATTTTCTCAAAAAATCATAAAAAAAAAACACATAATATTCCTCTTCTCATCAAAATTCCCATTGATTTCTTTAAAATCAATTTAAACAGAAACCCTAAATAGATAGTCGATCAAAAAACATTCTAGGTCATCAATTATTCACCATTACACCCTTATTATTTTCTCACAAAACAATAACATAAGGTATCCAAATTTCAATATTTCACTAAGGCACAAAATAAGTCTCAAATACTTATCATATTGACCAACCTAGGCATTTGAATTTTGGCCTCCAAACATATAGTATTAAACTCATATTTTAATAAAGTCATAATGCATAGATTATAACTTTGACCCCCATTTGAAATTCACCACGTGCTTTGATTGAACATTCTGGATGATGATAATGCTCAAATTAGGACATGAGAAAATAGGGTCAAATGCTAATTATCACTTCATTTCACACTCGTGAATTTGGAAGGAAGGAAACTTTGTCTTGAAGAATAACGCCACCATGATGGTTGAATCTGCATCTTGTATGCTCAGGAATATTCATCATGTTCATTAGTCAACTGAAACTCATCTGGGGTAAGCTTTGTTTGCTTTGTATTGAAGTTCTTTCACTCATTATTGAATACCAAAAAGAAAAGAAAAAGGTCGCGACCTATCATGCTTCTTTTCTGACCTTTCTTTGCACTTTCTGTGAGTTCAGCCTGCTTGGTCTTCTCATACGAGCTCGGGTTCCATCGAAGGCTCTATGAGAGAGCTCGCCTTGTGTTTCTTATTTTTTTGCTTCCTTCACCTGTGCATAAGGTAAACCATCTACTCACAGCTCCACGGTTTCTTAATTTTGTTCATTATGGCTTTATAGCCGCGGCTAACACAACCTTTTAAATTCCTTTGTCTTGCATTTTTTGTGTGTTTCCTACCATTGTGCGAGCTCGACCTTTATTGGGAGCTTGACTCTTAGCTTCTGGATGTTTTGTGAAGCCCTTGCCACAACTAGGATGCTCACTTTGAGCCTCGAACTAGTAATCTCCTTCTGCTAAACATCTATTCTCCAGAGGCTTAAAGAATCTCCTCTTTGTAATGAATTTTGTCCAAGTTTAGGCTGCACCAAATGCACACATAGAAAGCTCTATTTAATAGATTTTGGGCTCGACCCAGAACAAAAAATTGATCATTATGTCTTTCTGAAGACAAATCCACTTGTGGGTATTATGGAAATTTGAATAAAACTATCCTTTCTCCCTTCTATTGCTCGATTCACCATAGAAATTGCATTTATTGTTTCCTACTACTGTTTTATGTAAAACCCATATGGGTTTTCTCCATTATTGTATTTCTTGCACTTTGAAAACAAACCCACATGTGGGTATTTGAAATTTCTAAAGAGAATTGTGTTTTTAGGAACTTGGCTCAGCACAACAATTCACATTTTGACTCAACTGTTGTCTCGAGCAAAAATCTTCACATGGGTCACCGTAATTATTGCTTTTTCTGTATTTTAAAAGTAACCTTGGAAACGAATATTTGAGATTCAAAACTACAAATCTATTTATGATCTATAACATATGAGCTTGACCCAAATGAGCCAGTGGCTTATTCTAAAACTTTGAAACAAAATAATGACATGGGTATTGGAAATTTTCAAAGAAAAATGCACATATTCCTATTTTCCTGGCAAAGCTCGACCACCCATTCCTTGCATTTACTCTTGCCTTTTATTTAACAGACCCTCACCTGGGTATCAATAGAAATGAAAACTACATGTTTTTATATAATCTGAACCCTGACCCAAGAATAAAACTTCACTGGGACTTGTTAATTCACACAAAGAATTCAATTGGAATGATAGAAAAACTATTTTGTTATTCCAAAAAAAGGAAAACCCTTATGGATGATTGAAAAATGATAAAACTTTGTATACTCCTTTGCATTTACTCTTAAGGGTTCTGCTCAAATAACCAGTGATCTTTCTTAATTTTTGTAACAAAAGAATGTCTTGAATATTTTTTTTTACTTTTAACCTCCTTAGCATCTTGTACTTAAAGAAAAGAATGCTTCTCCATTGCATTACTGATGCTATTTGTCATGACATTTGTCCTCAGAAAATAAAGATCCCTATGAGAGAAATAGAAATCCGTGCATTTATCCATATTCAGCTTAGGGACTTGACCATTAAGTGACACTTTACACTTTCAGTTGTTAAAAACTCATACTTGCATTTGTTATTAAAGTTGACTTTGACTCCTCTTCAATTCCTGCATCTTCATTTTATCATGATAAACTAGGGTTCTAAGGAATTTGAACTTCCTACTTCCAGCATGATTCTGTGTTTATCCATTGTGAAGAGAAAGACTTCTTAAATATACTGTACCCATGCATGTTTTTCTGTATGCTCAGTAGTGTCCTTTTGATTTTCCTCAACCTTAACATAGCAATTCTTGTCCTCTGCTTCCTACTCTTGGACTTCGTAGAGATTTTGATTGATCATTGCAGCACCATGAACCACCTCTACTCACTAGTTCATATGCATAACTAACAACTCAGAATTCCTTCTGGAAAGACAAAGATTGCTCTTCCCTTATTATTCTAGAATGATCATTAGTCATTACAACTCATAATGTTGTATTTACTTATTAATCAACTAGAACTAGTAATTCATTCAACACTCGAATGCACTGACTGTCCTTTGTACTCTTTGAGCAACATGGTACTCTTCATGCATTTTTATGTTCCACTTATCAAAATGCTTTAAAAATCTGCTCTTTTCCATGATGAAAATCAAAACAAAACTCTTCATTAAGGCATAATGTATGCCTATTCACTATCCTTGACTGCGAAAAGAATGAATTGATGAACTAAAACTTACATGACATAATGATTATGATCAGCAAGATAACACAAAACATGAACCTTGCAGCAAAATCTGATGTAAATGTACTCAGCTGAATTCATTTAGTGAATTAAACTCACTGTTCACTTGTAGCCTTCAGAAAACAAACCTGATCGTTATGAATGCACAGTTGGTTTAGTTTCTCGATGGATAAATCTATTTTTACTCTTTTATTTGTATTTCATTTCTCTTGATGAACATGATAATGTATCTTTAAAAATCAGCCCATTTAATGGATAGGGCAACATGTTGAGCTCAACCCTTGTGGGAGCCCATTTTTCTCCACATGCTTGGTCTTCGAATAGTGTTCAGCTTCATGATTTTACCTATATCTGCACAAGGAAACAAACAATGTTAGCATAAAAAATAGAACATGATGATCATGATATTGTTATCTCTCCTTCAGCTCATTTCTTTTGTACTACACTTGATTGGATTGATTGTTCCAATGCATGGTTAATAGTAGGCAGTACTATTGTGGGTGCCTCATATAGGTTTCATCATAATTAGAGCCACTGACACCCCTTCTTTCTCTTACAGGTCGACGGAGCACAAGAAGACAGGGTGCACCATTCAGCATCAAACGTTGATAATCAAGCAATGATGATTATGTCGTCACCTATGTGTTTTCCTTTCTGCATCTTCAGTAGTGCAATGTGTTATTAGCAATATGTTGTAACATTTGCATCCACGGCTTGTGTGGATTTTTTATTTCAATTATTTTCTTTTCATTTAAAAAGAAAAATGCATTTACATGCAATGTTGTAATATCATTCTAATTGTAAAATCAAATGAAGCCTTGTAAAATATGAGTTTTTATGAAATAAATGAAAGCATTTCAAATGCTATTTTTCTCATTTGTTCACTTCTGCATTTCTGTCATTTCTGGAACATCTGAATGGCATTTTGGAAACTTAATTTCTAAAACTCTATTTCTCCTTTAAAGATGCATAACTGTTACTTAATGCATAATAATGATACTGCGAAATAGCATTAAACTTAAATTGCAATTCCACCTTATGATGTGATAACATTCAGACAACTCCTCCAATCGAGCTGAGGCAAAAAATTGGTAACATTAACAATAGGTTTTCATCCTTTAGGAAATGGTACAAGATCCCATGTATCATTTTTTTCAAAGTTGTCATTTCTTTATCCATAGCAATCTTCCAAGATTTTGCATCATTCATACCTAAAACCTCTTCTTCCGATCTAGGTTCATCCGTGTTAGTATTCAAAGAAAAACTACATCTCCAATCATCTAGTGAATACCTTTCAGGTGGTTTTCTATGCCTTGTAGACCTACGAACAAGCTAATTTGGAGGTTCTTCCTCCTCTTCTGAAGATTTAGAGCTAGATGAGCTCTCCTCAACTTCTTGTCTATCCATGGGCCTCGATTCAACTTTCTCAGGTGTAGAAGGAAATTGAATCACATCTTCCTATTTACTTTGTTCTAGCTACAATGTAATAGAAGAAGGATTAGTTTCTCTAAAAATAAAACTTCTAATATGTATTACCTTTTGTGCAACAAGATCCCAAATAGTGTATCCTTTCACACCATAACTATATCCAATGAAGATTTATTTCACAGCCTTTTTCTCAAACTTTGTTCACTTCTCCTTTGGCACATGTGCATATGCCTCACAACAAAAAATTTAAGATGTATTAATGAAAGCTTGTGACCTGACCATGCCTCTATATGTGTCTTATCAACAAGAGATGATGTAGGAGACTTGTTAATCAAGTAAGAAGCAATGGCAGCAGCTTCACTCCAAAACCTTTGTTCTAGACCAACACCATTGAACATACTCCTAGCCTTTTTCATCAATGTCCTATTCATTCTTTCTGCAACTCCATTTTTTTGTAGAGAATATGGAGTTGTCTTCTATCTATGAATACCAAAATCTTTATATAATTTATCAAAATAATTAGAGAAAAATTCATCGCCATTATTAGTTCTCAAAAAATTTATTTTCTTTCTAGTATGTAACTTAACCATTACTTTAAATTCTTTAAATCGATCAAAAACTTCATATTTACTCTTTAGAAAATATACCCATGTCCTTCTATTGTAATCATTAATAAAGGAAACATAATATGTGGATTTACCAATTGAAGAAACATCTACAAGACCAAACACATCAAAATGAATAAGATCCAATACAACACAAGATTTATGTGAACTCGAGTAAAATTGAACATAGTTTTGTTTTCCATAAATACAATGCTCACAAAAATTAAATTCAAGATTACAATTAGAAAAACCTTCAACAAGGTTTTAATTTTTCAAGGTCCTTAGACCCTTTTCTCCAATGTGGCCAAGTGTCTCATGCCATAACATAGTTTTCTCTAAAGGTAACTTTGATTCAGAAGAAAGAGCACCCTCGGGTACCCAAAAGCCATGACCATTTGTTGAAGGTGAAACACTCACTTCTTCCACGGACTTTCTTTTCATAGAAGTACTATTACACTCAACAGTGCATGCATCCAACTTATACAATGTGCCATATCTGACACCTCTAGCAATCATCATAGTACCTTTAACCATCTTGCATCCTACATCAAAAAATACTACCTACACACCTGCATCTATTAGTTTTCTCATAGATAAAAAAAATTGTGCTAAAGCAAGGATACGCAATACACCATTAGTCCTTTTTATTCTACCACCAAGAAACCTGATTTTAACTTTTCCACGACCAACAATATTTAAATAAGAATCATCACCCAAGTACACCTTACCTCCATCAAATTCTTCATATTTAGAAAACCAATCTTTATTAAAGGTCATATGGAAAGATGCACCTAAGTCAATTAACCATGCATCATTACCTACACGAGTTGCTAAAGATTCAATGAATGTATCACCGTCTTCCTTCTCAAACTCAGAATCAGAATAAGATTTATTCTTTTTCTTCCTCTTTTCTTCTTTTTGGTCCTTATGAACATGTCCAAGTTTACTGCGGTTCTAGCAAATAACTTTGGACTACCCCCAGACCCCCAACCGGGGGGATGATCCCTCTAGACCCCTCACAAGGGGGAAACCCCTTGTGCCCACCCATAGTGGATGTATCAACAATACTTTATGTATCAATAGTACCTTATGTATCAATAGTACCTTATCTAATTGCAAGGTTGAGACACATTTTCCCAACATGAATTTCATCAAGGGTTTTGTGGGGGGAATATTATGTCTAAAACTACTGCTCATAAGGTGATTAGAGTAGGATACTGTTGAGTATAAAAATGGACCCTAGATCCAACAAGTAGATTAACTAGGATCAACTTGTTTTCTTGCCCTACATTAGAACACAAACTAAGGTTTGATGATTGGCTAGCTTCCTCAAAGGAGATCCAATATACTAGGGTATGGTTCTTTTGAGTTGTAAAGAGGAGAAATTTGATGTGTTTTAATAAGCCTATTTGACATAAACCCCTAAATCTAAAATTGTACTTATTGCATAAATGAAAATTAAAACTAATGGAACATACACAAATTTGGGAAATGAAGACAAAGAGGAACTTGGACATAAAAGTTGAGCCTAAATTTTAGGGTTAGGGGCATGAGAGCCCTAGACTAGAAAGGATGCTTTTTAGTATCTTCAATACTCAATTGATGTGTTACAAGTTGCTTTGTATTTCATGTGACCTATTGTTGACAAAACTTATGTATCAACCTACACACATGAAAAGAGGGGGAAAGGTTGTGTTGTATATGGTCTTTCCAACGTCAAAATACATTTTGGTTTTTCCACTTGTAGTGACAGAAATTGTCACCCTTAATAATTTTTCACATTATGTTTTGCTCCCCCTTAATTTATTGGACCTAATTAAGCTCCTAATTTCCTAAATTATGCATTCCAAACCCTATCTTTATTGTTTCCATTTTATGAAGTATTGCAAACATTTAATGTTTTGATCTGACACTAACTATCCTAAGAGATGGGGCCAAGACCCATATGCCCATGGGCATATGGTCCCCCTATCTTGTCAGGGACCAATTTTTAATATGTTGTTGGCAGCATTTTAACATTTAGAATTCAAATTTTAAGTGTTGGCTTTTGGGATCTAATTTTAAGAAATTAGAACAATTGCATATAAATACCTATTTAATGCATCATTTTAAATCTAATAGAGAGAAATATAGAAAACTATTGACAAACTTATGATCAAGCAAATTCAAGAGAAAGTCAAGAGTAGCATTTCAGAGCATTATAACAGCAATTCAAGATCCAACATCATGTCAAATTTTATGTGTGTTCATGTTCATGTTTTGTGAAGGCTAACCCTTGTTGTAGGCCTCCAAAGAATTCAAGCAAGCAAGATCCAAATCCTTGATGTGATGTGCATGAATTCAACCCTTCAAGGAATCCATTGAAGGGTGGTGAGTTGTAACACTTTATGATTTCATCATTCCTTCCTTTTGATTATCATTCCTATCATTAACATTGCCATTGTGGAAGTGGAAACACTTACATGAGGTCTGACTAAGGCAAGCCCCTAAATGGCCCAACATTTCCTCTCTTTGTGAATGTGTAGATTTTAGGTTGAAGAGGATTGAAGAAGTATTAAGGAAAATTGTCAATTATTGCATTCGACAACCTAAAGTTATCAAGCCATGAAAACTCAACTACAAAATTACCTAACGACATTCTAACAACTCTATAACTAGAAAAAAAAAGCTAAAATCCTACACCAGAGGACCCCAAAATTAGTTTTAGGACCCCCTATTAGGGACCCATATGTCCCTAGGCTTTTGTATCCTCCTCTACATGCCAAATCCAAATTTTATTACAAGTGCACATCATCTAACACTTCTCCGATCTACCTCCAGTTTACTATTTCAGTCAGTGTGCTTCCATAATATTGCATTTATCTCATTAGGTCATATAATTCAATTAGGTTAATCATTTCAAATCATTTCCAATCCATTTACAAGGCTCATAAGAAGGAGATCTAGGTCTAATTAGCTCACCTTCGTGGTTGATAGTTAATCTATCCACCTTGTTGATCTCCCTCTTTAATGAAACTTGGAAAAAAGAGGGACCCCTTCATTACATCCTAGGTTCTTTGCATCTAGGGATTAGAACCATAAGAAAACAATTTCATTTGTCTTATTTTGGTGCACTTGGCCTGTTAACATCATAAACCTTCTAAAAATTACATTCAATCATCTTAGATCTAGGTTTTTCATTGCAAGTTTTTGCATCCTTTATTTAGGGTTTCATATTGGCATCATAAAAAGTCATAAAAATCAAAAAATATTGCATCATAGGTTACATCATAGCTTGTATTAGGCTTTCTTTTAGTCATTTTAGATCAGATCTTCATTCAAAATTGTATTCATTTTTTTTCACACATTATCATACATTTACATTTGAAACACATTTAGAAATTCTAGAAAAGTAGTCACTATCAGACCTATTTACAAACATAAACAAAAACCCTAAACAATAAATTAAAAACCCAAATTTTCAATTTTCAAACCCCCTATTAATGACTCAGATGCCCCTGGGTAACCCTATCCTTGTACAAGTGCATCAATAAATTTTTTCATAGTTGTCTGTCTCTATCTACTTAGCCTGTAGTTGCTTGTAGATCTTTGTTTTAGAACTAGTAATTACATGTTTTAGACATATTACATATAGTTTATAAAAGTGAAAAAAAATCATTGTTTGTGTTTCAAAATTGCATTGAAATTATCATTTCTAGGCATTTTCATTTCAAAATTAGTCAATTATTGCATTTCAGATCTCAAATTTGCATTCATAACTTGTTCAAACATCCTCAACATTCTTGCATACTTAAATATTGCATCAAAATGTCATAAATTAAGCAAATTCTGGTAAATCATTTACTATTGCAAGTAGAATTAGAATCTTTAAACAGCTTAATACACAGTCATATTTTGAATTTCTAGAAGCCGTGACTAGGACTCAGACGCCCTTGGGCACCCTTGTCCTGCTATTCCTTGACAGAAAAACTTTTTCCTAGATATTTGTTACTGTGTTTCCTATTTTTTTCTATTGTTTGATTGTTATTTCTAAGTGTTCATTATGTTTATTTAATAGTCTAGTGTTCATCTTGGGTGCACTTATTGTTTTGAAACTTGTATGTGTTTCATGACTTGGTATCCTATTACCAATACTTCAATGAGACATAGTTCTAGACTTATGGCATCCTATGTTGGCTTTACATCCATTGTGTATCATGAGTCTTCTAACTCTTTAATTACAAGTTTTGTCAATACTCAACCCATTTTGGAATCCATTCTTGATTTTATCATGCTAATGACAACCTTACAAACACCCACCTTTACAAATGTTGAGACTATGGTTGCCCATGAACCCAAAGACAAATTGCAAAAATTGGAAAAAGACTTAGATGGACTTCAAGACTATGTGAGTATTGAATCGCTAGCTAGTCTTTTCATTCCTGTGATAGATATCATGAGGAAATTGATTAGTGATGCTCATGGATTAATTTTTTTGTGTAGTCTGGCCCATATAGTTGATTATAATGTACCCACATGGATAGTTATGCTCAAGCTTTGGGATACACTCAAATTCAAGGAGGAAGTCAAATCTCCCTCCCTACAAGGATAGCCTATATTCCTACATGCACCAATCCAACTATTGATTCAATGACACAATAAATAATTGGTATAAACCCAACAATAGGTCTCTCCACTGGAAATTCGTATGGTTTTGGATCTTCACGTGTCACACCTCAAATTTCATCCCCCACTCATAAATTTGCAACATAGTAGCCCACTTAACACATTCACACTTCTACCATATTCACCACATTCCCAAACATGTCAAGTAATGATTCTATCATAAACCAACCTTTGCAAAATGTGACATCGCTTCAACAACAAATCTTAACTTTGAACCAAAACCAAAATGGACAACCATCACAATACATTAAAAGGATCCCATTTTCACTTGAAATATTGAAAGCAAAAATCCCACAAAATATATAGATACCCTGATTTAACAAGTATAATAGTAAAGGGGACCCTAGCAATCACATATCATCATATACCGCTATGTGTAGTGACTTCATTTTTTAGGATAAGCTCTTGGCTAAACTTTTCCCTAGGTCATTGAAAGACATGGCCTTGGAATGTTTTTGTTCATTGTCAAATAACTCAATCCACTCATTTAATGATCTTGTTGATACTTTCCTTAACCATTTCTAAGTCAACATTGGTCCTAAAGTTGCCCTATTGGATTTAATATGGTGCAAGCACATGCAAAGAAAAAAGGTTATAGAGTTCATAAGCCACTATCAATTTATTTTATCATACATCAATCTTACTCTTCCTCATGTGGATATCCAAAGAGTATTTATTGACAACTTGCAATTTGACATAAGGGATATAATCTTATTAATAAAATTTTCATCCTTCATACATTTTTGTATGACTCTTTGTGACTATCAAAATTAGATTAGTCAGTATGAAGAAGCATCTTCATCGGCTCATACTAAAAAATCTAAATTTGTACCCCAAAAAAATTACCAACCATTCAAGAAGAAAAAAAAGAACTTTATAAAGATAAATCCATCTCAAATAAACAATCATGTTGAATCTCAAGTTGTTGCCATAAGTTCAACCATATACCAATTTAGAGTGAAAGATAGTTCACCCTGCTATCCAATTCCCTCCATTTGATCATGTTGCAACTTTTGAGTAAGAACCTAAACCACTTACCCCCAATTAGACCTATGGATACAACCAAGCTTGTACCTCCAAGTTTTAATCCAACTACCTTTTGTCAATATCACCGTCAAATGGACATGATACAAAACATTGCATGAGTCTTAAACATCAAGTTCAAGACCTAATTGATTCTAATCACATTCAATTGGGTGGTGTTAATGATAAATGGAATAATTCTATCACCTCGCCTAACCAAAATTTGAAAATCTTTACCAATCCAATGCCTAATCATTCAACCAAATATGTGCAAGCTTGTGATGTTAAGAATGATGAGATAAATATTGATACAATTAATGACATGGACAATGATTACAATAACAATGAGAATGGTCTACAAAAAATGGTTGGTTTTTTAGATGTGCAACCTTGTAAGGGCCAAACCACCATTTTACCCAACATTGCTTTCACTAATAATGATGCACTTAGACATGTGCATGATGGTCCTCTCTACATTGTTGGTTGTATCAATGACAAACACTTACAAGGAATACTCATTGATCCTATATGTGTAGAGAATGTGATCACTAAGGAATTCTTGCTTGTGCAAGAGCTTTATCAATATTCTTATGAATAATCGAAAGCATGGATAAAAACTCATGATGGTTTTTATTGCCCTACGATAGGTTCCATCACTCCTTCGCTTAAAGTTGGACCAAAATAATTAGATGTCTCATTCTTCATCATCCCATCATCAAACCAATTTCTTGTAAAGCTAGGCTACCAATGGCTATGCTCCATGAATGTTGCCCCATCAGTTATTCACAAGTGCATAAATTTCCCCTTTGCAAATGAGATATTTACAATGCATCATAGTGGGTTTAATCCTTATTCTTCTCATGGAAATTTTTTGTTAGATTTCTTTTGGCCTCAACCTATGGAGCCTATAAAGCCTCGTACAAATTTATTTTTCAAGTCATACCAAAATTTTAAGAAAAAGTGTATAATAGAGTTATCTCTTAGCAATATTCCTGCGAATGATAGGTCCATGGTTGTTCCTTCTCCCCTGCCAATTATGAATGAACCTATGTGATGGGGGTCAAAGTGTTCCAATAATTTTACCCTTTGTTTTCCTTTTTCCCTTGTATTTATTGCCATCTTATCATTATTTGTCACAAGAAGTATAGGTATTTGATGAAATGTAAAGGAAAATAAAATGATTAAGAAAGTGTCAATGTTGGTTGAAACACTAACTAATATATGGTTGACTTGGTAGCAAGTAATTAGAAAACTGCAAAGATGGTTGAGGATGTGGATGAGGAGTGATCAATTTTTTTGTTTTCATACTTATTTTGAGGATAATGCTTCTTAAAAACTATTTTATATTTTTGGCTAGCGGCCGATTTTTAGTTTTATCAGACTCATATTTTTTGTTGTTTATCGAACTTAAATGGTTTGTTGGCCGTAGGCCATAAAAAAACCATGTAAACTTGTCGGTGCTTGCTCTAGTATAAATATGTATAAGCCTAAATACTTCATATATAGATGTTAATATAATATTGTCTTGACGTTCAAAAATCATTCTAAATCCATTGTATGCATGTATGATTGAGCTGAATTAGAAGAGCACATTAACACTTCTATCATCAATCGTCCAAGGAGGCAGGGCCCACTCCTCACGTCAATTGATGATATGTTTGCAGTTTTCAGTGTGGTTATTTAATGTGTGATTTGATTTCACATTTATTTCTTTTTTGAACATAAGTTAATTATTTACAGTCACGTGGAATTCAATTTTTTGTATGTAGATTTGATTATTTAGAGTTATGATTAGTTTCTTTGCTCATTCATGCATTTTTCAATAATTTGACAATTAAATATTTGGTTTGTGCAAATCGGAATTTACTGTTGATAGCATATCATCTCAAAAGTACACTTGACTATTTCGCTATCACACTTTTTGTTACAGTTCCTATTACTATAATTCTTGTCTCAATTTCTGCCAGGAAGCAGGAATAGTAGAATCAAACTTAATTCAGAATTAAAGGTTTATTGTACAATTCTAGGATACTGGTTTGAATAGTATTATATGAGAATTTAAGAAGTGTGTGTTGGATTAAAGATAGGATTTTATTCATTTGCAAAGTGTGCATTAATTTGAATCTTAGATTAAAAGTTTTGTTTCAATTCAATTCTTAGATGCATCCATCCCCCTTAGTTGATTAGTTTCAGCACTTAGGTAGATTTCCGCAACATTGTTCATAAGCTTACGCCCCCAAATTGACATTGAGGAGTAAATTGAGGAAATCCCAAAGATTGATTCACATTTGAACCAAGATAGAATTATAAGGATAGTTTTACCTATAATATCAACCACAATTTAATCCAATCACTATGCTTGAACCAAAAACCCTTCCAACTAACCAAGGTAAATATACTACAGTTCCTCCACCCATCTCCTATAAAAGACTAAGAGATAGTCACATGATTCCTCTTGTTTCTCCAAAGATAAAAAAAATTGTATAAACCTAAAGAGACTGTGGTTTCCCAACTCTCGATAGTTCCTTCAATTACTCCTTTATGGGAAGAAAAGAAACCAACAGTTGATATTTACCCACTCCTACCCCATCAGAACTTGAAAACTGTGCAAGAAGAAATTGAAATGCTAAAGAACGTAGGTAGCATGCTATCACTCATCAATTGGAAGAACAAAATAAAAAATTGCATGATAACCCAACACCTATGAAAACAACTCAAGAAGAAATACAACTTTCACCAAAATAAGACATGGAACCAAAATAGGAAAAGAAATAAGAAAATTCAAATGCAATTGTCATAAAACCTCCCATTGTGATCAATTCGGATGATGAAGAGGAAATTGCTAAAATTGATGAGGAGGTACATATTGAGCTTAATGTTTTATTTTCAAAGCAAATGAATTTAGATGGGGGAAATTGTGATGATCATCTTGATGAGAGTGACCCACCACATGTTGCACCTAGAGATGCTCTTAGTATGACACTTGTTGTAGCCCCTTTAGCTACTTATCCACCTTCTATTTATGATGAGCAAGATTGGGATGTGGATGACTTGCTTTAGGTCGGCTCACATGTGCGGTACTCTTTATGTTTATTTCATATGTTCTTTATGTTTGCTTGCACGTGATTTGATCTTCCTTATTGTGTTGCTTAGTATGTCTTTATGTTTGTGAGTTTTTTTTTAATGACCCTTGTTGCTCTATTGGTACAAGGATACAAAGGAAGCAAATCTATAGTGACATTCTTCTATTTGTACCTTCATTATTCTATATGTCATAAACTTTGTCTCTTCTTTTTATCTCATGTTTTCCTTTTGGGGATGATGCAAAGCATTGAGACATTTAGGTCTCCTCCATGTTGACCCAAAAGTTTTTTTGTCTTTTCTCTCTATATGTCATTCCTCCATTATATTTTTTGTTCCATGAGTATTTGGGGAATGATGTTAGTTCTGAGCTCTATTATATCACTATAGCAAAGATGTATACTAACCCCATATCTATGGATCCCTCATTGTTCCTTCCTATGTTGTTTCAAAACTTTATCATGTTGAAGCTTTATTTGGAAACATATCATTGGCATAGGGATTTCAAAATAAGATCTTGTGATCTTTTGTTATGTGACATTTATCATTTTTCTACTTTAAAGTAATTGCACACAACATGGTGTTTTGAAATTTCTTTAAAGTGGGGGCATACATTGGCATTATTTTTGCTTCACTTTGTTCACAAAGGCTAGACTTAGTGGTGCATTTACATTAACATTGACATTTTATTTGCTTCACTTTTTTCACGGGAGTTGAACTTAGTGTAGCATTAGCATAGCCTAGTGAAAAATGATCCTCACTAGACCTTGTGTGTTTCTCATTTTTTTCCACCTTGTTATGGGTACACCTAGTAGACCTAGTGTGTTTCTCATCCTGTCTTGGGGGATCACCTAGTGAAAATAGTCCTCAACAACCCATATGCCTTCTTGTTTGTGATTCACCTAGAAAATATTAGACTTTTCTATAGTGTGAGTCATGAATGCTTTTTGTATGGATCCTAGCATAATACAACTTGTTATTCCATACCCTCTTTTTGCATTTCATATTGATATTGTATAGTTGTGTATGTTGTCTTGTTTCATATCATACACGTGTGTGTTCCTTTGTGCCTATGTTGGTTTTCCATGGGATCTTAGATCTTGGGGGCTTGGCAATCTCTTTTGATCCTTAGTCATCCTATCTCTTCAACATTTGGATAATCGAACCCCTCTTGACATATATTTCTCTACTTTAGTGTGAGTCTGAGTGTAAGTTCATACTCTCACTAAAGTGGGGGCTAAATGTAGTGTCAAAAATTGTCACCCTTTATAATTTCACAAAGTGCTTTGCTCCCCCTTAATTTATTGGACCTGATAAAGCTCCTAATTTCCTAAATTATGCATTCCAAACCCTATTTTTACTATTTTTTGAAGGATTGCAAGCATTGAATAAATGCAAACAATTAATGTTTTGATCCCAACACTAAATGTCTAGGACGCATACACCCATGGGCATATGGGTCCCCCCATCTTGCCAAGGACCAATTTTAATATGTTATTGGTGCTATTTTAATATTCAAAATTCAAATTTTAAGTGTCGACTTTTGAGATCTAATTTTTGGGAAATTAGAACAATTGCATATAAATACCTAGTTAGTGCATCATTTCAAATCTAACAGAGAGAAATATAAAAACTATTGGAAAACTTATGATTAAGAGCATTTAAGAGAAAGTCAAGAGTAGCATTTCAAATCATTATAGCAGCAATTCAAGATCCAACATCATGTCAAAGTTTATGTGTGTTCATGTTAATGTTTTGTGAAGGCTAATCCTTGTTGTAGGTCTCCAAAGCATTCAAGCAAGCAATATCCAATTACTTGAGGTGATGTGCATGACTTCAGCCCTTCAAGGAAGCCATTGAAGGGTGGTGAGTTGTAGCACTATGTGATTTCATCATTCCTTCCTTTATATTATCATTCCTATCATTAGCATTGACATTTTGGAAGTGAAAACACTTACATTGGGTTTAATTGAGGCAAGCCTCTAAATGGCCCAACATTTCCTCTCTTTGTGAATTTGTAAATTTTAAGTTTAAGAGAATTGAAGGATTGAAGGAAAAATGTCAATTGTTGCATTAAAAGCCCTAAAAGTTGTCAAGCCATGAAAACTCAATTATAAAATTACCTTATGACATTTTGACAACTCTACAACCACGAAATAGAAGCTCAAATCCAACACCAAAGGACCCCAAAATCAGTTTTAGGACCCCTTATCAAGGACTAATACACCCCTAGGAATTTGTGTCCTCCTTTGCATGTCAAATCCAACTTTTTATGGCAGGTGCACATCATTTGACACTTCTCCAATATGCCTACAATTTACTGTTTCAGTTTGTGTGCTTCTAGAATATTTCATTTATCTTATTAGGTCATATAGTTCAATTAGGTTAATCATTTCAAATCATTTCCAATGCATTTATAAGGCCCAAAAGAAGAAGATCTAGGTCTAATTGTCTCACCTTCATGGTTGATAGTCAATCTATCCAACTTGTTGATCTCCCTCTTTAATGAAACTTGGAAAAAAAAGGGGGCCCCTAATTACATCCTAAGTTATTTGAATTTAGGTATTAGGAAAAAAATTCCTTTGTCTTACCACCTCCATGAGCAGAAAATGATGATAATAAATAGGGCATGCCCTAGGTTGGGCAGAGGCCAAATAACAATAATTGACTGGAATGACAAATGAAAATGGATAATGTTATCTTAGGTATAAAACCCTTGTCAAAGTTATGTTCACACCATAAGTTTCCACCAAAGTTTATTTGATGGATGCTTGAATTGATTGAAGACCTCCAAGAGATTAGAACTCATAACACATAATATATTTTTGTAGCTATCATGTAGAGGATAACTCATACATCTTCATAATAGCATGATTTATCATAATAGGTTCTTGTTAATAATGCTTCCTCTCTAATGTTTAAATGAGAATAAAATTTGTTTATATATGCATCCCAATTGATATTTTTGATTATAGGCCGACCTAGGATCCTCTTAATTCTCCAATTACCAATACCAAAGAATTAATTTTGAAATATGCCACCTTTAAGGTCAAGTGTGCCTTCACCATTAACTAGGTGTTTTTTTCCCAAATTTGTTGGAATGTCAGAAATTTTAATATATTTTCTTAATCTAGCCTTGAAATGAATAAATTATTAATATAATTAAGTCCATCCAAGAAAAATACGATGTCTATGTAGTGTGAAATTTTCAAGGTCGACAATTTACAACACTACAAATACTAGTGGCTCAAATTGTTCAAATTTGTGGCTAAATTTGTTAGGAGATGCGATGCTTGCTAGATATTTTTAGGAAATAAGTTTGTAGGTGCACTCCCCCTCACATCGATATCAGTTGAGGCTCTGTTTCAATAATGGGGTATTGATTTTATTAGGGATATTGTTGAAATATTAAGAAATAGATATAAATAGATTTTGGTAGTCACTAATTACTTTATCAACTAGGTGGAAGCAATGCCTACTAGAAATGCTACATCTAAAGTGGTGCTTCAATTCTCACTAAACAACATAATCACAAGGTTTGGTGTGCGTACAATTTTTTTTGTTGATAATTATGCATGTTTTAAATCTTATCATCATTTTTACATGTGTTATAACTATGGGATAATTTTAAAATGTTCTTCCTATTATCATCCACAAGGAAATGGAAAATTTGAATCTAGTAACAAGTAGATCATGAAAATCATCAAGAAGTCACTAGATTTAAATAATAAATGATGAGATGATAAGATTAAATTTATTGTTTGAGTAGAAAATATAACTTACAAAAATGATATTAATAAGATCCCCTTTGAATTAGTTTTTGGAACAAAATCCAAAATTCCTTGATCAATCTTGAGTTACATGTGTACAAAATGATGCATCAAATTGAAGGAGAGGAAAATGGTGCCATTTCCTTGAGAGTGCATGATTTTGTTGGGAAAATATGTTTCAACATTGTAATTACATAAGGTACTACTGATACGTAAGTGATGGGGGGGGTTGGGGGGTACCCCGCCGTGAGGGGTCTGGGGGGCTCGAGGGTAGCACCCCCGAAAAAGATAAATTTTATGTATGTTTTATTATTGTAAATTTGGACCATTCATCATTAGGTCTTAGATCTAATAGTAAATATTTTTTTGGCTTGACTTGCCCTAGAAGACAACCCTATTTTATGATGGAATTGTATTATGGTTGTGTATTATGATGTATGTTGAGATTTTGATAGCAATCGTGTTGCCTCTAGATCTTTATTGTTGATATTCCTATGAGAAGCTTGCTCTACAAGTATATCGTAATCTTTATGATTTCTGAGTAATATATTGGGTGGCTTTTGGAGTGTGGGTTTTTTCTCTCGAAAGGGTTTTCCCCACGAAAATCATTGTGTTGTGGTATGCATGATATTTATGTTTAAGTTTTTATAACTATTGTAAAGATCTATAAATTTTTGCATTATTCTCCTCTAAAGATTAGTGTAAGAAGTTGTTCCACTACCTTAGCTTCCTTACAAATTTGAATTAACTTGAATAAAATATAAGAGTTTCACTTGAGAGGAATTTGTTAAAGTATAAAAAATGATTTTTTTAATAAAAAGGCAATTCAAAGAGACTTCCAAGTTGGGGACATTGTCCTCATGCAAAATATTAGGTTTTAAGATAAGGTTGAATATAGAAAATTTAAGCCTTATGGATTGGACCTTATCAAGTTGCAACCAAATGTGGTCAAGCTCTTTCTACCTCAAGAGTTTAAATGGAGAGTTCATGGAGCATGGAGAATCTCAATCAATATTTTTCTTGATGGTATGAGACTCTCTTTGAGCCTATGTATATATTCTTCTCTCTACCTTGTTTGTGTTATTACTTGTACATATTATATTTTGTGTGTATTATGTCCTTGTGCAATAAAGACCCTTGTTGGTCATGATGAAGTGTTTTGGTTCTTTTCCCCTTTTGGTTTAAATCCTAGAAATAATTGGATTATTTATGTGTCTACAAGAGGCACATGTCCCAAAATAGAGCCAATGTTGTTGCTCAATCTAATAGTGCACAAATTTTCTTGTCCCAACCCCCTTGTGCATTATGGCTTATTATCCCCATCATATATAACTAATATGAGAAATATTCAAATGGGTTTCCCTTGGTAAAATTTACATGTGTTATTTCTCATCACTCCCATATCCTTGCTAGATGTTGGAAGTTATAAATAATCCAAAAAATTTAAGCTTGGGGTGTTCCTAGTATTTTTTGAAGTTTTGATCAAGTTGTGGACTAAAGCCTTTTTTCCAATTTTCCTACCTATTGTTCTAACTACTAGTCCCACATGAATGTTTCATAAAATTTAGTGAGTCCTTTCTTCCTTCTTTTTTCCTTCATTTTGATAGTTTGCAAGATTTTGATAAATATCTATACTTTAAAGTTTATTTGTCCCAACTTCTCAACCTCATGTTTTCTTCCACATTGAATCCTCACATTTTCCCATTCCCCTACTCTAATTCGTATTGCCCTAGTTTATAAATTTGTGTAGTTTTTATGGTAATCTAAAATTCCCTTCATTATCCTAATGTTATAATCTTCCTTTTATACATCCAAGCGTTATCTTCTATTTCATCCCTCTTTATGGAATTTCAAGTTTCTTCTAGACTTTTTTTTCCCTCCATCTCCTCCACTTCCATCCATTGATTCTAGGTGTTCTCTACATCCTTTTCATCCAATTGTGGAGTTTTTATTGACTTCAAAACTTTCATCCCCGTGTATAGTTCTCACCTATAGTCTTGCATTGAAACTTTGCACCTCTAGTCCTACATTCAACCTCCACACCTCCTATCCTTCCACATTTTCCTGCATTCCCTCTAAACTTTTCATGTAGAATTTTGGTGTATTTCTAGGCTTCCACTCAAATGTATCATCCTAATGTCTAAGTTTTCACATTAAATTTACACAAAGTTTCTAGTGCTTTTTTATTAGTTTCTTCTTGTGTGAAGTTCAAGTTGACTTCTAGACATCTATTTTTTTCTCAAACATCCCATCCTAATGTCAAGTTTCACATCTTTATCTTGGACATTTCTATATATTACATCCTTTTCTCATTTCACCCTTATATGGAGTTTCGATGGAATTCTAGACTTTGTTATGTCTAGTCTTGACCTCACTTCTTGCACAAAATTCCCACATTTATTCTTGTTTACCTCAACCACTCCCCAAACCTTCCTAGGATGTCATTAATGACCATATCTAACCTATACAACTTCTCCATTAGAATTTTCTTTCCAAAATACCATTGTTTGTCCCAAGGGCATACATTTTCTTACAATTTCAATATTAGATGAAAAGAGTTTTGATTTTCCATTAATTTGATGGTTAAGTTCCAATTCCCAATGATCCTCTTATGTATCATAATCTTCCATCTCATAATTTTTTTGGTTTTAACTTTTACACTAAAATCACTATATCCAATTCTTCTTTAAATTCTCATAAGTGACTAGAGAAAAGGTTATCTACCTCCTTACATGACCCATAAACCATTAATGGTCTAAGAATAAACACAATTAGATGGGGTGGGATTTAAAATTACTCTTATTAATTGTGGACCCCTCAAATACATTATATATGTATAAAAAACATATGGTTGTTGATGTACACATATTTTTTTTTTGGTGTATGGCAATGTGGAGATGTTGCAACTAGGCATGAGTGACCTGTGCAATGGAAAATGACCCTAGATTTTTCTCCATGATCATTTGGTGCCATGGAAAGACATATATTCTCAAATTTTTAATGGAAAGGATGGAAATTTTTTCTAGATTTGAAACAAAAGATAAGATATTATAAGTCATTAGGGTTTCTTCCAACAATGTGTTAGCATTTTTCATATTGTAATTTTTTAGGTTTTGTCCCATAGGGTGTAATATCATACTGCAAATCCAAATGGAAAATTTTAAATGTGCAATTTGACATGTTTTGAATGTCTCCATAACATTATTTTAATTTTTTTAATATTATTGGTCTTTATCACATTTGTTAATTTAAGCATTATTTTGACTAGTTTTTCAAGTGGAAGAAAATAAAACTCCTTACAAATATTTTGCAAGATATCTTATTGTGTGCAAGTAAAATCCTAACTTAAAAATGCAAAACAAACAAGTGAAATACGTCACAAAAGGAAATCACAAACCTACACTCAATATTAGCATATTTTAATTCAAACAAAATAAGCAACAAAAGCACAAATTCTTACCTTGTTCAAGTTGATCTTTGGTTGGCCCTTTTGATGATGATTTGTGTACTCCTTTCTTTGACAAAATGGCATGAAACTAAGATGAAAATGATGAGGATGTGATGGAGAATTCAATGGTGGACATAATTGTTGGATTGGATGCAAGAATGAAGCTAAAAATGTTGCAAAAATGGAGGTGCGATAGCAAGAGTGTGAGAGCTCCAATTTTGCCTAAGTTTTGTGTTTTTGAAAATGAAGAAATTTTCCAAGTATTTAGGAAAAGTGCCTTCAAAGGAATGGAGGGATAGGATAAATCCTAGGGTAAATGATCAAGGGTTGAGAATTATTGAGACATCTCAACTCATGAGATAAGGACATGTGGAGGATGATGTGGAAAGGAGATGTGAGGTGGAGGTGACATGGATCCACAAGGAGGTACTTGCAAGTATGTTGGGAATGAGCAAGATCTCCTCATAAAGGATTTTCTTGTCCATTTGTACAAAGGCATAGGGTGAGAGGATAAGGGGGAATTAAAATTTCCTCAAAAATCCTCATGGGGAAAGAACAAAAGAATTAAAAAAAATTATGGGGGGATGTAAGGAATTAAAAATTCCTCAAAAGACCTTGGTTGAATAAATTGGAATTTTAAATTCCAATGGGGTATGTGGGTGACTTCTCCAAAAGGAGAAATTCATTAATATGGTTGGCTAAGGGTGAGTGCCATAAATGGAATAAGATTAGGTGAGGCTAAATCCTTGGTTTAGGTTATGGAAATGAGGGATTAGGTGAGTTAATCTTGATTAGGCATCCACTTGCATTTTATGGAGGATGTGACCCCAATCTTAATTAGGAATGTGCACACCCTAATTAGGGATTAAGTGGACTAATTAGGATTAAGGGAAATTATGGAGGATGGGACAAGGAGAGAGAGAAAAGGGGGTGAATTAAAATTTATTTTAATTCATAATGGATAAATGAATAAATTAAATAATTGGTCTATTTATTTAATTTAGGGAAGAAGGGGATAAGGTATTCAATTAATTAAATACCTTAGGGGATATTAGGGATAAGGCAAATATTAATTAAATATCAAATTATTTAATTAACATGATCATGGATGCGGGATAGAGGAATATGAAGGTGAATTTGATCATATGGACGTGATCAAATTCAGATGTCTACACTTATCAAAAAAATAAAAGAAATGTGTAGGTTTTCTTACAGCTAAGTTAGATGCAACTAGATGTATTACAATTTCATATAATTGCTTGTTTGCATGCATAAAGCCTAGCTTACTTGTGGAATTTGGAGCTATAGTCCTTATTGTTATCTTCATTGAGGTATCATAAAGAGTTTTATTTGATGTTCCCCTTTGGATTATAAAACTGGAGACTCTATTTCCCCTATAGATAAATCCATCCATCGTCTTTGTGCTCAACCTCCTATCTCACCAGTAGATTTAAAATACTAAAATTAATCTTCCTTTTATATTGTGTTATTTTTATTACCTTTTACTTCCATGTATAGATATGTGTAGTATAATTATCGATTACCAAATAAAAATACTAAAAGTTTCTACATGGTTATTAATATGCTTCAAGAAGGTACAAAACCATTTTATTTCCAAATCAACATATAATGACTTAGTGACAAACAACATGGAATATTCTATGCAATATGTATGGTTGGTTTTCATTACCTAAAATTATATTTAATTTAGTACCTTATGAAATACCCCCCTTGGAATAAAAAATCCTAAAGGCAAAGAAGGAATTACCCACATAGAAAATTAGTCCATTATTGTTCCTAATTGATTGTTTCATAGATCTTTTACCTTGAGTTTGACACCCCTAACACTTAGAAAATGACTTGCTTTGGGATTTGGGAGCCTAAAAATATGAGCATGAATATTATGAATAAGTGTGCACTTATTTTAAGTGATTTGTCTCATACAATTTCAACTTATTTATATTATCCACATCATAAATCTTGAGCTAGGATTGGAGATCAAGTTTGAAGGCATTATCTTCTATTCATTGGTGCAGGAGCACCCTAGCAAGAACATGCTTCCATGAGGCATTTTTAGGTTTTTGATTTTGTATTGATGATCTCATGGTGTAATAAGGTGTAAATGGTAACATTAAGTTTGGAATAGGTCCTAGATAGTCATTTTGGGTTCATTGGGCATATAATGTAAATGTTGCAAAAATTGACAAAATGTTGTCATAGCAATATTATAAAAATGCAAAAAATGCCAAATAGAGGAATGTGAAGAGTCAAGTAGTTAGGGAGTCAGTTTGAGTCATTTTTTTTGGTTTATAAAGGCATTTTTAATCCTCTAAAACTTTGAGGGGAAGGGGGATGATGTAGGAGTGGTAAAATCAATGAAATACTCTATTTTCTGATAATTTACCAGCATTTTCTTGATTTTAGGCCATCGTACATCCATGTACTGTGCATAAATCCTCTCCTCATCCATTGAAAGTTAAATCCCTATGAATATACTTTATTATGAATTTTATTTCATGTCAATCCATATAGTTTTGTGAAAGTTATACGAAAATTGCTCCAGGCGGGTAAAAACCCTAATCTAGGGTAACAATGAGCACTCAAAATTGTGTTTCTTAAATTCTCACAGTTGAAAACTGCTATAAATTGGTGTGTAGAGGGTTACAAGATTATTCTAACAGAATTAAAAGTTGTAGGGTTTGAGGATCTTGGTTTTGGGAAAATTCAATGATGCCCTAGGTTTGTAAATTGTGGGAAAAGTCTAGAAAACAGTGTACAGTGGAGTTTCTAAGAGTTTTGATTGTGGTGTGTGAGTCCTTCTTGGGTAAAATTATTTTAAAAATTTGCTTAGGTTTATTTTTATCCCTTTATTGATAGGTTTTGGTGAAAGAAAAAAAAATTTAGTCCTTTGTTTGATGACTGTCCTATTAAGGTAGATTGGGGACAGTCCTAGTTAGGACAGTATTTGCATTGTTTGTTATCTTCCATCTTGAAAGGCCATGCAATAATTTGAAGGGTGTTCAATTGAGGAGTTTTGCATACCATTGAACTAAGTTGAGAGTTCAAGAGATCCCTTTTTTTTTCATGTCAAGTAAGTAAGAATGAATGATCACAAGAACCCTAATTAGGCCAGTTAGGACAGTCTACTTTGGAAGCTCTCATGTTTAAGATGTTTAAGTTGGTGATAGGGTTTGAGTCATTCAATTTGATGTTGTTTAAAGTGCTTTGAGGTTTAAACAAGAGGTTTATTTCCTTGATTTCAAACTTGGGTGTTTTGAAGCAAGTGTTTTGTGAAGGAAGGATGATTCCAAGTTGCAAGAACAAGCAAGAATAGGTTGAGTTTAGTAAAGTTGAGATTGTGAGAAATTTTTGGAACCCCTTGCATTGCATCAGTTTTAGTATCAGAGCTCAGAAGTTCTAGGAAAAGAGAGAGTTTGGATTTTGTTTGTGTGTTTGTGTAGGTTGAGGAAAGAACCTGATTGCCAAGAGACAAGGTAGAGGAAAAGGGAAGAGACCTAGGTGAGGCAAAGAAGACAAGTTGGAAGCAAGGTTAAAGGGACTTGCAAAGTCGATAGAAAAAGAGAGGAATTAGAAAAAGAAAAGATGAGGCATGAAATGGAGAGATGATAAGAATACAAAGACATTGCAGAGCATGTAATAGAGGTAAAGGATCTGATCTTAGAAGGGAATGATACTAAGTTGGTGTCAAAGTGTGATTTAGAGATGGTCAAGGATGAATTGATCTTGAAGATTCAAAATGAGTTGAAGAAACATGGTTGTATTATGGTAGAGACAATGTATCACTTCCTTCTTGTGATAGTACTTTGGATAGGGAACAAACTAAAGGTCAAGATGCAGAAGATAGAAGAAGGACAAAGGGAGATTGTGACACATCAAAGCATGAAGGAGCAAATTCAAGGAGGTAAGAACAAGTGGAAACAAGTTGGAATAGACCAACTAGAGCCAAAGGTGAAGATGAAAGTTGTTTCAAGAAGTAGGGCATAGAAGACTACATGGAGGAGAATTTAATGATGCAGTCTTGTTACTACATTCAATCCAAGAGGACTTGGAGTTTTCATTTGATCAGGAGTATGGTGCAGGAGCACCCTAGCAAGAACATGCTTCCATGAGGCATTTTTAGGTTTTTGATTTTGTATTGATGATCTCATGATGTAATAAGGTCTAAATGGCCACATTAAGCTTGGAATAGGTCCTACATAGTCATTTGGGGTTCATTGGGCATATAATGTAAAAGTTGTAAAATTTGACAAAATGTTGTCATAGCAATATTGTAAAAATGCAAAAAATGCCAAATAGAGGAATGTGAAGAGTCAAGTAGTTAGGGAGTTAGTTTGAATCACTAGTTTTGGTTTATAAAGGCATTTTTAAGCCTCTCAAACTTCGAGGAAGGGGGATGACGTAGGAGTGGTAAAATCAATGAAATGCTCTATTTTTTGATAATTTACCAGCATTTTCTTGATTTCGGGCCATTGTGTGGCCATGTATTGTGCATAAATACTCTCCTCCTCCATTGAAATTTAAATACATGTGAATATACTTTATTATGCATTTGGTTTCATGTGAATCCATACAATTTTGTGAAAGTTATAGGAAAATTGCTCTAGGTGGGTAAAAACCCTAATCTAGGGTAATAGTGAGCACTCAAAATTGTGTTTCTTAAATTCTCACAATTGAAAACTACTATAAATTGGTGTGTAGAGGGTTACAGGAGTATTCTAACAGAATTCCAAGTTGCAGGGTTTGACGGTATTGGTTTTGGGCAGATTCAATGATGCCCTAGGTCTGTAAATTGTGGGAAAAGTCTGGAAAATAGTGTACAGTGGAGTTTCTAAGAGTTTTGATTGTGGTGTGTGAGTCTTTCTTGGGTAAAAATTGTTTCAAAAATTTTATTAGGTGTATTTTTATCCCTTTATTGATAGGTTTTGGTGAAATTAAAAAAATTTAGTCCTTTGTTTGATGACTGTCATGTTAAGGTAGATTGGGGATAGTCCTAGTTAGGACAATATTTGCATAGTTTGTTATCTTTCATCTTGAAAGGCCATGAAATCATTTGAATGATGTTAAATTGAGTGGTTTTGCATGCCATTGAACTAATTTTATAGTTAAAGAGAGTCCTTATTTTTTTCATGTCAAGTAAGTAAGAATGAATTATCACAAGAAGCCTAATTGGGTTGGTTAGGACAGTCTACTTTGGAAGCTCTCATGTTTTAGATGTTTAAGTTGGTGATAGGGTTTGAATCAATCATTTTGATGTTGTTTAAAGTGATTTGAAGATTAAACAAGATTTTTATTGCCTTGATCTCAGTTTGGGTGTTTTGAACCAAGTGTTTTGTGAAGGATGAGTCCAATTTGCAAGAACAATAGGTTGAGTTTAGTCAAGTTAAGATTGTGAGAAAGTTTTGGAACCCTCTGCATTGCATCATTCATTGAGTAATGGTTTGGGTTCCATAGCAAATATATTTGAACTTATGATATGATGGTGTTTACACTTTAATTTTTGTTTATCTATGTAAAAATATTTATCCCCAACCTAGAAGTTGCAAGTGGAGAAATTTTTATCATGGATCTCATTATACTTTATTGGAGAAGTTAGAAGATTCTATTACATCTATGCATTGATATTTGCATTCTTTTGAACCAAATGAGAAGTGTGGAATTTTTTCTTTTATTTATGTGATAAAGAAGCTAGAGGAAGAGCAACAAGAAAATCATATGGAGCAAGAGCTTTAAATCCATAACATACCTCAAAAGGAGAATGGACCATAGATACATGTGTAACTCAATTATAGTTGTGTTGCATGATATAAAGATAGGTATCCATTATTTATTCTTATTATAGTATATTCTAAGATAATAAGCTAAAGTATGATTGATAACTTTAGTTTGGCCATCTATTAATGGATGAAAAGCTATAGAATACTAGAGCTAACACCAAAAAAGCTACTAGAGTGACTTCCAAAAGTGAATCAAAATATGGAATCATGATCATAAATAATATAAATAGGAAAACCAAAATAACACCATGCATTTCTAAAAAATAATTTAATATGCTTAGGAGCATCAATAAAAAAATTTGCACGGGAGGATGATGACCCTTTCTAAAACTAACACACCACCATAAATAAATAAAAAAACATTATTTCTAAAGGTAGTAGGAAATCCATTAAGAATATCCATAAGATAGATTCTTATTTTTGAACACCTGGAATACTAAGAAGGGGGTGAATTAGTATTCCTAAAAACCATTTAATTACCAACCATCCAATTGACATAGCATACATAGAAATTAACATAAATGAAAGCATAAACAACCCATAGCACATGCAACACATGAACAACATAATTTTTATGTGGAAAACCCAAGATGGGAAAAACCACAGTGAGGATTAGCTCACAATATAGTATGACCGGTCATAAAATATTACATAAGGGCTCATTGTCAGGAGGACTCACTGTCCAAGTGAACTCACTACTCACAACAAAAAATAAGATAAGAAAAGTGGCTACACATCCAATATTTGAATTGATACAAAATGCATCTATCATATGCTTAATTTAGTTCCTTTGAAGCTCAATATTCTAACCCAAAACACTTTTCCTAATACGGAATACAAATCACTACTTAGCATTGCTTTCACACAACCTTTTCTCAAACTTTTGTAATTTTTTTATTTTTTGCTTGTAGTCAGATCACTGCTCTGTCTTCTTCTACTCGCAAATTGAAAATTATCTTCTATACATATAAGCATCATTACAAACACTAATTAGGTTAGCCTAATTAGATGACACCTAAAGAAATGCAAAATGTGTCTTGTTGGCACCCAATTCAAATTAAATTACCTTTGCTCCACAAACTCATGTGTTATAGGTCAACATGGACCTATAATAGCTCCTTATATTTTTATCACAATTTTAATCTCCACAACCCTTTACATATTTTAAGTTGGCCAGGCATAGGCCCTAAAACATAATACTTCAACTAATCACCAATCACAAAACACGCAGATCACAAACTGCCATGCCAACTGGAAATCTCAAACGACAAACACCTATAAACATCATCCCAAAATTGCAATACCTAGCACAATTTTTTAGGGGAGCATGGACAAGATAAGACATACCCATTACACAAAAAACTGACAAAACCTTATAGACTGAATTTCTTTCATATGCAAATTTTGAACCTATTGTCTAGTCCAACTAAAATTCTAGATTTAGGCACTTATATCATCCATAAATAACACATTGGAATCACAAAGAAAGATCTATACGTGTGATGAAATGTGAACCAATCTACAAAGGGCACAAAGAGCAAAAATTGTTGACATAGACACATAGTAGAAGTGCTTAATTGTGAATCAATTCATCTATGCAAAATATTCTCCATACCATTATGATATTCACCATGTAGTGTTGGCATTAATGACAACACATATCTTCTTCATTATTTCAACAATCTCCCCCTTTGTCATTGATGGCAACCTATGCCAAAAATTCTTCTCTACACATCTCTCCCCCTTTGACATCAAGGGCAAAGGGTGCACAAAAATTACTTGTATCAACCATATGTAAAAACTAAACTGTATTGAAGTAATTGACTCCCCCTTAGAAAAATTAACCAAAAATTTTAATTACATCCTCAAGATAAACAAACAAAGTTCCGAAAACAGCGAGAGAACTAGGTAATGCGCACACAAATCTGAAGATGTTGACCCAAGTTTTCAGAAAGCATGGTTATTTCCAAGTAGCTCTTTCCTTTCTTCCTAACTCCTTTTTTACTCGCTTTATCCTATGTGGTGCCCCCAAACTCACCATGTTCTCTTCCATAGTATCATCGTGTTTAAAATTTATCTATGAAATCCTATTAAGGATTGGTAAGGGAAGAAAATAGGGTATAGGTTAGTGATCATATCAGTCCCAGCCTGCCTTCTCGATGGAATATTTTCCTCATTTTGCAAACATATAAATTTCTCATGTAAACCATGGAGCACCAAGGCATGATATTTTACGTCTGTTTCACTATAGGGATTTGATGTTTATAACTGAGACTCCCAACCGAAATAATTTAAACTTTTATATTTTGTGTGGCTTCCGACTATGCTATGCAGTATACAATCAGTGTTTTTGCCTCATCCTCATAGTATTGTACCTCTTTCAAGCATTCTTCAACCTTAGCATGAGTTGATGCACATTTTTCTATAAGCCTTGTTATAGCCTCTGCTTCCATTTTTCCTTTCAAATCAGAGGCATATTCCTTAAAAGAATCAACTAGCACTTTGAAGTTCTCCATATAATGAAGTATCAACATTGAAGTACCCGCAGTTATCCCCAAACAAAACTTCATACGTTTTCATTAAACCCGGCCACTCTTTGAAATGAATTTCAAGAATTTCTTTTCTTTCTGCATTTACTGATATCATGAAGCTACCTTATGCCTGGGGACGACATCTACTAGTCGGTAAGCAACTCCGCAATAATTGCAGCATTACCTATATTGAACCATCGTGGCCTCACCAGGTAGACTCTCGATAGGACTACTGAGTATCCGCATAGTGTTGGATAACTCAAATTTCTTAGCTTCTTCATTCTTTTCAGAGTTAGTAACTTCTTCTTCTTCTACCTTTTTCTCTTCTTCACTAGATGACTTATAGATTTATCATTTTCCTTGTCTTCCTCCTCTCCTTCATCTTTTCCTTTTTCACCTTCCCACCTTCTTCATTTTTTTGTTCCTCTCCTTCATTTTCATCACTACTTCTACCTTTTTCTTCCTCATTTGTCTACCTTTGCTCATTTTCTGCTTCATGCTTATTACCTTCACTAGTGCCATGTTTTGTATATTCCGAAGAAACATATATCTTAGGATTGTCTTGAACTATTTTTCCCAGAGAGATGGGAGTGTCAACCCTTGTAGTTTCCTCTCCACTCACAGTCTTTCTTTTTGCATTATGCATATCTTGATAATTTTCTTACATAGGTTATTCTATGTCCAAAGGGGTATTATCTGAATTTTCTTCTGCATCATCAATACTTTCATTTTTCGAAACATGTCCCTTGCTAGAGGAAAAAACAAGAATCATCTCATACTTTTGTACTATTTTAGTAACCTTCTCTTTGGTCTCCTATATTTTCTCAATTTGATTTAGATATGTTCCCATGAGAAACATTATCCTTTGCTTTGATTTTAATTATTTCCTACAAACTTGAGCTATTATGGCCTTAGCAGCTTTAGACAGGGAGAATCCAATCTTCTCCACAACATCTAATATGATCTTTTCTTTTAATGCAGTGGCTCCTTCTATCTTTTCCAATAAAACTTTCCATACATCATTTGGGACCTTTTTCCTAATATACTCCATATCAGCTTCAACAACAACAATATATTTGATGATAGCTGCAATTAAGGTGACCCTATTTTCCTCACTTTCATTCTGATACATGATAGCAGTTTCCTTCAACATTTTGTTATTTAGAATACCCTAAAATAGTGTATCCAAGCTCATTGGGCTTGAAGGATTCTTCAGAATAGAATTCTTCCTTTTCTTCTTTTTCTTTGGATTATCGGATTCAAGCTTCTTTCCTTTCTTTTCTTTTACCTTGTGCATATGTATATGAAAGGCTTTCTTTTCTTTCTCAATTTCTTCTTCTTCAAATGAGTCAACTATCTCTATTCTTCATTTCTTTGAAGTGATGTTGCTTCTTTTCATAGTCAATGGTGACTCTTCATCCTCATCTTCTTTTTCTTCTTCTTTAGAGAGCACACTCATATCCTTCTCTCTTTGAGATTTTTGCTTCTTCCCTTTTTTTGTCTTAGAGGCAGATGAGGAGGCTACCAAAGTAGCTTTTTTTTTTCTTCAACTATGATTCTTTTGCCACTAGAGCACTGGTCTCTATTTTCTTAGTATTGTGAGGGGTAGGGGCTGGTCCAAAAGTATTGGAAGTAGTCCTACCATATCTTCTAGGTTCAAAGGACTCATTAGTTGTACCTGCTATTTTAACAACTCTTTTTCTTAATATCTATATTTCTTTTGTTGTAAGACTGTATCCTTGGAAAATTTCATTCACAGCTTTTTTCACTCTTTTCTTACTTGCAGGTTTTGATAGTTCCATGTGCACTTTCATAGATTTTTCTTCATAAGTCCCATGTATTTATCGTGTAGGATCCTTAGGACTGTTTAGCATAATTTTAATAAGACCATCAACCTCAACTTCATTCATCTCATAACTGATTGGAGGAATCCATATTGTTCTAGGTTCCACAGCTTTAGCGATGCAAAAAATAGTGGAAACTAAGAATGTGATATCATCTCAATATTTTTTTACTAAGGAGCAAGGGATTATTTCCCTTTCATGCATTCTCCTCTAAAATACTGCAAAGAATGCAGTAAGACACTTCTTGAACTTTCATGTCACCAAGTCTATGTAAATGTTCCAAAATATGATGTGACACTGGTCTTCTTTGATCCCATATGACATTAATTCTTTCTAGAAGCTCCCTCAAAAAATAAAATAACAAACTACCAGACAATCTAACTTGAATGGATATTTCTTATCTTTGGTATGTTTCAAGTTATCAAACAATTGTTGCCGAAGAAATTCACACAAATCATAATCCTTACCTTTTTCCACCATTTCATAGGCAACATGGATTGTTGTAGTTGACACTGAGTTCTCCCTATTGGTATAATATATTTTGTATCCTATAATCATTTATGCATACCTTACTGTAGGGTTCTGAATAGTGTCCATTGTGAGAGCCCTATGATCGAATGTGGCTCCAGTCAGCTCCATTACATCTTTATTCTTTACAGATTTCAATACTAACATAGGTCCTATTGGGTGAAAATTATGTGATCATCTTTTCAATAGATTACACAACCTAGACTTCAGCCACAGCTATGTGAGATATAATCTCTCCTCTCAGAAAGGGGAGGCGCCCTTCTTACTGCTAATAGAAGCTACGGTAAAACTAATTAAGTATTTACACAATGTACACTACACTTACAAAATGGGGGTGGCGTGTGTCACATTCATGCTTCTCTCTTTTTTTAGAGAAGATGTTTTACAATGCTTCACGGTTGGAAGTTCTGATTTAAGATAACTTTAAACTAAAAACGAGCAGTAATGCCAATACCTCTATCTTGTCAAAGCAAAGCGTAGAGATACCAGGTATGATAATAATAAACAAATAAAAGAAAGAGGAAAACTCACGAAGGCACAAAGTCGTTATGTAGCTTTTTCACCGATGGATTGTGAGAGATGTACCGTTTGTTGCATTAGAAGCACAAAGTCTTCTTAGATACAACAATTCCTCGAACAACATGAACGATTACAAGCACAAAGTCTTGTAGATCTTTCAACAAAAGTATCCAAACATAAACATAAATTCAAATAAGGAATGTAACACAAAGTTTACATAAATTACTTGAAGCCCTTCAGATCTCATCTACTAACCACTACCAACAAGATCAATCCAAAAGATTATCGATTCCAACACAAAGTCTGGTATGCAATTCTCTTCTTTATTGATCAGATTTTTCATTCACAATCATGAACACAAAGTTTCACAAATCTGCTTCAAAAAGGGCAGCACTTCGTTGCAAAATACTAAAGGTAAAGATTACAATAGAAATCCCTCATATTTATAAAGGAGATGGAAGAGTAAAACTAGGAAATCAGTTGAGTAAAATTAGGGAAGTTAGGTGAGCTAATTTAGGAAAATCTCACCTAACTTTGACTAAGTCAAAATTTAATTCATCTTCATGAAACTACATCTCAAATATTAGCGTAATTACATTTAAGATGTCACAAACTATTTACAAGATGCATAAAGGGAAGCATTAAAAAGTCTAACACTGTAGATCAAGAATCTTCATGGTTCTTTGCTTGGGCATGGAAGTCTTCATACTTCTTCTTGGTCTCCTGCATAAATGTCTCATCCGAACCAATGGTGTGAATTTTGGTGATTGATCTCATGGCAGATGAGTGAACCTTTTTGCACCTATCAAGATGTGTCTTGAGGTTTTCAAGAGTGAGTCATGTATCACAAATAACATGCATAGAGGCTTCTGAAAAGTTTTCACTCTCTACTTGCTTCATGATGGCTTCTTTGAAGATCTCAGAAAGTTAGGTGGCCAGAAGGAAGATACAGTTTTCTTCAAGGAGCTTTCCTGGTAACTCCTTAATTCCTTTTTCAAGGATAGCATGATTCCCTTCAACATCTTCCTGCACTTGGTGGAGATATTTTGTAAGAGATTTGATTATCTGGATACAGTGTTTCAGTGATTCTCTTACTTCTACATATTTCTCCTTGTCGGGGATCACCCCAACTTCCACCAATTGATGAGCTTTGCCTGTTTCATTTGAGACCACAATAACAGGAATTTTTCCATTTCTCTGCGCTCTTGGGAAAGTACACTTTATTCCTTATTAAGCTCTATTTTGAGCCTTGCTATCTGAGTAGCTTTTTCATCTGCGGCAACTATAATCTAAGAACCATGTTCTACAATTTTATTAATAAAATCATATAACACTCTGCCTTTAGAAGGAAATTTATCAGCCTTCTTCACAGCTGGGTCCTCGGCACTTATCATCGCCAACGGTTGTGCATTACTTGAAAATCCTACAAGTCTCCTTAAAACAGTGACATAATGCTCTACCTTCTATTTGTACATGTTTCAAGCTTGCTCCATTTTGTCAAGCCTTCCTGCCAGTATATCTAAGGTTACCTGTGCATCTACCTTCGCACTTTCACACATGAGCTTGCCATGCTGGACTTTTGTTACTGTGTATTCCTCCATACTTACATCCCCTTCCTCTTGAGGTGGTACGCCAATATCTACATACTTATAACCAACCTTGTCAACATGAAGCCTTGAATACACTTTCACCTTTTTCTTCCCCTTGGCTTTTGGAGGGGCTATCTCTTCAAGATCGAGCTCTTCTGGAGAGATCATTTTCTTTTTTTGATTCGATACTTGAGATACCAACCAGGGGGGAAGAGAGGAGGTATGAACTTCTTGGTTGACTATCAACTCTCTTGTCACTGCCGCTTATGAAGGAACGACTAGTATAGTGACAATTGGTGTAGTGTCTGTCATAATTGCTCCAATAGTTTGCATATTGAGTTGACCATGGAATGATTCATCCATGAACCTATTGAATTCAACTTCTGAAGTGATATCATAGGATGGATATGACAGGCTGGGAATGGATGATGGAGGGCTCGAAAAAATATCAACCATTTGTATACTTGTCACTGATGGGGGAGTATCAAGTATGGTTGATGTTGCAGGGGGTTGTGAAACGTCCACTGCGGGTATTGTAGATGTAGGAAGAGTTGATGTAGGAGAAGGTGGTGGAGGAGTGTTTAGATTAGGAGGTGTGTGATGAACATTTGAAGTTACGGGTGATGATGTCTGGGAAAGATCTTTGACTACATTCTCATGTGGAGATATAGTTTGTTCTTCATCATGCCTGAGTTCTTGTTTATCACCCTCTTGCTCTTCAGACTCTTGTTCACCTTCTTGATCACCTTCTTGATCTTCAAACTCTTGTTCTCCTGCAGAATCTTCTTCCTCATCAGAGTCTGCTTCTTTTGAATCTTCTTCTTCAACAAATTCATCGCTTGAATTTTCTTCTTCTTCAAAATCTATCTCTTCGAAAACAGGCCCTTTTCCTTTTGAGCGAGATGGTTCATATTTCATAGTCTCTTCTTCTTGGACGGCTTGTGTATCCTTCTTCCAAACAGTGAACTTAATCCTAGGGCCTCTTCAGGAAGAAGTGGGAATAGCCGCATGTTTATCTTTCATGCAGAGTTCCTGTTGTTGGTTAG
>VDFB02000015.1:572231078-572295837 GCA_007258455.2 Sequoia sempervirens | reverse complement strand
CTTTTATGTTGTTTTAAGACTATTTTATATTTTAAGGACACGAACCTTCAAACTAATAACTATTTCAAAGCTTTAATGTTGAACAAAGTTGCTATATAAATTCAATATGAATATGTTTTCATATAAAAATGAGGATACAATATGAATATGTTTTCATATATGAATGCAATATGAATATTTATACCATCATTGCTTTACTTTGACAATGATCTTTTCTTGACAGCTCCTCTGGACTATTTACTACTTTTATATATGTTCTTTATCACTATTATTGTTCTAGAATCCTTTATAAAATCCATCGTTGAAGCATTGTTAAACATTGTTTCTATGTTTTATTTTACACTTTTTTACTAAAATAGCATTGTCTTCCCTACATATGGTATTATCTTTAGCCCTATTTTGTAATATTATTGTATATCATTGCCTTGTGAACTGCTTTGGAATTGACTGCTCACTGCCATTAAAGTATTTCTCATTGTTTTCTTCATTTCTTGGATCTTTCACCCACTGTGTCACTCGTTTCCTCACTGATATGGTCTTTTTTTCTCTATTCTTTCACTGTTTATAGCAACAGTATACAATCCTTGATGATTGATCAATATTTTTTGTCAATGCTCAAGACATCAATACAGTGATTCCCCATTGCAATAGAAGCATTTCCTCATTATATCCCCACTATTAAGGCATTACATGTTTCTCACATCCTTTGTTGTCTTCACATTATTTTTAACAGTGATATCACTATTATCAAAATTTGTGCTTCTAACTTTATGCACTAGAAATCACTATTTCATATCTATCTTTATATATTGTAAGGTCATTGCTTTTTTTTGCTTTGATCAAATGTTCTTCACTATTTTGCATATATCTTGAAGTTCACTGCTGTTTGACTACTTAGTCCTCAAATCATGGCATTCCTTGCTTGTAACTCACTATCCACTCCAACATATTTGTTCTTTTTCATGAAATATACCCCTTCATGAATGTATCTAGATGTTATGAACAAATTATTATGTAATAGAACAACAAAAGTAAGAATCACCAAATACCATAGAAATTTCTTAGTAATGGTGCTATCACCTAAGCAAAGCATTGGTTTAGTTGTACAAAATGGTTGCCGTGCTACAAGTTCATGTTTAGTTAAAATTTGGTAATATAGGATTTTTTATTGAACCATGAATGGAAACATTATTGCTAAAGATTTGATGGATTGATTCAAATACGTTGCTAAGTTTTTTTATGCAACTGGCATTTTTGCAGGGCACCATTATTTAATATCCATTGACTAAAATACCCACAACATCTAATGACTATTGTTTTTTGTAGTGCTTTATACTTCGTATGTGTTTTAATGACTGCTCATTAAAACTAAGACATCATAAACTTGTATTTATGCAATTCTTGTTACAGTTAATTATCTTTGTATCAAGTTGCTAATTTATACATTATTGCTTTTTTGGACATCAGGAAATGAAGAAAAAGAATTTTAGGTGCAAATTAGATGATAGTGATCACAATGTTGAAATTCCAGTGACAAATTATTAGCGCTTTCGTGAAGAACATGTGGCCAAGAATAATGAATATTTATCACGTCTTGGTTTGACAAACAAGCAAGTTGTAAATCCACTAAGTAGTAAATTATTTGTTTAATACTGTTTAATGAAATTTTATAGGCAAGAGCTTTATGTATATAAGACATGATATGATTTTTTTTTGGTTTTACAGGCAAGAAAAAGAGAGCAGAGAAAATGAAGAGAAAAAACAAAAAGAAAGTAAAGATATAGTGATGCCAGCTCGTAGAAGCCAACACTTTTGTGATTCAACAAATGAAGTTGGTGAAAAAAATATTTGTGATGATGTGAAATCTGTAGAGACCACTACTGATCTATGTACTCATGCCACACGTGATGTGGCCAAGGAGCATGAAGTTTCGGTTAATCAAAGTCATGAAGAGAGTCCGCTTGCATCTGATGTGCCTGAGAGTGCACTTGTCGCATCTACAACTTTTGAAGGAATTAGTGGATCAACCAAAAATATTTGTAGTGGTGAAATAGAACATGTGCCTACTTATGTTAAAAGAAAAAGATTGAGTCAAGATTTATACAGATCTATAGAGAGGAACACAAAAGAAAGAATATTAGAAGGGAAGAAGCCATTCTTGGTTGAGGTATCAAGAGATGGTGAACCCATTGGGAAAAATGCTGCAAGGTGGGCCTCCGAGTTGGGCATAAGATGTATGGCCCATTTGGATATCTGCAAATCAAATTTTGTAGAGAAATATCCACGAAATGTGGAATATCTTATACAAAAAATGGAAAATTCCTTTGACATTGTTGGTGGAAAAATCTCTAGAAATTATTACAAGCAAAAGATGAGACTTATGATGACCAATTTTAGATACAATTGCAGAAAAACAATCATGGAGAAAAAAGAGATGTTAGACTCCACTCTATCTCCCAAACAATGGGAAGCATTGAAAGAAAGTATGTGTTCCAAAGAATATTTGACAAAGAGTAACAAAGGAAAGAGAGCATAAGATAATGTGAGGAATGAATATACATTTGGTCAAGGCGGGTTGCAGGCCAAAATAGACAAATGTGGAGTAATTGTATGGATTTTTGGCTCAATTTACATTGTGTTATTTATTTCAATGTTTTATTGAATTGACTATATGTTGAAATTGACATTGTATTTTAGGTGGAAAACAATAATAGAGAAACAAGTGTAGAAGATGTTGTCAATTATATGGCAACACTAGATCATTCTAAATCTAATACTAGTATCAAGAGGAAATTTAGTTCATCAACAAAGATTTCACAGCCATCTATTGAATGCCCAGTGAGAGCCTCTCCAAATCATGTCAACTCAAATGAAGAGTACCAACATATAATGAGTTGCTTAAACTGTCTCACTGAGAAATTTTCGCAGTTGGCTACCTCTGTTAAGCCTATAGTTTCTGCATGGAATGACCATAATTCCATGGGTTCAGATTAGGTAAGAGGCTATCCGTCAATATGTTTATTCTCAACTATATCATCTTTATATTGTATTATAAAGATGTTTGCAAATTTCATAAATGTTTTCCACAACATGCCTTTATAAAATTACTCTCATGATCTCTAGGTAAAGTATTAAGATCATATATAGAACATTGAATCTATGAAAATTTTCCTTTTGTTTCATTGAAATCCATTGTGACCATCCTAAATGTTGTGACTATGAGTTTTATGAAAAAATAACTATGAGATCAATGAATGATCTGTTAGGTCTTAGAAGTGCAGGTTTTTAAACCATAAGGGGGTGCCAATCCCTTAATACACCTTTGGCCCACAAACAATGTAAACAAGACTGATTCCTCCAATATATATTAATTCCTGATAATCCATTGTTATATCAGGCCATCGGGGAAATGCAAACATTTGTTCCATCGATGTTCATGTGTTACAATGATGTGCTTGCTTTTGTTGACTCTATCGGTCTATAAAGGAGGACGCCTTAGGAGCTAGCCCGATAGCATATTGTTACACCGATACTAGGTTATTAACTACTTTCATCGGGGGAATGCAAACATTCGTTCCATCGATGTTCATGTGTTACAATGATGTGCTTGCTTTTATTGACTCTATCGGTCTATCGGGGAGGACGCCTTAGGAGTCATCCTAATAGGGTATTGTTACATCGATACTAGGTTATTAACTACTTTCATTGGGCCATTGGCGAGGCTATGATGGGGGTTCCGCCGATGAGGCATTGTTAGGCCGATAGTGCTAATTTTTATTTAGGAACGGGGAAAGATTATGGAGTCTCAAACTCATTTATGGGTGTGACAATTTGGTAATGTGGGCCACAGAAGAAAAAATCTGCAAAAAATCCTGATTAATCCCAATTTTTTAAAAATCTGCAAGCTTTTAGCCAAGCATCCATTGCTTGTTTGAAAGCACCTATTTTAGGCTTTTAGCCATAGCAACAAGGCAATGAACTAATTGATAAAATGCTATGATAGACATGTATGAATTTTTTTTTAGCATAGACAAGGCAATGAACTCTTTGAAAAAATGCCCCAAAGAAATGAGGTCTCATGGTGATGGAATTCCATGACAATCAAAAGCAATTTGATTGTCATAGCATTCCATCACCATGAGACCTCATTTCTTTGAGGTATTTTTTCAAAGAGTTCACCGCTTTGTCTATGCTATTGCTTACTATTATGCTTTTGATAGATTTTTTCCAAGCATCCATAGCTTGTTTGAAAGCACTTGTTTTAGGTTTTTAGCCATAGCAACAAGTGTTGAAGTTGTGAAAGCCAACCTCACAGACCCTGAAGATCACCTGCATGCAAATAACCTGTCACAGAAAGAAGACATTCTAGACAAAAAAAAAAGGGGTGCTCTGAAAGCTGAAAAATGTACTCATCAGAGAGTAAATTACAATGATGAATCCTTATAAAAGGATATTGTGCAACCCTAAAAGAACCCTAATAGGTAGACATTTAATAATTAATATAATTATTAAATGTCACAAATGCAAACTAAAGTGAAATCTTAAGAGAGGAATAAAGGTAACTTAATTAACATAATTAAGTTAAAACCTTTACTCTAACACCCCCCCTTAAGATGAGCAAAAGTGCAGCTACAAACATGTGCAAAAAAGAAAAGGTAACTACAATGCAAGAAAGTAGAAACTTGGGTCGGCAACAAGGCGATCAGTGCCAATTACAACCAAATCTCGTAAAAGTGGAGAAAATAGAAACCTCATGGGAAAAACTCTACTCCAAAAAGAGATGAAAGAAATAAATGCACTAATAACAGAAGGATAGGAGGTGGATAACATAAGACCCCCCATAGACAGCTTCTATCATATAAGTACATGTACAATGGTCTCCATAAGAGAAATAGAAAGAAACTAGAAGGCCCCCCCACAATGAAGAAACTCTTGTCACACATATGGATACCTGAGGTAGAATCCAGAAAGAGATCCTGAAGTGGCATATAATATTCCTCCCCTTGGGAAGAAATGGATCCAAAGGATGAAGATGAAGAAACCCTGTGAAGAGAGAAGAATCAATCTATCTCAAGATGTGTGCCATAATAGGATGTTGAAGAATCTCTCTATTTGAATTGAAACAAAAGATGTCAAATCCAAACTGAACTGAAGACTCAAAAATTGCAACCTTTGAATGCACAAATGATGGTGGGCTAACAGCTGGAATATGGCTATCAACAAAGAGGAGCTGAAATCCTCAAAATAATCCTCCAGATCTGCAATATAGGACTCTCCAAACAAAGACGAAATGCCTGCAAGATAAGAATCCCAAGTAGCCATGTCTGAAAGATGTATGATGTCCTGCTTAGCTGAATCAATAGGAGCCAAAGAAGAGGCAATATCAAACTGATCAGGAACAACAAGAGATGATGCTGATACATGTATAATCTCAGTCTGAAGAGTAGGAACTGTGAGACAATCCTCTGATTCATTAGAATATGTAAGGGTGTCTAAATACTGAAGTTCCTTTAAAGTATCATGATCAAAAGGTGTGTTATCTCTCCAACCAATGGGTACAAGACAATCTGAAGTAGGATCCTCTGGGAATGGAGAAAGACTGGGGTCTCCATAGATCTCCCAAAGTGGGTGAGGACAATCAATGTCCGATATAGCCCACACAGTGTTAGAATCAACACTAGACAAAATAACTCCTACTATGTGATTTCTAATGATATCCCAAACTAGTTTTCCCTCTGAAGTTGTTGGTTCAGGTATGAGATCATACAAATAAGGCAAAATATTAAGCCACCTACAGTGTGTAAGTACGCCCTTTGCCCATGACTCATAATTACCCCGTTCCAAAAAAAAACTGAAGGGTGAGTAGAAAAACCCATGATAACTCTTCAAATTAACAAATTTGAGACTAACTGACCTCAATACTGATAAAGCAGATCAAATAAAGCCATCCCATGCAAACAAATCATTTCCAGGTGCCAAAATGTCCAAGTAATTGACAGATGTGTGAAAACACAAAAAACTGAATAAAAAGTACCTGGGGCAGATTCTGGAAATATAAATTGCTGATCTGGAAATTTCACAGAAACACCTTTCCAACGCCTATTCGTTTACGAAAAACGGAGTCCGTATGCAAAAGATATGGCTCCAGGAGTGCAAAAAGTTTGTTCTGAATTTGACTGAGAAAAGATGCATCAAAATGGAAAAATCAGGAAATCAAGCCCAATCCATCAGAACGGAGCTAGAACCAGATTTCTAACACCTATTTTCATTTGAAAATCTGAGCTAAAACGCCCAAGATATGCCTGTTTTACTAAAAGTACTCATTTAGGCTTTAAACCAAAAATATTCAGCTGAACCTTCATGCACGAAAATTGAGGCAAAAATCAAAAGGGCACAAAAATTGAGGCAGCTCAAAATTGATGCAGCCACCCAAAAAATGAAACGAAAATCATCTCGTCCGTACGGATCCGTACAATCGCATGGATTTTTCTGGGCATTTTTGGAAATTCCCCAAAAACACTAAAAAATCAATTTTCAACAAACCCTATCATATTTTATATGAAAATAGGGGTTTTTGGGCCTTATGAGCGCACCCATGAGGTATGTTTTTCACTAGCATGCACTGTTTGAGAGATCAAAGTGAAAATTTCTTAAAAAATGATGGAAAACCCCTCTGATCTGGCAAAAAGAATTGGAATGAAACCTTTGCACAGAAAAAATCTCTGTAAGCTGATATCTTAAAAAAAAGAATAGACAGCCACAGATCTGGAGCTCTGATACCATGTTGAAGTTGTGAAAGCCAACCTCACAGACCCCAAAGATCACCTGCATGCAAATAACCTATCACAGAAAGAAGACATTCCAGACAAAAAAACAAGGGTGCTCTGAAAGCTGAAAAATGTATTCATCCGAGAAAGAGATAAATTACAATGATGAATCCTTATAAAAGGATATTGTGCAATCCTAAAAGAAACACTAATAGGTAGACATTTAATAATTAATATAATTATTAAATGTCACAAAATGCAAACTAAAGTGAAATCTTAAGAGAGGAATAAAGGTAATTTAATCAACATGATTAAATTAAAACATTTACTCTAACAACAAGGTAGTGAACTATTTGAAAAAATGCCTCAAAGAAATGTGGTCTCATAGAATGTCATGACAAGAAAATGCAATTGGCAACTGCTCCTAGTTATTAGTTATACAATGTGAAGTAATTGCATAACTCCTTATGTTGACTTTGTAAAAACGATATTGTAATTGAAATTTTCTCATTTATCAACATCTAGTTATTAGTTATGCAATGTGAAGTAACTCTTTGAGTTTGAAAGATGTGCAATGCAATGTAATCAATGATATGAATATAAACTACAAAAATATATTTTTTACAATTCATTAGTTAAACTCTTTATTTTATTTGCTCTCTATATCTCTATGCTATGGAAATGCCTTTCAATTTCAAAAAAATAGTTTTTATCTCTTGTTCTACAATTTTTACCTTTTTTTCAAATCCTAATTTATCCTAATTTTTTCCAGAATTTTTCTTGATTTTTTCAAAAAATATTATACTTTTGGTGTGCCATTTTTTTCTCCAAAAGATTTTTTCTGCTATGGATCATAAAGCAATAATAAAACTCTTGAAATTTTGTTCTTTTCTTAGAGATTTCTGATTTTCAAGCTTATGTACTTTCTCGTACAGGTTTTCCTTGTTCTCTTTTGCGTTGAATTAGGTGGTTGGGTGAGTTAACTTCAATTTGTTTATGATTTGGTGGATTCTTGAAGATTTTTGTGCATTTTGTAGTCAAATTGCTGAAACAAGTCTGTAAAGACAGAGTTGAGGGTTTGTGAGTCTACAAAAATGGATTTTCACCCATTCCACCTATTGTGACTTTTATGCTCGGAAGGGCTCTGTTGATTGTTTTTTACATGAATTACTCATCTGGATATATTTTTTTACTTGATGGTTAAACTACATGTAGAACAATTTTATCAAAGCAACATGAAAACAAGAACGCCTTGATGTCAATCATAGTTGTGTTGAAGTTGAGGTAATATAATAATTGTTTTGGACAAAAAATTATAACTTTTGCATTCTTTACTTGACTTATATTAACTTTACATGATGATTAAACCACATGCAGGGCAATTATATGAAAGTAGAACAAAAAGGAAAAGATTGCCAATAGAGCTCTCCGCAAAGCTACACAACTTTAGGACAATGTTGATAGTGATTATGCTGAATTTGAGGAGTATATGCATGATATTGATAGTACTACTAGTGCTAAACTTGAGGTGAGTGCTATGAAATGTTACTTTTCCTTGATTTTGAAACACTTCATGAATTAATGGCTGTTATGATCCCAAATAGTGAACACGCTTATAGAATAGTGAATAGAAAACTAAAACATTGAATGTAATTCGTAGAACAATCATTGTACCTACTTTGTCACTTTTCAGTGGGGATTGCTGGCATTTCAATACTTTATGATGCTTAACTATGTTTTAGGGAATTGTAATTGACCTTGTCAACATCTTGAACTTAGTGTGATGCTTCTTTCATTAGATGATACCTGTTGTTCTTTCCTTCACGGATCTGTTGTTAACTCTTCATTATGGATGTTGTTATTAAAAATAAGTTTATTTTGATATTCTTGCCACTTTCTATTAATGTCTTGTTGTTGTTTAGTAATGATATTTGTTGCTCGATCCATTAAACTCGTTGTTACAACCATAAAACTCATTTCCCTTGCACTAAAATCACTGCTACTACTACTTGTTCATTGGACATCATTCCTGACTTCTTTTTGCATACTCTTACACTATTTTCTAATAGTGAAAGGCTCTTTCTCTATGATTTATGTGACCTCTACATCCAACCTTATTTGTTACTCCTTTACTGTTGCTATGAAAGCCATAGAGAAAGACTGCATTATTTCCTCAATGACTCCTCTTAATGATTGTCACATGTTGCCTTGATACATTTTGTTCTTTGTTCTTCTTTCATATGTCATCATTGACAAGGTTATGTTGACTACACGGGGTTATGTTTCAGAGCTTTAATGCCACTATTTTTGTACATCCCAATGTATTTCACCTTCACCTTGTAGCAGTAGTAGTAGTGCTCTCATATTGCATTCTTTTTTTGTGTGCATTAGCTACCTTTTTTATGTGTAATAGTGTTGTCATAACCTTATGTGTCTAGTATGCGTGTATGGTAATGTAGTGTTTATATTTGTGGCCTTTGTATTTGATTAGCATGAAGCTAATAGTAACATTGTAAGCACTGCTATGAGTGTTGGTTTTTTAGTAAATTAGATTGATCATTGCAATTATTTTTGAAATTTTATTTTTGCAATTATTGTAACACACACATGCAAGTACTATTTAAGTAAGTAATGATTGTTTTATTATGCAAACAAGGGTAATCATTACCTAGATAATATAATTTGTTATTTTTTTTTTTTTTGTAGAAATGAATTGATAAACTCAAAGAAGGGGATAAAGTTAGGGTGTTGGATCTGTTTGATGGTGATGTTTTGGGCATTAGGTGGATTCACTCCCTATCTATTGTACATGGAGCCAACTTGAAAGGAATAGGAGATGCAAATGTAAACATTTTAAAAGTCACAAGGAACATACCCCTTTTTTATGAAGACAAAATAGATGGAGTTGTTCGTCTGAAAGAGAAAGAGGGAACCTTCACATGGTGGCCACTAAAATATTTGCAAAAAATGACATAGTTGAACATGTTTTTCATGTACTAGTTAATGTTAGACATCTTGGCTCACTGCTTTATGCAGTATTTTGAATGTGTTGTTCAAGGATCTTAATTATCATGGTGTATTTGAAAGAGTTGGAAACTCTTAGACAACTTTGACATCTTGTATATATATATTTATATTTATATGTATTTGCATTAAATTTTTATTGCAAATTACCTTTATTTATCATGATGTTGAATCAATCTTTTAATTCTAGCATGTTGTAGCTTGTTCGTATATGTAATATATTTTTTTTTTATGTTTTAGTTCAAGTTTAATATTATGTTAGTTTTTCATTATAAAATTTATGGTATTTAATAAATTATTCATTTCATGACTATATTTACTACCAATTAATAGAAACTAGTAAATAAAAATGACTAAATTAATGACTAAATGTATGACTAAAGTAATAACTAAATTAATTACTAAATATATGACTAAATATATGACTAAATATGACTAAATTAATGACTAAATATATGACTAAATTAATGACTAAAGTAATGACTAAAGTAATGACTAAATTAATGACTAAATATATGACTAAATTAATGACTAAATATATGACTAAATAAATCACTACCATGACTAAATAAATGACTAAATCAATGACCAAATCAATGACCAAATTAATGATTAAAATCAATGACTAAATAAATGACTAAAATTGTTTAGTCATAAATTTAGTGGTGTTATAAATGACTACAAATAAACTACTAATAGTCACGTGACTAAAGTTAGTCATTTATATGTAATTTTTAGTAGTTTATTTAGTCATATATTGCTATTTGTGTACTTGTATATAATCACCCTAAAGAAGGCATGCCTAACTGCAGGGACCTTAAGTAACTCAAAATTAGACAGGATGATTTTGACCTTCTTGAACTCTTCGGCAACATACTCACCCATCTGCTCAATTTCAGCCTCGAAGGCTCTACCTAAAGAAGGGATAGCTAATTGGTTTTGCATTTTATTCAGTTGTTTGTTCTTGTTGAAGTATTGGGTGGGCACATAAGGGTAACCTGGATTATTGCTTGCATTCAGATCAGGAGGGGTGCTAAAGTTATTAGGCAAAGTGGAGGTTGTGAAAGGTCATCCTGCTTACCAATTTCTTAAGTTATATGGGGATGCTCTCTGATGGAAAATTTGGACCTCATCTTCATGAAACTCTTCCTCATCTACTAGAAAATTATCTACCGAAGCAAAGAGCTAAGATAAAGTTTCTTCGTTACTTACCTCTTTCACTTCTTTGTTCTTTGGGGAAGCGGTCTCGATTTCTAGTGCATTGCTCTCACTTTGTGGGAACGGAGCTTGATTGACCACAAAAATAGAGGATGTGTATGGTTCTAATGGGACTAGATCACAACAACCAACATTATCCACAACATTTTTAACCTCTACTTGAAATATCTCCGCAGCTGTGAGGAACTCAAAGCAGTCCAACTTAGAATGCCTATTCGTCTTATGGATCTGACACCATCCATACAACGTTGCTTCGATAAGGTACACTCCACTAGTTGTCTTCTCCATATTGGCAGGCTAATCAAGAGGAGTGGGAACACCTCCATTATTAGGCCTTGTATTCCACATTTGGTTTTTCCTTTGTGAAGGTCTTCTTTCAAAGTTTGGATTAGAAGTCTGTCCTCGTAAATGAGGTACCTGCATCAGGGTTATCCCTATTATCTAGGTTAAGGTTAGCCTGGATGCTGTGTTGGGAGGATTGCAACTAGCTATTCTAATTTCTTAAGAGCACCATTTTTTTAGACATTTTTTCGATCATCTCTTTTAGTTCATCCAACCGATCCTTCTTGGCATTACTTGGTTTTGGTGTTTGATTTTGGAGAAAGACGAGTTGTGTTGTTGTTTGGTTTTACTAAGTGGGTGGGAATTCAGGTCCTTGTAGATATAAAGGCAATTGGGGTTGTTGTGGGTAGACCTGCCGCTCTTGGGGCTATAGATAATGAGGTAAAGGAGGTGCATGTTTCAAGGGTTGTCCTGGATAAGGAACTATGGGAAACTGCGACACTTGATTCATGAGAGGCGTCTAGTGTTGTAGAGCTTGAGTGAGCCCTTAAACTTGCATGGGATGAGAAACTTGTCCCAAAGAAGGTAGTGGACCCAAAAAAATTTGTCCTCAGTTAGTGTTGGCAATAACTGCCTTAGCATAAGTATCCACCAATTTGGTAGGTGGTGGATTCATTCTTTTCACCAATGTTGCAGTGAGGTTGTCTAGGGTGGCATAGTATATGGGAAAGACAACGACATCATTAAGCATGTAAGGATCCTGCAATCTCATGTATGCCCGATGGAGCTAATCATTGAAGGAGTTGATTTGTTTGTTGACTTCCCTGCAAACAACCATGAATTGCTGATATAATTCTAATGGGTTGATTGGAATCCTATATTTCCTCAAAAAGGCATTCTTCAAGAGGTCCCAAGTCGTGATAGATCCTATTGGTAGGTTGATGTACCAATAGAAATCCTCCTCTCCCAAATAATATAGGAAAATTTTGCATGCCACGTCCTCATGATCAATTTGTATATCCTTCAATGTTGTTTGGAATATCTTAATGTGTTCCTCTGTTGTCCTTTGAGGATCCTATTGATTGAATTTCATGCAAAATACCTCCAAGTTTTTTGGCATGTCATGGTAAGGATTGAATAGTAGTGGGGAAGAGTTGTTTCCCAACCAAGCCATGAGGGGAGGTGGGGGTGGTATTTTTTGTTGAACAGGAACTTAGGGATGCATAGGGGCAGTAGCAGTTGGGACTATGCCTTGGACTGGAAACGAAGGGGCAGAGGTAGTGTCTTGACCTTGGGAAGCAAGCAGTTGGAAGGCAGTTTGGGATGGCTGAGTGGAGGAGGTGGAAATAGATGAGGAAGGATGGGTGTGGTGCAAATGAAAGGAGGAAGGAGGTGAAGATGGAGGGGAGTCATATGGAATGGATGAGGAATATGAAGTGACTTCCCTTTTCTTGGCTCTCTTTTCCTTGGTAGGGGGTTGTAGCTCTCAGAATTCCCCTTTGTTTAGAGTAGATCTCAAGACTCTATGAAAGCTTTCAGGGGAAATGTACCAATTTGATCCAACTTAACTCAAAAGGGACCTCCTTCTAGTGTCAGTTTTGTTGATGGGTGTTTTAGCACTTCTAAAAAAATGTAATGTGTAAGTGCATCACCCCTCTTGAAAGGCAATCTCCAACAAACAAGTTATAGAAAACTACCCCAAGGCTTCTCAGGTTTCAAGTCATGACATGTTTGGAATATCTCAATGGGTTTGATGTCATCTTGCTGGTAATCATAGGAAATCCTTACGTAAGTTAAGTTGGAGGGGAATTGGTCCTTCAAATGGAGTTCTTAAGGTGTAGAAACTAATGTGTAGTTGTTGCAGGTTCAATACAATAGTCTATAACTCTATTTCATCATCATATTTGGCTTTACAATGTGCAATGAATCTTGCCTAAGTCACTATTTAAGAAAAAAGAAAAATCAAAAGGGTAGGGGAAGAGGAAAGTTCCTAGAACTGAAACTACTGATGAACAGTGATAATGGAGGACTCTATAGTGGACGACCTTCCCAAAACTGAGTTCCACTTAACCAAATTAACTCACAGCCTCATGAAACTAGTGCAATCTTCAAAGGTCTGCAAATTTTCAACCATTCATCCACCATGAAGCATGAATAAAAGATAGAATTTAAGTGCAGTATTCAATTCATTTCCATACTAGATTTGCATTGCCATTTATCATCAACAAACAACAAAAAACATGGACAAGGAGGGGAATCAACACAACATAATTCTTCACCATCAATGAACAACACTAACTAATCTACTAAATTATGCTAAACATGTAGAACAATAATGTAAATCTATTAAAATTCACTAACTATGAGGAGAAGAATCATGAAACATGAAATTGGAACTCAAGAATCCACCAAAATCAATGAATTTCTATTAAAATTCCAACATGTCTTTGCAACAACTCAACTCTTTCTTGAAAATGAGAGGAGACCCCATATTTATAGTGTCCAAAAAGAAAAATGAATGGCCAAGATTTAATCTCATCATGTGGCCAAGATTCACTACAAATTAGGGTTTCACCTACCCCCAAATATTTTACCATATAAAATACATTTTTGTCCTCTAGCCTATTTTGTCTTTTAGTCGACAGCCTTGGTTGTAGGTATTTTGTGAGGAACTCATCATCAATTACCAAATTTCCTTCATGTTTCTTCACAATAGCATATTCTAAAAACTTTCCGATCAATGCTTGAAGCTTATTCCACTCCATTATATCAGATTGGAGCACTTGACAGTTCAATTTCTTGGATCGACCGGTAATTACATCCTAGTCTTTGTCATACTTGGGTGTATTATTTATTACTTGCTCGGATTGGGCGAAGGCATGAATAGAAAAATCCATAAAATCTAGTGTGAGGGAATCGGTAGCTCCATCCTCCATCTTCTTGAGGAAGTGTGGCTTTATCTTCTCCAGATCCAACTCGACAAGGGCATGTCAAAATATGTCATTAGCTTTAGGTACTCCTTGCAAGTCATTCTTATTTCTTTGGCCCAATCTATATCAAGCTCCACTTCATGGAGCACCTATTCCAATATTTATTTTTGATGATCGAGGCCTAGCTTCCATGTTTTGACGAGCTATGATCATCTTTTTGCAACACAAGCTCCTTTTCCCAAGATTTCTCAAGTATACTGAGGATGGCCTCGAGCTTGGGATATGTGATTCTATAAAATTTTGGTGCAAGGGCACCAAAAAATTTTGGTTTCTATAATAGGATTCCAATTGGTTCAAAAGGTCATTTCAAGGTGTTCTCATCCTTGTTCCATGAAGACATTTCAAAACATGTAAAAAAATTGAAAAATTGTCAAAATTGTCATTGTTGTCAAAATGAGTGAATGAAGGGATTTTGTTGTTTTTGAGTCTAGAAGTCTTAGTAAGGGTTAAATAAGGTCTAAATGATCATATTTTATGTTTCTAGAAGTTTTAGATGTCTTTTAAGTTCAATAATTGCAAAAAAGAAAAATGTTGCAAATGTTGTCAATAACAATTTTGCTAATTTTTGCTGATTTGCACAATTAGAGTCAATAAGTGGTAATTAGTTGTGAATATGGTTGGTTGGGGGTGGTTACTTGTTTAAAATTATTTATAAGACCTTCCAAGGCTCAAAGGAAGGGTTGTTGAAGGTTGTAATAACTCATATTCAATAAAACACCACATTTTTGGAGCAAATTATGTATTTTTCATAATTTTGCAGAACTTGTTTATTGTTGTACGGATTCGTACAGTCTCCTGATGCCTTAAAATATTTAGAGGCTGAGGGTATATGTGTCTACTTTTATCTTCATTTTATTTTTAGTTTTTATTCATTTTTTGTGAGATAAATTCAAAAATTACTGCAAGTACCCTATTTTTTTTTCCTTTGTGAAGGGTTTGAAGGCAAAAAAATGAGATTTTGACCAATCCACCCACTGTCTAATGCTGTAACTCAGTGGATTGGTAGGAAATATGTTATATTATATGTATTAATGCATTTTATATTATAATAAAGCATTTTTGTGGTGAATGTGTGATGCCCTAGGGCTGAAAATGCATTTTTTCCCTTGAAAAGTGATGGTTTTGAAGTGCTTTTCAATGAAAAATTGGAGTTGAGTTTGTAAGAATTTGAAATGTTAAGGAAGACCATATGGAATGTTTTTGGACCATTTATTTTTTTATTCAAGCCTGAGAATGAAGATTTTGACAAAACCCTTGCTTTTGCATTAGAAAATGAGGTTTTTTTGAGTTGGGAGTGTTTTTGGCCGTACAAGTGCAAACCAATTGTGGATTATGTGGTTTTGAGCCATTTAATTTTCTTCCCCAATGTTTCAAGGTGATTGGATAATTTTTAAGGGTGCTTCCTTTGTTAAATTGACCTCTTTTCCTTGATTTTCCCATGGTGAGTATATTGGAAGTCTGAACTGGTCCAAATGAGTTATATTTAATCTTGAAGTATGTTGTGTAAGTCCTTAATGGATGTCTAAATACATCATTTAATTGAAAATTATTTTGGAAAAGTTGGGTGAAAGGTCCCTTGAAGCTGTTTGGCACTGCTGGTAGAAAGAATGTACCTAACAAGCAGATTTGTGAAGTTCTTTTGAATTTTCTTTGGATTTTGGGTTGATCATCTTGTATTTGTCATTTGAAGTTGATCTCCACCCTGGGTCTACTTCAGAGTGGTATCATAGCATTAGGCACAAGATCTTGTTGTTGGTTGTTTGATTTTGTAGGTTGTGAAGGATGCCTCCAAAGGCTAGTGCAATGGCTAAAGAAATACAAGAGTTGATGGAGAAATTGGCAAGGAAGGAGAGGATCTATAAAGAATCTTAAGATGCTACTATAGCAAGGATAGCTTCTTTGGAGAAGAATAAAAGGAGAGGAGTTGTAGATGAAGAGAAAAGTGATGAAAAGGTTGAAGGGGATCCTCTAGTTCCAAATGAAGAAGATGAACTAGATCCTGATGAAAGAAGAATGCTTAGGATGCTGAAGGTGGTCAAGGGTGACAAGACTCCTAAGGTAAAATTTGATGTTCCCATGTATGGAGGTAAGATGGATAGTGAAGAAGTTTTAGCATGGATTGATTATTTGGATAACTTTTTTGAATTTGAAGATATTGATGGCAGCAAGAAGGTTAAGTATGCAAAAGAAAACTTGAAAGGACCAGCTCTTACATGGTAGAATTTTGTGCAAGAGGACAGAGTCAAGAAAGGTAAGTCTAAAATATGTTCTTGGGATGGAATGGTATCAAAAGTTAAGGCTCAATTATTACCAATATATTATGCTATTCAAACGTTCATGAAATTGCGAGTTAAAACAAAGAGAAATGGATGTGATGTCTTACACTGAAGAGTTTCATAGATTGTGTATAAGAGCAGGTCATAATGAGGATGAAGTGGAAAGAGTGGCAAGATACTTGAGTGGTTTGAGGTTGAATATAAGGGATTAGATCAGCCTCAATCCACCTAAAATAGTTGAAGAATGCTTTCAGATGGCAATGAGGGTAGAAGATAGAATAAAAAGGAGACAAGAGAAACATGCAAGGGGTAGAGGTGGTGTGAATAGAGGAAGAGGTTCGAGGAAATCCAAGGAAGAACATGAAGAGGCTGATAAAAAAAAGGAACAATCTCCTGAATCAAGAGGTGGATGGAGAGGTGGAAGAATAAACTTCAGGTCAAAGAGGGATTTCAATGAGTTTTCAGGTAGATGTTTCAAGTGTAATGAATTTGGACACCCCTTCTTTAAGTGTCCTCAAAATCAAGGTGCAACTTCAAGTGGTGATAGGAGGAACGAGAGAAGAACACAATTGATTCAAGAGGAAGAGTGTGAAAGTTCTACAAGTACAAGTAGGTCTGTAGATCCAAAAGTAGGAGAGGCACTCATGATGAGAAGAACATTGCTGCAAACACCAAAGGAAGAAGACATGAGCCAAAGAAGGAGTTTATTCAGAACCTCATGCAAATGAAAAGGTAAAGTGTGTCAAGTTGTTATTGATTTAGGTTCTCAAGATAACATGGTGTTTAGGGAAATGGTAGATAAGTTGAGTCTAGAAAAGATACCTCATGTAGCACCTTACAAGGTTTCTTGGGTGACTGATAGTCAAACTTTAGTGGTGAATGAGCAATCGTATGTAGATTTCCAGATTGGGGAGTACAAGGATAGATCTTGTGTGATATATTGCCAATGGATTGTTGTCATCTGCTCTTGGGGAGGCCATGGCAATATGATAGAAGGTCTATGTATGATGGTTGGGAAAATACTTACACAATATGGAAGGATGATCAAAGTTACAAGATAACTCCTTTACAAGAAAGAGGGCAGAGCAAAGGTAAGTAAAAAGTGATTATGTTTGGTAGAAAGTAGCCTCTAAGGCTTGAAGACAAAAAGGACAGTTCATTTTCTAATTTTCAACAGATTAATAGTGATAGGATAGTGAATAAGGCACCTTTGAATGGTATTAGAATAGTGAATAATAAAATTTTGCAAAGGACAGTGACAAAACTTGTGCCTAAGTCTAATTTGAATAAATTAAATGCTAACAAATCTGTAGGGATGTATGAGAAATAGGGTGGATTGTTTGAGGAGAAGTTCAATGAGTAGGGTGTAGTGATTGTTGGGACCATAGTGTGTCCTATTGTTGAATGTAATGTCACAAAGACGGTGGGAGTTGCTGATGTGAAAGAAATCAGAGTTGTTAATGTTTGAGTGAGTGATGATAGAGGTGTGAAAGGTCTAAGAATAGTGAGAAGTGCATACATTCCTTCAAGGGCTTCAAATCTGATCACAGGGCAGAGCATACACAATATGAAGGTCAATTGCAAGGATATGGGTGAAAACAAGGAAAATTCAAGATTGTTTGGTGCTAATGAATTTTTGTGTGCAGGTCTAAGGTATGAAGCAACATCAAAACATGATTTAAGGACAAGAAGGCAGCAAACACAACTGAAGAAGCATGGAGCAGCAGGGTCAATGCTTGGAGCAACTAGTACCTCTTGGGACAAGGGTCTTTTTCTTGATGGGGTGTATGGTGCAGGGGAACCAACACCTTGTGGTGTTTATAATAGGAGTCCAAAAGGTTCAAAAGTTCATTTCAAGGTGTTCTCATCCTTGTTCCATGAAGACATTGCAAAATATGTAAAAAAACTTGAAAATTTGCCAAAATTGTCATTGTTGTCAAAATGAGTGAATGAAGGAATTTTATTGTTTTTGAGTCTAGAAGTATTAGTAATGGTTAAATAAGGTCTAAATTATCATATTTTATGTGTCTATAAGTGTTACATGTCTTTTAAGTTCAATAATTTCAAAAAGGAAAAATGTTGCAAATGTTGTCAATAACAATTTTGCTGATATTTGTTGATTTGCACAATTAGAGTCATTAAGTGGTAATTATTTGTGAAGATGGTTGGTTGGGGGTGGTTACTTGCTTAAAATTATTTATGAGTCCTTCCAAGGCTCGAGGGAAGGGTTTTTGAAGGTTTTAATAACTTATATTCAATAAAACACCACGTTTTTGGAGCAAATTCTATATTTTTCATAGTTTTTTAGAACTTGTTTACTGTTGTATGGATCCATACAGTCTCTTGATGCCTTAAAATATTCAATGGTTGAGGTTATATGTGTCTACTTTGATCTGCATTTTATTTGGAGTTTTTATTCATTTTTTTTAGAGAAATTCAAAAATTACTGCAAGTACCCTATTTTTTTTCCTTTGTGAAGGGTTTGAAGGCAAAAAAAATGAGATTTTGACCAATCCACCCACTGTCTAATGTTGTACCTTAGTATATTGGTAGGAAATATGTTATATTATATGTATTAATTCATTTTATATTAGAATAAAGCATTTCTATGGTGAATGTGTGATGCCCTAGGGCTGAAAATGCATTTTTTCCCTTGAAAAGTGATGGTTTTGAAGTGTTTTTCAATGAAACATTGATGGAGTTGAGTTTGTAAGAATTTAAAATGTCAAGAAAGACCCTATGGAAGGTTTTTGGACCATTTATTTGTTTATTCAAGCTTGGGAATGATGATTTTGACAAAACCCTTGCTTTTGCATTAGAAAAAGGAGGTTTTTTTGATTTGGGAGTGTTTTTGGCCATACAGGTGCAAACCAATTGTGGATTTTGTGGTTTTGAGCCATTTAATTTTCTTCCCCAATGTTTCAAGGTGATTGGATAAGTTTTAAGGGTACTTCCTTTTTAAAATTGACCTATTTTCCTTGAATTTCCCTTGGTGAGTGTATTGGAAGTCAGAACTGCTCCAAAGGAGTTATATTTGATCTTGAAGTATGTTGTGTAAGTCCTTAATGGATGTCTAAATCCATCATTTAATTGAAAATTCTTTTGGAAAAGTTGGGTGAAAAGTCCCTTGAAGCTATTTGGCACTGCTGGTAGAAAGAATGTACCTGACAAGTGGATTTGTGAAGTTCTTTTGAATTTTCTTTGGATTTTGGGTTGAACATCTTGTATTTGTCATTTGAAGTTGATCTCCACCTTGGGTCTACTTCAAATTCTAGGAAGTCAATGCATAATTTTCTTATGCCTTCAGGTTGCTTTTATACTTCAGGAAATTTATTGGTTGTCCTGACAACATAGACAATGCTCATATTTCTGTGGTAAACCACCCATCGGAACCAATCTTCGGTGGCCTTCATCTAGTTCTTCCTCCTTTTGACCTTGTTGATGTGATCCTTAGACAATACCTATGGTGGTGCTAAATATGTGGTGGGAAGTTTCTCGGTGGAAGACCATTGTTGTATATAAGCCATTAAATCTGCCACTTGTGCTTTTAATTCCTCCTTAGAGGATTTTTCCTTATGCATCTGGTGCACAATAGTAGCAACTGATCCTTGGAGATGATCATTTTGGTGTTCTCTCATGGTCATTCCCAAGTCAATGGTGGAAATATTATAGCTAACTCCTACTCCCTCCACCACCAGAGTAGCTATCTACATAGTCCTTGATCCCAAGGCATCCATTATTATGTGGGATCTTACCCTCAGTTTCTTTTCCTTCTTTGTATTTATTTGTGCCTAAGCCAGAATGGCCTCCAGCCTTGCCTTTGGATCCATAAGGGTAGGGGTCTTCTTTTCCAAATTTTTTCCATCCATTCAAGCATCTATGACCCCCCTTTTGGTGATTCACGATCACCTTCCTCTTCTTGAGTGTGTTGAATCTCTATTTCTTTGCTTCCTAGAGTCTTTTTTTCTATTTTTTCTTCTTCCTCTTCATCTAAATCTTGGATAAATACAGTTTCTTTCTCTAGAGGCTTAGTAGCTATATTTTATTTGGGGCTATCTTCCCCTTCAAAGTATTTCTCTTCTTCCTCTTGCTTAAGTTCTTTGTGATACTCTGATTTTGGGCTTTTTCTTGTTTCAGCCTCTTCTTCAGGCTTGTCTTCTTTTTCTTCTTCTTCATGTGAAGAAGGCATTTCTTTAGAATTTTCAAGGCTCTTATCTTGTTCCCCAGTTGGAGGCTCACTAGTTACCTCCATTTCTTCATGTGTTTCTTTCTTCTCTTCAGAGGCTTGCTTTTTAGCCTCCTCACCAACATCTTTCAGTTGCTTGGAAAGTTCTTCCTTAAGTTCTTGGTCGGAGGTTTCCATGATGTAATTTGCACTGGGATCTTCAATGTCTTCCTTAGAAGATTGTGTTTCCTCCTCCTCATGCACCACTTAATCTATAACTAGGGGTTGATGCTGAAGATGCTCATGATAATCATCAACTTCTTCCTCCATTTCTTTTACTTCCTCCCTTTCTTGTCTCTCCAACTCCTCAAAAATATTCATTATTTCCTCCATTTTTGATGGTTCAGTTGGAGGAGTAGGGATAGGGAGGTCAAAAACAACTTGTGCTAGGGCATCCTATACTACAGGATTCATCAACACCCTAGAAAGCTTTGTTGGTATATTTTGCATATTTTGAGCAAATGCTTCTAGAAGTGAGATGCTAGGCATCATCATTGTTGCAGTGGCCAATGGAAGGGTCATTGATGGATACATGGAGGTGGAAGAGAGCAGAGAAGTGGTGGAAGAGGAAGAATCTACCACCAAGATTGGTACAGTAGGTGAGGTGGAAGCAAGGTGAACTGAAATGCCCACCACGAGTGGAGAAGAAGCTAGAAATTCTTGAGAAGCAAGCAGAGGAGTGATTGTGGTGGTATTAGTGGCAGTGAGGATAGAGGCAACAGGTGGAGACTTTGGCTGCTTGGTTTCTCCTTCCTCTCCCTCATGGAGTGGGTCCTCCTGAATGGTGGGAATCTCTGTGAAACCACCTAACTTCTTTAATTTCTTGGAAGGTTCACCTTCTGATGCTTTCCTGGAATACAATTTTTTTTTGGGTTGGCATTCAACCACCTCTTTTCATTTTCTTGACCTGGTAGCTAGAGGAGATTTTGAGGTTTCCCTAGATGGGGCAACAACTATTCTGCTATCAGTCTCACTCTCAGGCTCATCCTCAAGCTCAACGTATGTTAAAGTATCTCCTTTTAGTTTCAATTGAGTGATATGCCTATCAATCCATTATTTTGTTCTTTCCTCTATGGGCTTCATCAAAATATCGAGTTCATTGACCTCTTCCTCATTCTAGTCAATCAAAGGTAGCAGTAGGTTGGCAATGACATCATATCTAAGATCAATCACCATATTCTCATCTTCCACAATTTGGTCGGGCACTAGAAACAAATTGATTTTCTTGACAAAATATGCCATCATGCACATGTAGTGCCTCATACACACTTCTTTATCGTCTCTGCAATTTGCCCAAAAGTCTTTAACATTGTGGAGGTGTGTTGGAAACATATGCCTCAATCTCACAGGCTGAAACCTCTAAGAGAGCCAAGTCAGTGTGACATGCTTTGAGTCTAGCCAACTAGCAGCTTTGGATCTTGTGGTTTGTACAGGTCAGCGAGACAATGTTTAAGTCATGTTGAAGAAGCTTATCGTTGTGACCTGTGATTGTCGTTGTAACCCTATGCTGAGTGGAGATCTCTGGCTGACAGGCCATTCATATCGTATATCGGGGAGACCCTTGGCCGAAAGGCTTACTTCAGTGTGAGGTCCTAGTGATAGCTATTGTCTCGCTGATAGCGTTTTCTATTGAAGTCTTCGGGGAGAGTCTTGGGTGTTTGGTAAGAAGTCTTACCGATAGCATTTGCTTGGTGTCTTCGGGGTAACATGGAGGTTTCACTATGATCTCCTATCAACAGTTGGTTTGTCTCACCGACAGTATATACTCGGAGTAACATGTGATGGCTCGGTAAGAAGTGTTACCGATGTCTGATGTCTCACCGAATGTTTTTGCATTGAAGTCATTGTGATAACTAAAGGGGTCTCAGTGACGAACGATAGTCTTTCCGATTGTTGTTTGGAGCTCGGTATGACTTGTGAGCATTCAGAGTAATGTCTCAGCTAAAGACGATAGTCTTGCCAACTATTGATCACTTTGGATACTTAGTGAACTTCAGTGTGATGTCTTGGCGAAAGATGATTGTCTCATCGAATGGAAAACTCACGTCTGTGTGACTTTGAAGCTTCGGTATGATGTTTCACTAATAGCGATAAGTCTTGGCGATAGCGATACATGTGATGATCGTCGGTATGAGGTCTTGGCAACATGGTGAATTCTGAGTGATAGCTCTTTGGACTCGATGTAACATCTTGGTGATAAGGATGACTCTTGGTGACATCGATGGTGAAGTCTTTGGGCATCGGGGAGACAATTCTTGTGTCTCACCGACATGCCAACATAGGTTGATCGCTCTGACCGAGAGAAGACCATTCTACATGGTGAATCAATAACCAATCAGAGGAGCCGAATGGGAAGCACTAGCAGTTGGACTATTGTGACCATTACTGAGAGGAAGCTCGATAGAAAAGGATGACATGGATATACTCCGTGATTGCATATTGTGATGGGTTCAATGGATCAACGGATTGTTGTGTGATTGTATGATCAGTGGATGAATTCTATTATGTGAAGACTATAATGTGAATGTTTTGTAACAAGGTTGTTCATGGTGAATGCTACTGTAAACTGACATCAGAAAGATAAGTCAAATCTCTGTATCTAATCTTTATTACTGTAATACAAAGTGACTTCTCTTGGTGTGGTGGGTTTTTCTCCCGTAAGGCTTTTCCCATGTAAATCTATTGTTCATATGTGTATGTCTAATTCTCTGTTTCTATTATCTCTTTCATGTGCATCTTAATTGGACTGTAATTGTAAAATTTAAAAGGTATCTTTGCATTCTTCCCTAAGGTTTTGATGTTAGGAGAGTTGCTTCCGCATCTAGCTTTCCTTACAAGTGGTATCAAAGCCTGGCTAGTTGTGTTATCCTTGTGGGTACATTGGGTTTTTTGTGTCAATTTCTGTTCAATGGGAGTCCTGTAGAAGTTTTTTAATTTGAATTACAGAGTGAGATGGCTAGCACGTCTGGAAAGATTGAAATAGAGAAATTCAATGGTAGCAATTTTGAGTTGTGGAAACTTAAGATGGAAGATCTATTGGTTGATCATGATCTTTGGATTGCTATGTCTGGAGTGAAGCCTACAGGCATGAAGCAAGAAGATTGGGACCTTGAAGATAGAAAGTCTAAGGGGCTGATAAGCCTCTGTTTCGAAGACTCCGTTCTTCTCAATGTGCATGAATAGAAGACTACATCTTCCTTGTGGAAGAGATTGGCATCTATTTATCAGGGGAAGTCCTTGGTGAATAAATTGTTCCTAAGGAAGAAGCTGTACACTTTGAGAATGTAGGAAGGAGAGTCTGTAGCTGATCATTTGAACACATTCAACATACTGATTGCACAGTTAACTTATGTTGGTGTAAAGACTAATGAAGAGGATCATTGTATGCTTCTATTGTGTTCTTTTTCAGACTCTTGGGATCACCTAGTGATGGCTATTGGGAGTACAACATCGAATTTCAAGATGGAAGATGTTGTTGCTTCTTTGTTATCAGGAGAGATGAGAAGAAAATCTTCTAAGATGGAAAAGGAGGCCCTTGCTATTAGAGGAAGGTCGAAAGAGAAAGGCAAGAAGAAGGACAAGAAATCTAAATCTAAATCAGAGGGGAGATCAAAGTCTCTTGGCAAGAAGTCCAAGGTGAAGTGCTAGAACTATGGGCAACCTGGTCATGCTCGAAAGGATTGTAAAGAGGAGAAGAAGAAGAAGAAGAAGTATTCTTCTGACAATGAATCTTCTCAGAGTGATGCAGACACCTTCATTGCAGCCTTGGCTATGTAGGCATCAAATGATGTCTGGCTGATTGATTTTGGAGCATCTTTCCACATGACATCTCATAGAGACTGGTTCACTCTAGAAAGTGCGCCAACTTCCCGGGGCCATAACTTTTGATCCAAGACTCTGATTCAAGATTACCCTTACACCACTAAAAACATCTAAAAACTGAAAAAACTTGAAATTTAACTATTTTTGAGTGATGCAAGATTACCCTTACACCACTGGATGCTCCTGCATCATACTGTGGAACTATCAACAAGTTGTAGGATGGTAGGTGTAGACTGAATGTTTAAAATATTCAAATACTCCATAGTATGCTTGGTCATTACATTGATAGCTACACCAAGGTCAATCAAAACATTCTTTACTATCTGGACATTAATATTTATTTGTACCACATGACTCCCAGGGTCAGTATATTTTGGAATGACTATCTTCCCTGACATAATATCTACCAACTGTCCTAGAACATGGATAGTTTGTGGATCCTTTTTCTTTCTTCCTAGTTTCTTCAAACAGGCCTCCTTAATGGATTTTCCATAAATTGGGACATCTTTAATGGCTTGAAAAAGGGAAATTTGAATGTGTACATTCTTATCTGATCCAAAATATCAAAGGTAGGCTCTTCCATAGACTTGAATGTAGTAATTTGCAATCTCTGAGGAAAAGGAAGTTTTGCCTGATGTTGCAGGACAGACTCCTTAGAGACGGTATCTGATATAGGTATATGTTCTGCAAGATCAGTAGGCTGTTCAGAGGAAAAATCTAGAATCTCTGTAATTATAGGCGGTTGTGGAGCAGGGAGAGTGGTTTCAGACCTAAGATGGATATCATGAATATTCAAGGCATAGGCTGGATATTGATTGGCTTCTGTAAGATACATAAGTTGTTGTTGCTATTGCTACTTATTATTATTAGGATTTGGCAATGGTTGAGCAGGCATAGGCATTTATTTTAGAGGGCCAGTATTTGCTGCAGGTGCTGCAGGAGATGGTAAATGGGCCAGAGGTTGTGGCTGTTGAAGCTGCAGGGATAGATGGGATTGGTTCGGCCATTGCTGAGAACCTCTCCATTGAGGATTCTGTTGCTAGTTACCTGGGGGTGGAGTCCATTGTCCTTGTGGCTACTGCCAACCTCCTTGAGGAGATTGCCATTGAGGACTCTGATAGTTAGGCCAGTGTGGTTGAGAAGTATTCCAAGGTGGTGATGGGCCATATGTAGGTTGTCATTGTTTATTATAATTAGAATAGGGATTACCAAAATTCAAAGGGTCTTGAGGCATACCTTGTCTTTGAGCCCATGGTCACCTTTGTGCAACGAAGAATACTTGGTCATCATCACGTTCTATCTGCAATGTGACAGAACTCAGCCAAAATTGCTTCATCTTCCTCATGTTTCTTCCAAACTTGCATAGTATCCAATTGTGTAGCCATGTTGTTTATGATATCCTACTTGAAACAGACAACAAATTTTTGATCTCCATCTGTGAAACTCCATTAGTAGAAGACTTTCCCACTGTGGCTTGATGACCTTTACCCTTCTTAACAATTGTTCGAGAGTAGTTGAGACATATTTTCTTGATATCATCCCAAGACACTTGGGTTATATCTCCTCCTCCCATTAGGTCCAGGGCATCTATACAGGTGTCCCTAATTCCCCTTAGGAAAAGTAGTTTCTAAGATTCTTCATTGAGAGTATGGTCTGAATTCTTTTTCAGGGAAAACAAGAATCTTGAGATATAGTCTTCCAGGCTTTCATCCTCCTTTTGTTGAATTCTGAATATATCATCACCCTTACTACCACTCTTACAATATTCCTTGTATTTCTCAAGAAATTTTTTTTGCATGGCTACCCAACTATCAACAACACCCCTTCCCAAATGCATAAACCATCTAAGAGCTCCCTCCTTCAAAGTAATAGGAAACAACTTCAGCCTGTGAGCATTTGAGGTGTAATCATAGCTATGACAGAGGATGTCAAACTCGAACAAGGAAGTTTTTGGGTCCTCTGTAACTAGTCCATAGAACTTGGGAAGTAATGAAGAAGGAATATTTTTAAGGTTGTCATTATCTTGTTGAGCAACTATGGGGAATTCAAAAGCAGGAGGTCGATTAGGTGGATTACGTGCCATATTTTCTTGTTGGATTATCAAAGAAAATGGATTTTCTTGAGGTTCTTCATCAGCTGGGGAAAATAGCAATTCAGTAAGCATGTTTTCAACAAATGGATTGATATCTTGGTCTCCTCCTTCCTCAAATAGATTATAAGTTGGTTCAGGATTGTTATCAATGAATGGAAGGTTAGGGAGGAATCTTCCGAGAGCATCTCTTCTTCTATGCATGCAATTGAAGGAATTTGAAAATTCTTGAATAAACACACTAAGCTACTACTAACAATGACTATGACAGGTTCTTAGCTTGACACCATCCCCGGCAACGGAGCCAAAAATGATCAATTCCAGAGGCTGAATCCATATGGTTCAAGGTTCTATAGCCTCAATCATACATTCATTAGAGGAAACATGGAATATGATGTCATCTATATACTTCTCAACAATTTTCCTCATAATCCTTTCCCTTTCATTCATGTTTCTTTTGAATACAACAAAGAATGTTGTCAGAGCATCATCTTGAGCATTCATATTACCTAGAATATGCATATAATCAAAAATTTGATGTGCAACTAGTCTGGATAAGTCCCAATTTACTTCACCATTCCTTCCTAGAAGCCTCTTCATGAAATAAAACAACAAACATACAATCAATGAACCAAACTTGAAAGCATACTTCTTTGCCTTCATCAACTTCAAGTTCTCAAGTAGCTATAATCGAAGAAGCTCACATAGATCATAATCAACACCCTTTACAACCATATCAAAGCCAGTATAGGTTGTTGTAGCCAAAACAAATTTCTCTCTATTTGTGAAGTATATTTTGTGGCCGATTATGATAGGTGCATACTTCACAGCCAAATTAGTGATGGTTTTCATCATTAAAGTTCTCTTGTCATAAGTGGCTCCTGTAAGTTCCATTACAACATCATTCTTCATGGATTCAATACAGGTACTGTACCTTTATCCCAGAGCCTAGTAATAGCCCTAATCACTTCCATATTTATCAGGTGCGGCTGGTCAGTCCACAGGAATTTATCATGGATTCTACTTAGGACTAATTTCACAAATTTTTCATCATAGCTAAAGTTAGGAAAATTGTTCCATCTGTCTAACCTCTTCATGACCAAGTTTGAGTACTCAGGTTTTATCAAGAAATCATCACCAATAAGCTCTTTTTCCCAAATTTCAATCAACTTTGTGTGGTTGAATTCCTCAAACTTTACATGAATATACATCCTTGTATCCTCGGTTGGCATAACTCCATGAGGGATTGACAAGAATTCACCCACGGGGTAATCTTCAAAAACTTTTGAGGAATATTTTCAATAAGAGGGTCTTGGCCTCTTTGACACTTTAATGACTATAGGGGTTTCCATTCTTCCAATTCTAAATTCAAACAACTCAAACAACGCAAAAACATGACTACATAGAAGATTAAAATACCTTTTTCTTCACGATGAACCACAACTAGGGTTTGCACAGCTCGAACTCGAAGATGCTCCAAAAAACTCTTCAACTTCTTCAAATGCATGAATGATCAAAATTCCTTAAACATTTCCTTTATAAAACAACCATCTGCCCTAATTCGTATTAAATGTAGTAGATTTCAAAAAGCTGCTAAAAACTCCTCTTTTGCTCAGAGAAATCCTAATTCACTCTGCAAAAGATCATTCCTTCATATTTTCTTCCGGTTCCTTTTCCAAAACCTCTGCTTGTTCATTTTTCACATTTCGTCCTCATGCCAACCTTTGACATGCCATTTATCTAGGGGGTTCTCATAATTTTCTGATAATGCTCCCCCTACGACCTTGCTAGATCTATTTACCGAATAATTTTTTTGTACCGGATGAGGGCACAAACTCATCAGTAGTCTCTATTTCTTCTTTATTCCTCCAAATCTTATGCATCTCTTGGTTAATCTCATCTTTGTCAACTTTCTTCGTAGATTCGTTCTTTTCTATCGAATTGGCTTCGTTACTTTTTTTGCTTCTGCAAACTTTTGAAATATGTCCTAGTTTATTATAGTTATAGCAGACAATATTTATCTAATTAGATTGACTTCCACTAATTCTTGTTCTTCACCGATTAACTTTATGTCCATACTTGTTACAAGTATAGCAATAGCCATTAAAGGATTGATTCATTATTCCCCCATTAAACTAATTCATCATCAAGGTTCTACATTCACTTGCCCTATGTCCAATTCTTTTGCATGCAAAACATTGACCAGTAAAAGGACCAGCAAACTAATTCATCCTACTCCTACATTTTGTTGCCTTGTGACCAAATTTGTTGCATGAAAAACAAGTGCCATTAAAAGAAGGATACCTTTGTGCATTAGGTTGTCTCACTAGAAGCCTCTTAGCAGGGTTCCTTGAATTTCCTTTCTTCTTTCCTTCATTTTGAGTCTTTTGATTTTCCATAGCTTTAGAACTTTCATCGGTATCATTTCTCAGACCACCTTTGTCTTTACTCGGTTTCTGTCTTGCAATCAATTCATCAAGCCTGTATGAGCTATATTTGAAATTGTTCTCATAGAGTTTTTCCTTCTCCAGATCCACTTTCAAGTTCACAACTTCTTGTTCAATCTTGGTGCAATCTTCATACTTGATTTGTACCAATTTGTTTAAACACTCTTCAATTCTTTTCTTCTCCTCTACTTGCACTTTCAAACTGGAAATATCTTCATTAGCCTTTTCCAACTGATCAATTACTTCCTTATGCCTATCTTTGAACTTTTTCAATTACGCCTTTAATTTTTAGACACATTCATTTGCATCTTCAAGATTCTCTTTCAAATCTCTATTTTCTCTTTCACCTTTGTCAAGATCCTCAAGAGCAGTCTAGAGCTCTCTTTTATCATACATTTCTTCCATATTTAGGATCTCCCTCAAGCTATTAGGCTTCTCCAGAGGAACCAAGCTCTGATACCAATTGTTAAATGTCCAAGATACTGAGAGTGGGGGGTGAATCAGTATCTTCTTAATATTTTCTAATCAAATACCATCTGATTATTCCAACACATATAATAGCAAGGATAAGTAAAAGCATTAATAGAACATGAAATCATAGAACACATGAACACTAGGATTTTTACGTGGAAAACCCAAACTAGGAAAAACCATGATGAGTGTGAGCTCACAATATAGTATAGACCAGTTATAAGATATTACAAAATGGGTGGCTCACTATGAGGACTCACTATCCAAAACAAAGGCTCACTGCCTACAGATTTACAATGACAAAAATGGCTTATAGCCAGAAAATGAATTGATAGAGTACACCTAGTGAGTGCAGATTTAGTTCCAATGAAGCTCAGTAAATTGACTTGACACACTTCTTCATATTCTCTCTTCTTCACACTCACATTCACATCATAAACATTACACTTCAATCTTCAAAAAATATCTAATATATATATGATCTCTTCACAAGTATCAATTAGGTCAAACTAATTAGATGCACTTCTCATTCACCAAAAATACCAACTGTCGGCTTCAAGCTTTCATAATATCTTCTCAAAAATCAATTCACACATCCAACATGCTACATCAAGTTGGCATGGACCTAAGATAGGTCGCACAAAAATAATTCACCATTACACAATACATCCAATAGGTCAGCCAAGGATAAACCTAATAGCACAATTGCAAATACCAATGTAATGTTGATACACCATACAAGCAACTAGATATGTGAGATCTTGAATGTACATGCTCCTAACAACTACAAACCATTTCCCAAAACTGCAAGCAACAGTAATCAATAGCAAAAAAATGTGGATCAAAATACCAGAGGATGTAAGAAAAATACCAGTTTAGATAGCGGACCAGATTACCGGAACAACTACAGACTTGATCTTGCAATTGCAACTCATATATCATGGTGACATCAATGACAATACAAAATAACAAAATGAGATGCTCTCCATTTTTCTAAAACTTTAGTGAGATGATGAACTTGCTTCAAACTCACATTAAAGTAGATCCACAAATCTCAAGAGGGGTTCCAATGAACTAATGCCAAAAAGAATGAGACACCAACAATTAAGAGGGATGATCAAGCCCCCAAAATCAAAATCTCATGGCAAAACATCATAAGCACAAGGGTACACACATGAAAATGAAAGAGAGAAAAGGGAGGGAAAAGAAAAAAGAAAAGAAAGTCAAATCAAGCTTCGATTGTTTGTCCATCCCATTGTGGATCAGATTTACGTTGTTTGTTTGGAAAAAGAAAACATGCATACTCACTCTGGGGTGATGGAACTCATGGTTGTCCTCTAGGTGAGAAGGCCCAAAAGGTGAGAAACATACACTCCTGGCTAGTATGTACTCACACACATGTAGGTGGCTATGGGGAAATTCATGCCTTAGAATGGGCTTCCTCCTCAACCATACTAAAGTTATACCTCTTGATAACTTTAATAAGGTGCCACAAAGAAAATGACTTTTCGAGCTTCATGAGACAAGAAAAGCTTTGTATGCTTAGAACTCATGAACAAAAACGATGACACCACAAGCGTGCAAGTTGTGTTATGCAAGGTGGCCATATAAAAAATGCAAAATGCAACTTGAAAAGTATTTTCAAAGGAGTATTTCTTATTTCATGTGAGGTCTTAACTTAGGGAACATTGTGTCTAATGTCTCCAAGAGAGGACCAATAAAAGAATAAAAGATTCACAAGTTAGGGGATGCAGTGTATCATATCAAGCCACTAAGAGGAATGCAATATGCTAAGATAGATCACAATCATGAAGGACATCACACCCAATATCATCCATAAAGTGACAAACACATCGTATGAAGCAAGAAGGTTGCACTAAGAACCATGCAAAAATGCAAAAATGCAAAAGAATAATGCCAATTTATGCCCCCACTTTAAAGGAATTGCTACACATCCTACTATGAGCAATTACTTTAAAGTAGCACATGAAAAATGCAAACAAGAAAGAAGACATGAGAGCCAACTTGGAAAGCCCTATGCCAAGTCATATGTTTCCTAGTAAAGGTTGTGTCATGTGAAGGAAAAAAGGGAGGGGTTGCCCCCAAAAGGAAAATACCAAACACATAAGGGATCTATGAATTTGGGGTTAATATGTTTGTTGCTGCAATGTTTTGTAAGGAGATCAGAACTGTCATCATTCCCCAAATACATAGAACTGGTAGAATGACACAAAGAGAGTGAAAAAAAAGAAAAAGAACCTTTAGGGTCAACATGAAGGAGACATGGCTGCCTCAATTCCTTACATCATCCCCAAAAGGAGAACACAAAACAAAAGTGAAAAAGAAAGGAAAAGGACCTTTTGGGTCAACATGGAAGAGACATAGGGTGTCTCAACACTTTGTGTCGTCCCTAAAAGGAGAACACAAAACAAGCAAAAAAAGGAAAATAAAAAGGACCTTTTCGGTCAACATGGAAGAGACTTAAGGAGTCTCAACGTTTTGTTTCATCCCCAAAAGGAGAACACAAAACAGGTGAAAAAAGGAAAATAAAAAGGACATTTTGGGTCAACATGGAAGAGACTTAGGTTGTCTCAATGCTTTGCATCATCCCGAAAAGGAGAACCAAAACAAAAAGAGAAAAAGAAAGGAAAAGGACCTTGTGGGACAACATAGAAGAGACATAGGGTGTCTCAACACTTTGCGTTATCCACAAAAGGAGAACACAAAACAAGCGAAAAAAGGAAAATAAAAAGGACCTTTTGGGTCAACATGGAAGAGACTTAGGGAATCTCAATGCTTTGCATCATCCCCAAAAGGAAAACACAAATAAATGAAAAAGATGTATGGAATATAGAAGAATGAAGAGAAAAATAGAGGAAGGGCACAAAGAGGAAGAACATCAAATAGAACATCATGGGGGATCACAGTATGCACATAAAAGAAAATAAAAAGAAAATGTAAAAGACTAGTAAGGAAAATGCAAGTCAACCGTTGAGCAAGTCATCTGCCTCCCAATCATGTTCATCGAATGCCGAAGGTGGATGGCTCACTAGAGGGACAATAGAAAGTGCTGAACTAGGGGAACTACCAGCTTCAACACTCTGTATAGGAGGTTTTTCATTTAAGTGCATGGAAGAGGAAAACAATGTGTTCAAATCATTATGCACCTCTTCATCGATTTGGGAAATCTCATCATCATCATCCAAATTAATCACAATAGGAGTATGACTGGTAATGTGTGATGAAGAATGTACCTCCTATTGTGATTGTTGTATTGGATCACTTTTTTGAAGGGGGGAGGATCATCATGCATTTCTTCTATCAAGTGTGGATTTTTATTTTCTTTATTTTCTTCTTCATGTAACTTGCGAGCAAGGGCATGACGTCTATGCCTACACTCCCTAGCACCTCTATTTCTTTTGGTTTTATTGTCAAGCTGTTGTTATGAAAGAGTGGGTTGATCAACCATAGGTTGTTCGTATTCCCTAAGGGGAGGAATAAAAGGAACCATGGGAGGTTGGTTGTTCACTTTCTCTTTTGCTTTGTAAACTTTTTTGATTCGAGGCATGATGGAGTGGCTTTCATTGTCTCTTGGTCTCTTGGATGATGTAGGTGAAGTTTCGAGTATTGGTTGTTCTTGTTTGTTTGGGTCTTGTTCAGGTTGAAGCATGGTTTCATCTATGATGGTAGTGTTGGAGGTAGAGGGGGACATGTTTCGAAGAGACAGTTCTACTATTTTCTTGGTGTTAAATTTTTGATAGGCTACGAAAAAGAAGTCTTGTTTTGGCATTATAGGTTCTATGGGCTCAGGCCAAAAGGATTCTAAGGAAAAGTTTCCTTTGGAAGACAAAGGGTTAAAGCCACTATGGTGAATAGTAAATATCTCATTGTCAAGTGGAAACTTTATGCATTTGTGAATAACCGAAGCAACAACCTTCATTGAGTGAAGCCATGGGTGACCTAGCCTCAAATGAAACTAGTCTTATTGCGAGATGATAGAGAATGTTACATCTAATGTCTTTGGTCCTATTTGCAATGGGAGGATGATCGATCCTATTGTAGGGCAGGAAAACCCATTGTGTGTCTTGATCCATGTTTTTGGTTTATCATAGTAATCTTGATAGAGTTCATGTAATACCAATAATTCCTCAGTGATCACATTCTCTCCATAGGAGGGATCTATTAATATCCCATTAGTGGGATTATCATAGATACAACTATTGGAATATGTGCCTCAATCCTTACTGACATGGAACTCCTGAAGGGAAAAGTCGTTGTGACATTGTTCATGTCTGGCCAACTAACTGTTCTAAATCTACTTGATAAGCTCATGTCACCAAGATAGGGTTGTTGTCTTGCCGACAAGTCTATCGCTGTGACCTTGTGTGTTCATTGTGACCTTTTGGCGAATGGAGAACTTTGGGAGACAGTGTTGATCTTATCAGGCTAATGCTAGGGCTTCAGTAAGATGTCCCAGCAAGTATGAAATGTCTCACTGACAAAGGTTACTTTTGGGTGTCAAAGCGGATGTTGGAGTAGCTCAAGGGTTTCGGGGAGAAGTCCTAGTGACTAGAGAATGTCTTACCGATAGCATGAAGTCATCAAAGTAACTCTTGGTGCCCGGTGAAATGTTTTGGCAAAGTCAAATGTCTTGCTGACTCGGCAAGACATGGGCGCTCGGTATGAAGTCCTAGCGAATGGAATGTCTCGCCGAATGGGTGTTCACGTGGGGTCTTTGCGGTGACTCAAAGACTTCAGCATGAAGTTTTGGCGACCGATGTGAGTCTCGCTGACTGATGGATACTTCAGAGTAAACACGTTGGACTCAGTGAGAGGTCTTGGCGAGAGTGGTATGTCTTGCCAATGGAATGTCTCATCGATGTGACTTGTGTTTTCGATATGAGTCTCACCAAAGAGCGATAGTCACGCCGAATGGAGAACTCATGATGACATGACTTGAAGACTTTGATATGAGGTCTTGGTGATCTACGGTAGTCTTGCCGATGGCTTCTCTGAGTTCGATATAACTTGTGGCATTCGGTATAATGACTTGCCAACTGTTGGGACTCATGGCGATATCGATATAATGACTTTGTGGCATTAGGGAGACACTGTTAGTGTCTCAGTGATATGCCAACAAAGTTTGAACGCCTTTGACCGTGTGACCATCCTATGTGGCATCTCGTGAACCAATCAGAGGAAGCAATTCTCAAATGATTGGCAATTGATTTTTTGCAATAGTGCTATGCTGGAGCTGAACTGCATGCAAGGAAAAATCAATTGCTCGAAAGGAAATAGTCTATGATTGGCAATGGCAGATAAGGATACACAGAAGACAAAATCAGAATGTGATAAAATAAAATTAGATCGATTATAATTTGTGAGCAGAGTGTGAGTTGAATCGAATTGGTTGAGAGCTTTTCTAAAAGAGATTGAACAGTGAATGTTGTAGCTACTGCAAACTAATAACAGAGAGTTGTATCTCTGATTGTATGTAATTGTTGTTACTGTAATACAAAGAGATTCAGCTTGGTATGGTGGGTTTTTCCCAAAAGGGTTTCCCACATAAATCTGTTTGTTTAGTTGTCTTTGTGTATTTGTTCTATTTTTGAAAATCTTTCATGTGTGTCTTAATTAGATTGTAATTTGAAAATTAAAAGCCTTGTATTGCATTCTTCCATGTGGATTTGACATTAGGAAAGTGTTTCCGCACCTCTGCTTTCCTTACAACAACCAGCTATGTAAAGAGGACCATTAGGAATATTTTTAAGTATGTCTTTAGAGTAGAAATCAATATCAACAAAGTTCTTAGGTTGGCCCTTATGAGGGATGACGTCTATCACAACTACCATTTCATCCATAGGATTATGTGGGAGAAGATCATGATGTGCATCATGTGTAGCAAAATTCATTACACTAGCCTTGAAAAATGGGATATTATGTTTGGGCATGGGATCAGTGAAAATTTGTAAGTTTTGATTTGGAGGGGAAAAAGACTTATTGCCTTGATCATTAACATCTACAATGGATAGACAACTAGAATCAATGAGTTCTTGCAAAAGATGTTTAAGATGCTTACAATGTTCCATTTCATGTCCACTTTGTCTATGATAATGGCAATAAGCACTTGTTTGAAAGCTCAGGGGTAGAGGATTAGTGGGCTCAAGTGGTTTGACAATAGGTAAAGTAATCATGCGTTGTTGTAAAATTTGTGACATTTTGTTATGAAGGGTATCAAGTAAAGGTGTAAATTGTCATTTTGGGTCTCCATAACTAAAGGATACCATTGCTTTAACAACAAAAATATGGTTGTTGACAAGTGGGGTTGTTTGTTGAGGGGGGTTGAATTGCAAGAACCCTTTGTTTTGTTTTCTAAAAGGTTGAGAATTGTTTTGATTGGTATTTTCAAATTTCTCACTACAACTAGAAGTGGACCTAGTGTCTCGACTACTAACCAAATTTTGATAATTGAAAAGGGTAGTACACAAGGAATGAAAGAGAGAAATTTCATCATGGTTAGTTTTTCTTGAATTTTACTTTGCAAGTTTTCAATAAACATCTTTTGTAGATGTGGGTCAGGGACATTGACATCAATTTGGGAATAAAGTGACTGATAACATGAGATAAAATCAGTAATCTTTTTGTCCTCATGTTGCTTGCATCTCATCAAATCATCCAAGGTATTTTTTGGATTCATATGCACTTGGAAAGGATTTATAAATGCTTCAACAAGTTCATTAAATGAATGAATTGAATTTTTTGATAAAGATGAGAACCATTCCAAGGAAGTGTCCTTGTAGGTTCTAGGAAATAGTTTTGCTAAGAATTTATCATCAAGGACAAAATCTCTACATAAGGAAGTGTAGGAATTCATGTGGTTAGAAGGATCACCCTTCCTTCCATGCTTCTCAAATCTAGGCATCTCTATTCCTTGTGGCATCGTTGTTCGCAATATTTCCAAAGAAAATGGGCTACTACAAACATAATAGGTAGGTCATTTTGATGTTGATTGATGGTAGAAATTTGTTGTTGCATGGAAGAAACGGTTTGGAATAGTTGTGTTATGAGAGTATTAGTATAGGTGGTATGAGGTGGAAGTGAAAGAGGTGATGGGGTGTATGTAGTAGTGGGACAAGTGAATGGAACATTTATAGGTGGTAATGTGGTAGTAGATAGAACATTCGATGCGACATAGGAGTTAGGGGTGCTAGTAGGAATACCCAGGGAATGAATCACATTGCTAACTTGGTGCATTGTTGTTGTCATTTGAGGATTAGTATAGGTAGGTATGGAAGCAATAGTTGAGGGAGGAATTTGGGTTCCTCCTTGGTTAGGAACATTGCTTGTTGGAATAGGAGCACCAATGGTTGAAGGGAGATTTTAGCAAAGATCTGAACTATGTTTTTCACAAGTTCAAGACCTTCATCACTTTCAAGCATGTGGTGAATGTTTTCTATTGTAGGAATGGCAGTAGCAGAAGTGTTTTCAAGGCTGACTTGGTAGTGAAAGTGTAATAAGTCTTCATGAATTTGAACTATCTTTTCTTATGGGATGTCATCAGTCTTATGTTCAACATGAATGCTTCCTAAATGCAAAGAGTTACTGAAGGTATTGTCCATGCCGAATGTACTATTATCAATGCTAGGAGTAGTATCTCTAGATAACCCTAGATCCACTACAAGTGTGTTATCTTGGGATGCCATAAGTGTCAAACTTCTTCTCACTAAGGTATTAGCAATAGGAAACCAAACACTCACGCAAAGGTTCCTAAAGGTAGGGTGAATGCAAAATGCAATGTAAACTAAGAGCAAGAAAATACTTGTAACTATAATTTTGTAAAGTAAAATAGAAATATAGAAACAACAAGCAGAAACTTAGAAAATGAATTGCAGATGATAGAAAATGCAAAGAAGAATATGCAACTGGACTAATTCTCCCAAGGTGGCAAATGAGTCTAGGGATGAATTTTTTTGTAAATTTTTAGAATTTTTAAAATGAATGTGATTCTTTTCAGATTGTCTAATGCAGAGATGTAATGTGGATGCAGAATTTCAGTGTTTTTCAATGAAACTATATGCAAAAATGCAAGCTAAATGAGCTTTTCACTAATGCAATTTTGAAAATCCTAGGATACAAAAAAATGCAAAACCTAATGCAATTTTGATGAAAGCAATTCCTACAATGTAAATGCACTTGAAATCAGAAGTAAAATGCTCTACAGTCAAGTTCACCAAAATGTGAACAACGATTTTGTAGTCTATAGGCTCTCTAATTCTTCTAGGGTTTTTCACCTAAAAGGGGACAGATAGACCCAAAATGGGCAATGTCCACACTTAGGGGGATAGGTTAAATGCTATTAAAGTGCCCTTAGATGTGAAAACTAATGAAATAAATGAACTAATGAATGCAAATTAATGAAATGCAAAAGTGTTTGAAAAAATAGTGTTGTATGAAAAATGACCTAGAAATGCAAACAAACAATAACAAAACTTAATGAAATTGAAGAGGCACACCTGGAAGCTAGAAAGTGTTGGAGAGGATCTCTAGAAACCTAAATAATTCACTATTAAAGTCCACAATGACACTTACACCAAGCTGGGCAAATTAGTCCTACTTCTCGAGGAATCTCCCAGAACAAGTTTCAGGGAACTCGGAGTTCAAAACTTTAGAAAACACTTTTTAGGCCTGGCAGTGGGAGTAATTCTCCATCAATGGTGATTTAGTCCACTTTTAGAAATTTGGAAATTCAGGACAGGATTCTGTAGCCTCTAGTTTGCACTTTTTTTCTTGATAAGTCTCTGGATCTTAATCTTCAGAATTTGGTATGTAGATGATCTCCAACCTTTAATTAGGGTTTGAGCACTTTGAATGGATTTGATGGATTTATGAAACTTTTTTTAAACCTTACTCTTTGACAAATATACATACAAGACCTAGAAAAAACACATGCAAAGATGGAAAAAGTGTTAAGGGTTAGAGAATAAGGGTTTTCCTTGGTCAAACCCTAGTTTGTTAATTAAACCCTTGAAAATGAAATGAAATATAAAGAGAATGATGAATAAGAAACATGCAAATGCTATCACTCACCAAACCCTTGATGTAGAGTATGAAGATATGCAAATGTCACTCCAAAGTGCTTGAATGCTCTTGGGAAAATGCTTAGAATGCTTGTGAATAAACTTGTGAGTGAATTGGAATGAATTGATTTCATGGATGTGAAATGAGGAGAAAAATCATGTATTTATATACAATTAAGCCCTAATTCCCAAAATTTCTATATCTTAGGCTGACCTTAGGTCTTAAGGAATAAAAACCTACTAGTAATTTGAAATTATTTTGCTTTTTGTGCCAAGAGGGACTAATTCACCCCTAATGGTGAATTGGTCCAACTCAAGGCATTTGAGTGGTTGTCATAAATTGTGATCATTTAAATAATATTTATCGGGTTCTTCTTCAAGAAGACACTTAAGTAAGGCCTTTAGACATGAAATGGAGCCAATTAAAGCACAAGTAAGGAGTAAATATTGATGAAAAGCCTAGAAAATCATGAAGGTTTGTTACAACACCTTACAACACTTTGAAAGATGATTTGGTAGGTTATAAAAATGAGTTATTTAAATGAATTATAATACGGAGGCCCTAGAATTGTGTGAAAGTATGTTGCAATACTTCACAACACTTTTACAAGGCATCATAGCATTCCATGTGTCCAAGACCTAATGTGAATGTATTTGACCACATTACAACATTAAATCAAGGTAAAACCAAGCCAAAATCACAAGGAGGGCCTAAACAAGGGGAAAAGTAAAAGAGATACTTTTTATGTGTCCACACAACCAATGACTCATAACAATGAAAAAGATGATAAGATCATCTCAGGACCTCCTTCCCTAATCCCATCTAGAGAAGTTGGTGAATCTAGCAAATGCAAGAGGCCTTACAAGTTACAAAAACTCCAACCAACTCGGTTGCCACCTGAAGGTGAAAAAAAATTACAAATCCTTCTTAACCAGGGACTTATCCTACTTCCACTAGAGAAAGATAGACTAATATTATATCCTAAAGATGCAAAGGTTCCACTTTGTTGATATCATAGGACTCTTGGACATAGTACTGATGAGTGTCATGCATTCAAGATCATATTGAGTAAATATCACTTTGAAAAAGATAGTTGTTACCTAGTTATTAAATAGCATATCCTTCATCCTTTTTGTCATGTAATAGTTGTAGAATACTCTATTCTCACTATTACATGACCCTTCCCATCACCTACCTCAACTCATTCTTGTCTTGCACTTAGTGGGGGAAAGAAGTTGATAGCCTTTCCCTAGTAAGGCATTTGTTATTATCCTTTAGGTTTGTCATCTACCTTTCACTTATACAGACTGAGGTTGGGAGGTGGGTGACCTACTTTAGGTTGACTTGTCCTTGCCTTACTAGTCTTTTTCATAATTTTCTTTTCTTTTGTGTGATTTCATGTGTGTAGTGTGATCCCCCATGATATTATGTTTGATATTCTCTCTCTCTTTGTGACATTTTGAACTATTTGTACCTTCATTCTTCTATATGTCGTATACTTTTACCTTTTCATTGATCTTTTATCTTTTCTTTTCATTTTCATTTTTTTCTTGTGTTTTCCATTTGTGGATGACGCAAGGTGTTGAGACACCCTATGTCTCTTCCATGTTGACCCAGAAGATTTTTCCTTATCTTTGCTTTTCATTTTAATTTTGTCTTGTGTTTTCCTTTTACGGATGACACAAGTCATCGAAACATTCATGTTTCTTCCATGTTGACCCAAAAGGTTTTTTATTTTTTTACGCTCTCTTTGTATCATTCTTCCAGTTCTATGTGTATTTGGGGAATGATGATAGTTCTGAGCTCTCTGATATCATTGCAGCAAAGATAGATATTGACCCCGAATCCATAGATCCCTTATGTGTTTCTGGGGGGCAACCCTTTCCTTTCCTTTCCCTTTTTCCTTTTGACTACTTTAAACTAATTGCTCACAACATGGTGTTAGCAATTTCTTTAAAGTAGGGGCATACATTAGCATTATTCTTGGAATGATTTTATTTTCATTTGTTTTTGTGTTCCTTGATGTGATTTTCTTTCTTTATGTGATGTTTTTTTCCTCTTGGTGGTGTCATTGGGTTTGAATTCCTTTGAGAACATGATATTTGCTTGTCCTCTCTTGGAAATATTAGATACAATGTTCCCCAGGATGAGACCTTGCACTCTTCCTCTCTTGGAAACAAGATGAGACCTCTTGTGCTTGTCCTCTCTTGGAATCATTGGGTATGATGTCCCCTAAGATTAAGATCTCACATGAATTAAGCAAAATCCCTTTGAGCATCCCTCTTTCTTGTTGCATTTTTTTTTCTTTTTGTTCCTTATTAAATTCATGGAGGTATGGCTTTGATATGGTCCCCTGGGGCTCACCTAGTGAACACCTAGATTCACTAGCCTTTGTGAGCATGCATTTTTCCTTTTTGTGCCTTATTAAAGTAATGGAGGTATGGCTTTTGATATGGTCCCCTGGGGCTCACCTAGTGAACACCTAGCTTCACTAGCCCTTGTGAGCATGCATGTTTCCTATATTTATCATAGTCATGGGGGTATGAATTTGATATGGACCTCTTGGGGCTCACCTAGTGGACACCTAGCTCCCACTATCCCTTGTGAGTGTGCATTTTGTTTGCATAGTGGATAGTACATTCCACTTGTAAACCTTTTTGGATAAACAACCTAGACCCAGTCCACCACATTGGACAACCAGTCAAAGCTTGATCCATTGCACTTTTCCTTTTTCTTTTTTCTTTCTCCTTTTTTCCATCTTTGATGGTGTATGTTGCAATCTGATTATGGCTTCATATATCATCTGCATGTGTGTTCCTTTGTGCCTATGTTGGTTTGCCATAGGATCTTAATCTTAGGGGCTTGGCCACACTCTTGATTATTGTCATCATATCTTACTATCATTTGTAAATTTGAACCCCTCTTGATTGTGTGGTTGGCTACTTTAGTGTGAGTTTGAAGTAGGTTTGTCCTCTCACTAAACTGGGGGCTAAATGTAGTGTAGTAAAATGCATGCGCTTGCATTTTCACACTTGTTTGGGCCTGCCTTGCTTTATTTATTTCTATTTATGTCTTAATTGGTCCTATTTTGCATCCACAATCCCTATGAATTATATATTTTTCTGGCTAATCCTGACATTCTCCAATGCATAAATGATAATTTAATGATTTCATCTGAGTGTCCCTAATTTTTGCGTCAAGATTAAAACACCACCTAGGGCATCTTTGTACCCCAAAGGTCTTGAGACCCTAATTTTGAGGTATCTTAAATCGTCCCTTTTTGGTGTCTATGCCCCAAGTTTCATGACTTAGGACTAAGATGCCACCTAGGTCGTCTTACTCCCCTTGAGTTATTTCAAGATTTAATTTCAAATTCTAGTGAGATTTAGCCTCCTTTATTTAATGAATTCATATGTTGGCTTGGTGTGATGTGATTTCAGGATATTAAGCATTGATAAGTATAAATACAAGGCTCCTTCTCTCATTTTATCTTGACAAGAAATCTAAGAAATCTAGCATTCAAGCATTCTAGCATTCAAGAGAAATTCTATCAAGCATTTGGAGCCATCATCAAGATTCAAGAATCATTGCAAAGATATTCTTGCATCATGTGTGTTGTTGTACTAACATTTGTGATGTAGGGTTTTGATTCAAGCAAGCAATTCAAGTCCATGTTTATTGAAAATTCCTTTGATTCAAGATCCATATCCATTGCATCCATTTCACAATAAGGTTTTGGTGAGTTGTAGCATTGCATGTTGTTCATTCATCATTTCCCTTCATTATTCTATTTCATTTCAAAGTTTAATTACCAACAAGGGGTTTGACCAAGGCAAACCCCCATTCACTAACAATCAACAATTTTTTCCCTTCTTGTATATTTGTGATTGTAGATTTAGGTTGAAGACTTGAAGATCATTTGGAGTGCAAAGTTGTAAAATTGCAAAGTTGCATGACAAAGTTGTCATCTTCATGGAAACTCACCTACAAGCCAAATATGAAGGTTTCAGAACCTGAGATCAGAGAAGAAGAAAGTGCAGACATCAAGCCTTAGGACCACACTAAGAAATTTTAGAAATTCAGATGGGGACTAAGACAATAGTAAAGGCGTCTTAGTCCTCTCAAGGCTATTTTTTAGAAATTCTTCTAGATCCGATTCCAACATCCGAAGATTCTGCATCTGCCCTGAAAAACAACAATGGGACTAAGACAATAGTAAGGGTGTCTTAGTCCTCCATAACATATTTTGGCAGCTTCTTTACATTTCCAAAACCTCACAACATCTCTAGACTTCCCAAGTACATACATCCTAACTCCCTGCTACATATTTTCATTATTTGCATTCTTCATTTAGCTTGCATTGTTAGATTTTGTGACTTGAATGCTTGTTTGTCTTTTCCAAGCATTGTCTTGGTGGTGAACCCCTAAAAGATAAAAAAGGATCTCTCCTAGGTCTTCCTTGTGAATTGAATCACCTTGTGAGGTTGATAGTCAATCCAATTAGGAATCCTAAGACATTATTGAATGATTGTGGGAGAAGAGTGGTGCCATTAGTACACCCTCCTTTTCACCTATGAATCATGATGGTGTATGTTTGCAATCTAGATATGGCTTCATATATCAACCACAAGTGTGTTCCTTTGTTCTTATGTTGGTTTGTCATTGGATCATGATCTTGGGGGCTTGGCAACCCTCTTGGTTATTGTCATCCTATCTTACTAGCATTTGTGAATTTGAACCCCTCTTGATTGTGCGGTTGGCTACTTTACTATGAGTTTGAAGTAAGTTCATCCTCTCTCTAAAGTGGGGGCTAAATGTAGTGTAGGAAAATGCATACCCAAGCCTAATAAACTATATCTTGTATGGCTAATCCCAACAAACATCAAAAGATAAATGATGATTTAATGATTCTAGTTGTGTGTCCATGATTTTTGGGTTGGGACTAAGACGCCACCTAGGGAATATTTTTTCCCCAAAGGTCTTGGGATCTTGATTTCAAAGGCACCTTAAATGGGCCCCCTTTTGGAGTTTGTGCCTCGAGTTTCATGCCTCGGGACTAAGATGCCACCTAGGGCATCTTAGTCCTCCTTAGGTGAGTTTTGAGATCTAATTTCAAATCTTGGCGGGATTTAGCCTCCTTTAATTAATGAATTCATATGTTAGCTTGTTATGGTGCAATTTTGGGATATTAAGCATGGATAAGTATAAATACAAGGTTCCTTCACCCATTTTATCATCCAAGATATCTAAGCATTCAAGGATTCATTCCAAAGGAAAGTTTATGAGATCAAGAGCAATTCATTAAGCATTTGAAGCCATCATCAAGATTCAAGCATCTGTAGAGAAGAGGGATTCACTACTCACGAGTTCTCTTCATTTAGAGAGCCTCACGGGGAAAACTGCCCTAAACTACCTCAAGGAATAGTGGCGAGAGTTCTAGAATCAGAAAGAGTAGGTCATGAATATTTTCTGGACAAACCGACAAGCTCTCAGCCAAAGGATGACAACACAGAATACAGATAACAGTGCAATGTGCTAGAGTCCTAGAGGTGCACTGGAATCCTAGAAGATTGTTAGCATCTTGTATGGACCAGAAAGTAGGTTCGTCATAAAAAATAGTAAAGTGACCACTTCTACTCTAATTGCTAAGAAACCTTAGAACATGAGAAAGTACTAGAATATAACAGAACTGAAATAAAGTGAAGTAGAAATGATAAAGATAAGGAGAAGAAAATAAATTCTCACAACCACACAAGTGATGAAGCCTACAACAAATGAATTCCTTCAATACCTACATGCACAATATCTAGAGAAAGTGTTGGGGCTGTACAAGGGTTTGCCTCAGTCAAACCCTCATTTTGGTGTTCCCACCTCCACAGAAAGCTAGATAGATAGAGAAAGAGAGGAATGAACAAAGCGTGTGGTGAAAGAAAAACCCACTTCAGGAGTAGAACCCACACCACCAAGTGTGAGTGATAAAAGCAATACCCACTTGAGGATGAGAAGCAGTATCACAAAAGAGGTGATAAAAGTAATCCCCGCTCAAGGAGGAGAACCTGTATCACAAAGTAAAAATGCAATAGAAAGGAGATATGGAACCCCAAGATGCTCACAAGTATGAGATAAGGGAGATGAAGCTACAAGATCCAAGAGTGTTATGATAATGTGAGAGCTTGAAGCTACTGTAATAAGCTGTATGGAGTTGTGCAAGCATAAGCTAGAGAGAAGCTAGAAGTAGCAGAGTCACAAATGAAGTGAAAAGATAACATTTAAGGAGAGAAAAGAAGCTTCCCGAGCTGTTTCAGGGCATGTCGAGCCATTACCACTGACCAAAGGTAAGGACAAGTGGAAAAAATGCACAAAAATGGTCATTTGAATGTTGAAATGTTGCAGGACACTAGCATGACATGTGGACGTCCGCGTGGAATGCTAGTGTATAGACACATCACACTATGAGGGGGGTCCTTAAGAAGGACACACATCTCCAAAGAAATTTATCACTACCCCCAACATATAGGGGAGGAGAACCATGCAAGATGTTTAGAACATGTAGAATAGAGGTAGACCTCAATATCACTTGTCATGTCAAGAAAAGGAAAGTGCATCAACAAATAAATGAGTGGTAGCACCTGAATCACAAAGTTGTTGGATTTTATCCTTCAAGGCCTTACATTCACTAGTGGAATGGCCAAGCACTCGATGGTATGTACAAAAAGAATGTTTTTCTTTATCAAGTTTATGAAGTTTATTATGTGTAGGAGGAAGAGTAATTAAGCGGGATTTTAGAAGTCGCAACAGAATACACTCTTGTTCAAATATAGGATGAGGAGTAGGAAGCACGAATTTCTCTTGTGGAGAAAAGTTTGATTGCTCACAAGAAGAAGATATGAAGGTAGAAGACAAAGGAGGATCTACGTGGAGAGTTTAATCCAGCAACGAGGATCATACTCCTCTACGGGATCGCCATTATCCTTCTTGATAGGATTACCACCATTAGCCTCTTTAATAGAAGTGTGATCATCTTCCTCAGAAGGAGGATCAACACTAGGAATATTACAATTTATGCTCACACTATCCTGTGATACAAAAGAATAATCATCTTTGATAGCGGGTGTGGATGATGTTATCAAAACATCTAAGTGGATCGGGTCAACTTTATATTCCCTAATGAAGGAATCTGTAAAGTCTAAGGAACCCCAATCATCACCAAGACATGCATTCTCTCGAGAAGAGATAGAACAAGAGGAATTAAGATTTATTGCTTCAGAAGTATCTTCTTCAAGGACATTTATCTCAAGAGTATCCTTTGTAGTAGGTATTGTTGGAGTAAACATCAACACATTGGAAGACATTGGAGGAATAAGCGTAGGCACAACGAAAACCCAACTGGCAGCTACCATCTCACATAAGTGCATAGCATCAAGTTCAACCTTAACCATGACTAATTTATTGTTGTAAATGAACTTAATATCTTTATGCAAGGTAGACGAGACTACAACCATAGCATGAATCAACGGTCTATCAAGAAAAAAGTTATATGGTAACTTTTCTGGTGTAACATATACAAGGGTAGGTACAGTAATAGGTCCAAGCTAAAAATTTAATAATATTGTACCTATAGCTTGTCACCCAACATCATCAAACCCACGAATATCAATAGAAGAAGCATTAAGAGAAGATGAGTCAATATTAATCTTAGGAAATAAATCAATACTACATACGTTGAGCGCTAAAACAACATCAATGAGAGTATGTCTAATGCCAATTTGATTAATATTAACTATAATAATTAGAAGATCCACTTGCTTTTGTACATTTGGAGGAGGGAGCTCCTGTGGATAGAATGTAATATTTGATGAATCTGCATGAATACAGTCCATCAATGCATCAACATCTTTCGGCCTAGTGGAAGAAGGCAAGACGATCTTTCGAAAGTCTTCCTGAAGCATTCCTTGATAAACCGGAGTAGACTAAAGCAAGTCCCATAGTGAGATCTTAGCCAGAGTAACATGAATTTTATCAACAAGATTGTAATCACTAGGTGCTTGAGGAAGGCTTGGTTGTTTATTTATTCTATTCTCATAAGCATGGACTATTGCTCTGCAAGAGGGAGCCATAGAAAGATCAAGAGAGTCATTATCAAATGGAACAATATCAAAACAACAAATCCTTTTAGGAGAAGGACTAGCTAGAGTCATGCAAATGACTGGTCTCTTAGGCCTTTGATGGGCAGCAAAGACATAGATTACATTTACATAATCATCACAACTAGTAGAATAATTATTTGAAGACATATTCTCAACATCGATCCAAATAGGATCAAATGTGGAAGGAGGTTCATCATGTGCCAATGCATCATCTCTAGAAGAGAGTGCATCAGAATAAAGATGAGATTCATCATTCACACATGCAATGTCTCTAGAAGAGAGTGCATTGGAATAAATAGAAGGTAGAGTAACATTAAGAAAGGTATCAATGATTTCATCTTCTTGCAACAAAATATCCTCTGAGGCAAGAGGACTTTCATGAGAAGGATCAAAGACACCAAGCGACATGGGTAAAACCAAGTCACCATCACATGCATTAAATGGAACATCATTAAAAATTTGAATAAAATTAGATATTGAGCAAATAAATGAAGATACTAAATTCATTTTTGTGATAGAACTAAGAAAAACCGAAAATTGAGATTTTTAGATTTTTTTGGTAGTTTTAGGTTCTAGTAATTTACATTTTTGGAGGCCTTTAGAGTAGAATTTTGGGTCCAAACTTGCATTAGTCTCTAAAATTTAGTTTCCAAAGGCACAATATTTTAGGGAATGAGCTAGTCCTCTTGGAGACCTTTCCAACGATGCAAACAGTTCTGAATTTCGAGCATTGAGTCAAAAGTTATGACCCCACCAAGTAGGGGTACATAAATTTCTAGTTTTTTTGAAAAATACCCTCTTTACATTGGGTTCACAAAAAATGTAGAGAAGGGAAATTCACTACTCATGAGTTCTCTTCATTTAGAGAGCCTCATGGGGCGAACTACCCTAAACTACATCAAGGAACAACGGTGAGAGTTTTAGAATAAAAAAGAGCGGGTCACAAAGATTTTCTAGACAAACCGACAAGCTTTCGGCCAAAGGATGGTAGCACAGAATATGAATGACAATGCAACACACTGGAGTCTCATAGGTGCATTGGTGTCCCAAAAGAGCGCTAGCATCTCGTATGGACCAAAAAGTAGGTTCATCACAGAAAACAGTAAAGTGACTACTTCTCTAATTGCTAAGAAATTTTAGAACGTGAGAAAGCAATAAAATATAATTGAATTGAAATAAACTGAAGTAGAAATGATAAAGATAAGGAGAAGAAAATAAATGCTCACAACCACATAAGTGATGAAGCCTATGGCAAATGAATTTCTTCAATACCTACATGCATGATATCTCGAGAAAGTGTTGGGGCTGTATAGGGGTTTACCTCAGTCAAACCCCCATTTTGGTGTTCCCACCTCCACAGAAAGCCAAATAGATAGAGAAAGAGAGGAATGAACAAAGCATGTGGTGAAAGCAAAACTCTCTTTAGGAGTAGAACCCTCACCACCAAGTGTTTGTGATAAAAGAAATCCCCACTCGAGGAGGAGAACCTGTATCACAAAAGAGGTGATAAAATCAATCCCCGCTCAAGGAGGAGAACCCGTATCACAAAGTAAAAATGAAATAGAGAGGAGATATGGAACCCCAAGATGCTCACAAGTATGAAAAAATGGAGATGAATTTGTAAGATCCAAGAGTGTTAGGAGAATGTGAGATCTTGAAGCTACTATAACAAGTTGAAGCTAGAGAGTAGAACGCTAGAGCCAAAGCTAGAGAGAAGCTAGAAGTAGCAGAGAGTCGCAAATGAAGTGAAAAGATAGCATTTAAGGAGAGAAAAGAAGCTTCTCAAGTTGTTTCAGTGCATCTCAAGCCATTACCACTAACCAAAGGTAAGGACAAGTGGCAAACATGCACGAAAATGGTCATTTGAACATTGAAATGTTGCGAGACACTAGCACGGTGCGTGGACATCTGTGTGGCACACTAGTGTTCAGACACATCATGCTATGAAATGAAAAAAATAGGAAAAGCACAAGGTTTGATGCAAAGTTGATGCACAAAGATAGTTGCCGAAAAGGGTGCTTGAGCATCTAGTGAGGGAAAAAGGCTGATGCAGGGGCTAAAATGAGCCTACACAAGATGCTAAGGCAGTGGACACTAAAGCGGATGCAAGAATGTAAGTGAGATTGCGAGGGGTTCAATTTTATGACTATACAACATCATATCAAGGACATTCTTGCATCATGTGTGTTTTTGAGCTAACATTTGTGATGTAGGGTTTTTGTTCAAGCAAGCATTTCAAGTCAATATCTATCAAGCATTCCTTTGATTCAAGATCTACATCCAAGTTTTCCATTTCACATAAGTTTGTAGACTTCATAATAAGGGTTTGGTGAGTTGCAACATAACATCTTGTTCATTCATCATTTCCCTCCTTTATTTCATTTTATTTCAAGGTTTGATTATGCACAAGGGGTTTGACCAAGGAAAACCCCCATTCACTAACAATGAACAATTTTTTCCTCTCTTGTGTGTTTGTGATTGCAGATTTAGGTTGAAGACTTGAAGATCATTTGAAGTGCAAATTTGTAAAGTTGCATTGAAAAGTTGTCATGTTCACAAAAACTCGCCTATAGGCCAGATCTAGAAGTTTCAGGACCAAAGATTTGAGAGGAAGGAAGTACAGACATTCAACCTCAAGATCACATTCATAGATTTTAGAAATTAAAGATGGGACTAAGTTAGTAGTAGGGGTCTCTTAGTCCTCCCCAGGGTATTTTATAGAGATTCTTTTGGATCCTTTTTTGTCATTTGAAGATTTTGCATTTTCCCCGAAAAACAACAGTGGGACTAAGACAATAGTAAGGGCATCTTAGTCATCCCTAGCAAATTTTGACAACATTTTTGCATTTCCAGAATCCTCATCACATTTGTAAAGTTCCCAGGTACATACATCATAAATTTCTATTACTTAATTTTGTCATTTTCACTCATCATTTGACTTGCATTACTAGGTTTTGTGAGTTGAATGTTAAATTGTATTTTCCAAGCCTTTGCTTGGTGGTGAACTCCTCAAAGCCTAAAGAACCCCTCTTCCTAGGTCTCCCTTGTTGATATTTGTACCCCCACTTCATATTTTAGAGTGGATCAATTCACTATGACATATATTAGCCAAAATATGAAGTGGGGGTACAATTATGCTTTAAAAGATGAATATTATTCTTTAAAAATAGTTTTCTTAATTTGAGGAGAGATAAGGAAATAGATACTATCACTAGAAATTATTTGCATTGAACTTATGTCAGTGATGAGGTGTGGAAAATAGGGCTTACCAAAATGAAATGAATCAAGATGATAAACCACTAGAGTTTTCCCACACACACAATCACTACAATTCATGCAATTATGAGGGCCAAGAGATGTAAATAACAATTAAAAATTGACCCTAACTATTATAGAAACTATGAGGAAAGTTTTTAGAGCTTAAAAAGGTGTGTACCTTGCTATAAGAAGACCATTTTTAGGGGACAAAGGACTCATTCTTCTTTAGTGGAAAATGGGTTCCTATTAGGGTTTCTAAAACTGAGATCTAGGTTATTTTCCTTGACGTTTGCATTCTTGGATTCCTGGTTATCAACTCCTGAAAACCTATACTTAATTCTATAGCTTCAATTCTTTGATCTTTCCCTATAAAGGTCAATCTTTTAACTTGAAAACTTTGAAATTTTTTCTCTAAACTTCTTCTCCACTTGATCTTCAACCTGTAAATCTATAAACACACATTCAAGGAGATAAAAATTTGTTGATTGTTAGTGAATAGGGGGTTTCATAATTCAAACCCTTTGTAGGTAATTAAACCAAATGAGAGATAATGAAATTAAAGTATGAACATGAAATGATGCAATGTTGATACCCTGGATGTTGTCTTGGAAGATAAATCTACAATCTAACATGTAGTGGCCATAAAGAATGTAGATCTTGATCCTTGAATAGATGTGAAACAATGCTTGCAAGTAGATCTTCAATGCTACATCAACTTTCTTAGCTCAACAACATGCTTGAATGCACTAAAACCTTGATATGGTGAAATGATCTTGAATTTATGCAATAAACTCTTGATAATATTCCTTGAAATGCCTTTGAAAATTCCCTTTAAGTGCTCTATAATGCTCTCTTGAACTTTCTAGGCTATTTTCTAAAATCCAATTACAATCTTTGCTAAATATCTAAGGACATTAATGAAGCAATTGGGAATTAATGAGCAGGGATTGCTACAATCTAATCAAGATCTATGATTGGATCATGGGATATCAAGTGCAGACATTTGGTAGTTTTACTTTTGGAATGACTGGTGGAAGTGTTCTCCTCTTCTAGGCTATAAATAGTGGATGTCAACAAAAGAATTATTTTTTTTACTTTTTCTTGAAAGTTTTTTAGAAAAAAAGAAGTTACTTCAAATACCTTTTTGTAGTAGATAGATCTAGTTAGGGAGTTTTATGTTTTCAAAAGTAGAAAGTTTTGTAGAATACTCTTGTTCTCTGGCATGTTATATTTTAACTCAAACTATCATTGGATTGGCATCCAACCTTTGTTTTTCAGCTCATTTGGTATTAAAGTTTAATCTATTTAGAAGAAATCTTTAAAACTAAGCATAATATGGCCTTTGTCAAGTTCTTTCTTTATGTTATCTTTCATGTTAAAACATTGTGTTAAGCTTATCTTGATAGTTTGGGTAGCTAACTTCCATTTTGTAAGCTTTTATGTTGAATGATATCTTTTGAAAATTGAATTATATCTGTTGAACTTCTTCATTTTTTGTAAAAGACGTTATTTTTCATATTATGCCATAAAAGGGGAAATAGATTCTACAATTTCTAGATATTTCTGTTAACTTATTGAGTTTTCTTATGTTTGATCAGACCTTAATGGGTGCTTCCCATGGGGAGATTTGAAAGACTGTGCTATGCTTTTATTTATCCTTTATTGCTCATTCTATTCCCAACAATGAAGGGTCTGTAGAAAAATGTGTATTATATCATTCGTAGGAAATAATTTAAGGTTTGAAATGTTGTAAAAGCTTTGGTGCATCACCATTTTCATATTTTATTTGCATTTCCTTCTACCTCTTCCTCCCAACACAAAGAAGAGTGGGATTTCTATAAAAATCCCAGAGGTCATTTAGTGAAGCGCAAATTGGTCCCCCACTTATTGAATTTCCCATAAGACTTTTGGAGAGGCACAAGATTTGATGATCGATAGTTCTTTTTCTAGCACACCCAGTTGGATAGAAGTTTTTCCAACATATGATTATAAGTCAAAAATATTTCTTAAATTAGACAAAGAATAGAGGCTAGAAATTTCATGCCCATAATCCAAACAAGAGCATCCTCAAGGGTCCATTTTCAGTACTCACAGTTACCTACCTTGGTATCAAGGAGAAGAAGACTTATAGGTTCTGTATTGCCAGTAAGGAGAAACAAGGCAAGAAGTGAAAGCCCAAGATCCATAGCTTTATCTACTCCACCAGGAGGCCAAAATTTTGAAATTAGAATACCAATATACTCTATCCACATGACTTTATTTCCAATGGCTCATATAATTGCCCCCACTCCTAGAAATTTTGTAATCTAGGATAGTGGTAGTCCACTAAACCAGCTACGCCCCTAGACGTATGGAATGCCATACCTGCTAATTCCCTTAAGGCTATCCCAAAAAAGTTTGGAAAGGATTTCAAAACCCCCTTCTGAACATCTCCAATATATAGAGGAGGTATGTAGAGTACATAACATAGTAGAGGAAAATATTGCTCTTAGGTTGTTGGTTGCATCTTTCAAAGGAAAAGCTTAGGATTGGTATCAATCTTTGGCTTCTGGTTCTATCCGCTCTTGGGATCAGCTCAGAGAGAAGTTGTTCGAACATTTCTCTAAAAATGGAGATCATTCCTTGCTGATACATTCATCAATCACTATCAAAAGGGCCCCGCAAGAGTCCATGAGCAATTTCAACAAGTTTCACAAAAATTGGCAAATAATTCTTGTGTCCACTGGGCCTCCAGCCATGATGGCATTCATGTTTTACCTAAAATATTTCAATTCAGATATCGTTGTCATGATAAACTCCATGGGAGGAGATGTCTTACCTGAAACATACGACTTGGTTGTGTGCACAAAAAATAGTCTGATCAACACTGGGAAGCTTCCACCACAACCACTAATGCCCATGTTTGCAGAAATCTCTAGTGGCCCTTGAGAAGAAATTACTCCAAACACCTCTGCTCTACAAGAGACCACATCAGCTACACCACAATCCATGTATATATTGTTGGAATCAAGCAACACTGAGAGGGGGGTGAATCAGTGTTGTGCAATTTTTAACTTTATTAATATGATCCTTAAAGTGTTGATAACATTCAACCAAAATAAAAATGCATGCACATAAGACAAATAACCACAACACCATAACACAAGGATTTTTTATGTGGAAACACTGTTAGTGGAAAAACCATGGTGGAGGTCAATCCACAATATGTTTTGAGTACACTCAAAAGATGTTTACAAAATGGGAATGCACTTCCATTTAGGCACATTTCCTAGAGCTCACTGATAAAAAATTGGAAGGATTACTGCCTTACAAAAGTTTGGAATACTTACAAAGATTTTAACTGAGAAAGTAGCATCTACAAATGCCTGATTACAGTTCCAGTTAGGCTCAACAATCAAATTCAGGACCTTATGACTGATTTTTCTCTTCTGCTTTGTTCTGCTTCAATTCACACCAAAAATCCTTAATGCATAAGTGAAACTGTGCATAATTGCTCTACTGACCTTCTCATATTCACAACATACATCAACTCACATTGAACACACACCAAAATGATATAATTGATCACCTATATATATCCACTGCTTAGGATTTAATTGCTTCATGTTGGCCTTAACAAAATAAGAAAATGTTCACAAACTATCAGCTCAAATCATCCATAATATTCAATGCGCATCCACAAGAGTTGGACACATCATAGTGAGGACCCAAATCAAAATGCTCAAACAAAAAAACACTTAAACAATAACTCTTCAAATATCTGCAACACACTATATTCACCAAGTTGGCCTTCATACATAGATGAACAAAAAATTAGTTCACTGGACCTTCTAACTTTCACCCAAATTGATATGAGGTGCCAAGATTTATAGATAACATAGATTATGCATCAAAAAATACTCCTTGAGATCCACAACACAAAATAATAAAATAAAATATGCATGTGAATTGAAGAACACCAATCTACTGGATGCTTTGTTCTAGCTTAATAGATAAATATTGATCTTCAATCTCTCTGCCGGTATGAGTAAATGATGATGTGTGGATCGACTAGCTGACAAGGGTTTCTATCAATGAAAAAAAAAATGTGCAGTGTCTCTTGCCAGCAATCTCCCCCTTTGGCATTGATGGAAACACTTAGTGAAAAATGACTAAATGTCGCATCAGTACCAACAAAAATACACTGCCAACCAAAACTCCAAAAAGATCTTCATCCACAACTCAAAACTACAACTCTCCCTTAGATGGACATACATTTTTCATTGTTCTACTCTCCCCCTTTGACATCAATGGTAAAGATAGGGAAACTACATACAAAAAAAAGAAAAACTTCAGACTACATATGTACAAACTTGTTTCAACAATTTACACAAACTTGAAAATATATGCAAAATTGGTTTTCAATAGGTTTAGGCTTGAGTCCCAACACTTCTTAAGGCTTTCCAGAATAGTTATGTGACCACAAAGTAAATAAGATTGCATCTCAGCTAATTCAAGGTTTACAGGATCATTGACTGCCAAAGCATCTTGTGCTTCCTTCAAAGCACTCAACATAGTTTCCATCTTTGGACCAATTAAGCCTCTAAGTTCACCAGCTCTTTATTTTGTCAAGGATATAACTCTACCTTCTTGCTCTCCAACATAAATAGTTAAGGGATCAAAAGCATTAGAAATAGTTACTAACTCTTTCTCATCATCCTTAACCTTCTTCTCATTGTCCTCAGTAAGTTTTGACAAAGACGAAAACAACTTATAAATCCTTCCACCTTTTGATAATGCACTTTGAAAATTCTTCACACAGGTAGCTAATAGAGATTTATCTCTAGCTATCATACTTTTTAGACTACTAAACCTTTTTTCATCAAAATCCTTTTGTACCTTAACCAAAGCTGACTTCTCAAGTGACTCAAAATGAGTACTTACCAAATTTATAAGTTTCTTTAGCTCACCGAAGGAAGAACCAGATTGATCCTTAACATGAATAGGCATGATCTTCTCCAGAATACCAGATGCAAGATTCAATAATTCACTGTCCTCAATGTGTGGTGCAGGAGCACCTTCACATCACCATGGTTCTCTTTTGTAGATGATTCCATTTTCTATTTGTAGAATTCATTTCAAGAGTCATTTGATAAGTATTTGGCAGAAAATGTAATAGTCTCAACAAAAATGTCAAATTTGCAAAAAAATGTAAAAAGTTGCATTAAGCAACAATTAGCTATTAAGAGGTCATTAGAGACTAATCAATAATAGGAAGTTGAAAATAGTTGGAAACTGATTTTACATGGTGTAAATTCCTTTAAAAAGGCTTTTGAACTCCTTTTGTGGTCGTTGATGATTGATACCTTGAAGAAAATAATGAAAAAAAACTCTATTTTTATGCACATTTTCCAGAAAATTGACTATTTCTAGCCTTTGTACGGATTTTTACGGCCTCAAATGATGGGATAAATGTTTGTAAGTGTTAGAGGGAACAATCACCTTCCATTTCCAATTCATTTCATGCAGATTGGCTCATTTTTAAAGAAGTGCTATTTTTTGTAAATACAGTCTAAATTCTGATATAGGGTAACATTTTGCAGTAAAATTTGTGTTTCTCACAACTTAACCATTGGATTTTGCTAAAAATTTGAGAAAATGTCTATAATGATATCTTCTAAAGTCTCACTGGAGTGATTGGATTAATTTTTTGATTTGTGAAAGTTATAGGTGACTGTTTGTATGCATATCTACTTATTTTGACCTAATTCGTAGCAAAGAAGTCCCGACAGAAAGCCTGTGTTCCAAAACAAGTGTACCTACAAATGAGATATGTTTTTAATGGCCAAAATGGGTGCTCAAAAATGTTTTTTTTTTTTGAGATTCAATCTGGTTTGAAAGTTACACCTGATTTAGTGTTGTAATTCCCTTCAAGCGAAATTTGGGTTTTTGGTGCAAGTAATTTGTAAATTTGATGAAACAGAGGAATAAGGCTATGTAATTGGTTTATTTCTATCAAAATGATGATTTTGAAGATGTATGAGGGTCTGGTTTGAGTTTGATACAGGTTTAGAGTCATGTTTTGAAGAGTTGGGCTTTGTAGCCATGAAGAAATTCAAAAAATTGAAGTGATTTTGCTAAAGGATTGAATGAGAATTGTTTTAAGTATTTTTGTTTCTTCCTTTGCTCTGCATCAATGTGAGACTTTAGAATTTCTTCCCTAGCTTTAGCTTGTGCAAATTATGTGACTTTCAATTTCTGAATTGGGGAAAAGGTAGACAAATGAATAGGGGAATCTCCCAACTCAAGATCAAATTCTTCCTTTTGCTCTTCCAGAAATTTCTTCACTGCCTCTACAGTGTCTCTTGCTTCCACTGGAACTTCCTTAACTTCAACCTTCCTTTCTTCAACCACTGTTTCTTCTACCACAAATTTTTTCTTGTCATCTTCAACTTCTTCAACTGATATCTCCTCAACTGACACAACTTTAGGAGCTTTAGTCTCCATAAGTACTTCTATATCATGCACATCAGGAGGAATCTAAGTGTCCTCAATTGTAACTATAGACACTTAAAAATGACCTAGGCCTACAAGCTCTATTATGACATTTAATTATGTCTTTGGTCCACATTCGACTATTGATTAAATAATTCATAATTATTTAATTAATTCATGACCTTTTATTCTTCATGATTATTTAATAAATAAATTTTATTTATTTATTAAATACGTCATTAATTATCTAAGTCTTACCCTAATTAAATAAATTTCTTAATTTATTTAATTACCTTTCTTCATTTATTTCTTCCTGATTATTAAATAAATAAATTTTATTTATTTATTCGATATGTCACTAATTGTCATAATTAAATGAATTGATTAATTTATTTAATCAATTAATCTTCTAAATTAAATAATCATCTTTAATTATTTAATTGTCAAAATTAATATTCCTCATATTTTAAATAAATAAAATTATTTAAAATGCCATCACATTCTTAATTGATAGTCCATTTTGGTAAATAATCTGAAAATCGATTATTTATTATTTCACAAAATCCATATTTTGAATTAATTTAATTCAAATTGGTAACTTTCGTCCAAAAATCAAGTAATTGGGCAGATTATTGATTTTCAAATCTGATCTTCAGTTCAACTCTTATCTTCTTGATTTTCAAAAATCTTTATTTTTGAATTAATTATCTCATTTATTCTCCATCGTCGATTCGATCTTCTCAGATGAAATCTCGATCACTCACTTAAGGATTTTATCCTAACCCTAATTAGGGATTGTCAGATTTAATCTCGTCCTCTGATTTTAGGTCTCTATCGAAAGTCGATCTCGTCCATCCATTCAAAATGGCATTTTCTATAAAATGTTATTTTGTTCTCATTTTTAGATTACACACTAACATAATTAGAGATTTTACAGACATTGTAGCATTTATTATCTTATTCCACTTAGTCTTGGCATATTTAGGCATAGGCATTTAGATTCAAATCCTTCAAAGCTTGTGTAGGAATTTGTCAAAGGTTTCTCACACGTTCGATCTGAGGGCAACATATCAATCAACAAGTTAGAAGGTGTTATAAAAGTGAATCATGGAGGTCTCGACGATTAGCTGGTATAATTGTTTTGTTTATGTTTACTTCCATTGTATTTTGTAATTTCTTTGGGTTTCTTAATTTGTATTGATTTGCTAACCTTAATCTAACCTAAAAATAAACCCTTACTTACATTGGTGAACCTAACTTTGTTTCTTTTTTATTTTTTCCGTACAGTTTTGTGCATTCTCTGTCATTTTTGTAGGTACAAGTATGGAGTGACGCAGTTGATTTTTTAAATCATTACACATCTGATGCATTGAGATGCATTCATAGACTCAAACAACACAATCATTGTGTCGTGCCGTAATTGAAGTCTGGAAAGCCGGATTTGTATTCCTGAGCCACATTTGACACACAAAGCGACACATTCACTCTATCGTGACGCATTTGATTGGTAATGTTTTTTTTTATTTGCATTCAGGTTTTTGTTGTGTTTTTTGTTCTTTTTATTTTGGTTCTTCTGCATTTTTCCTAGTTAGGTTTTCATGGTACTAATTTTTTAGTTTGCAGCATTTCGCGATTACTTTTCGTGGGTCAAAGGAAAAAATTCAAACTTCTAACTTATGGTCTTGCAGGTTCAAATGTCAAAGAATAAACACTAAAACATTGTGCTTATCTTTTTCTTAGATTAGTACACACTTACTTTCAGTGGAATTAAAAAGAACATGTCTTCTAATTTGCATGATTATGTTTTCAAAATGGTAGGTGAGTATGCTCTCACCTTGTGAAAACTCGGTGATTAGAAAACCAGACAGGTTTTTATATGTTATTACCCTCATGACTTAGTAATTGAAGTATCCTCTCCCCTTGCACTTTCGAGCGATCCTGGGTGTAAGAGAAACAATTACTAACTCTAGAACTTGGGCCTGTTCTGGTGGGAAAAAGTACTCACCCCAGGATGACTCAGACTGGTAGCACCCTGACACTGAGGGACTTCCAGACGGTATATAAAAGTGGATTCTTGGGGAAAGCCCAAGAATCACATGTGTGGTTCCGATGAGATGGATCCGAAGGGGACTCTCGTTGCATGGATCATGCCCTACAAACAGAATGCCTGTATTAAACACCTCTTGTTTTAGTGTCTAACTATTCTTTGGTTGTTGCTTGATATAGTGCAGGGTATAGTATCATGCCCGAAGATACTCACTACTAATCCCCTTGAGTAGAGATAGCAGTTCTTGGGAAGTCACTACCCAAGAATTCAAATTTGGTGTGCTCGAATGACATTAATGAGCCGTGGAGGGGGGCCGATGCCACCAAAATTCTAAGCTATCCACTCTCGAGAAGGAAAGGTGTTTATCACCAATCCGGGGTATATCGGTAGGCTATATCAAGTACACAAACCCTTGGCCTATTGGCCTTTTAGGATTGTACTTGTCTTATGTGCACTTTCTTACATTCAAAACATTGTGTTTGTCAAGTGCTTGTTGGATTTCTCAAACATTCTTCATCGTATTTACATTTCTAAACAAAACATTCAACATTAGATAGATCAATTTTTCCCTCAATACGTCAAGAAAACAAACTATGTCGCAATTGTTGAAACGCATTTTCCTTTCTGCAACGCATTTGAAAACTACTAAGATGCAATCAAACTGATAAGCCACATTCGACATTTCAAACACCGCATTTGTCCACGTTGTGACGCATCTGAACCTTACAGAGCTGCATCTGCCAAACTAAGTCACATTTTTCAGTCCTCGAGCCGCATTTGCTAAAACTAAAACACATTCACAAAACTGTGATGCATTTGAGGCCTCAAACGACTCATTTTCCTGTCACAAGTAAAAACTTCATACAAAGTCAAATCTGAGTCTACACCTTGTCAATCTTTTGTCAAACATTGTTTCAAAAAGGATTCTATCAGAAACCAACTTTGAAATTGCTCAAAAATTTTGACCATTAGTTTGCATTCTTGACCATAGGTTTCATCCTTCTTTTTTCTTTTTTTTTTAGTTGCATACATTAGGCATTAGTTTGTCCCTAGGTTTTAAATCTCGCATACTTTGGATTAGGAAAATCTCAACACAATTTGCAACATCATTGCTTTCAAAACTAGGTTCTCTTAGACTAAAGTATCAACCCCTTTTTCAGTCATTGTCTGTTTTGTGAGATTTTCCAACTCAACAGTCTAGTTAGGAAAAATCACTAGTCATTTTGACCTTGTCGTCTTGTCCTTTTCAACAAAGCCCTTTAGTAACCGAAATTGAAAACAAAGATTGAGCTTAGAAGTGCTTAGGTACCCTTGTCTTAAATTGCATTATAAGTTTAGAAATTGCATATTTTATTCCCAAAAATCCAAAAATATTATTCATCCTAGTCGTCATTTTGAACTTAGACCTTGCATAGTGTCATCCTTGCATTTAGTTGTCATTTTCATTTGAACAATGTCATTTTATGGCAAAAACTAGACTCCAAAAACAACAACGACAAATGGAAAACTCAACAAATGGAAAACTTTTGACAAGATCCCACTTCCATTGTCAACAATCCCACATATGACCCAAACTGGACTTTTGACAATCCGTTTGGCAATACAAACAATCAACCTCTCACAACAATACTTTCCTCATTAAATAGTCCATTTGAACCATTATTACGTAAGGATGAATATGGTAAAATACTTTAGGAAAACCTAGAGGTAGCGGCACAAGATCCAGAGGCCTCTCAATTCATGGAACAAATGGTCCTATACGACAGAGACAGATACTTAGCCATACTCTTAAGTCAAGGAGCTAAGTTACCACACAAATTCGACATCAACATGTTGAGATCAACATCTCCTAACCCTAATGACAACAACGTGCATAACATGTCACATACTGGTCAGCCTCCAAACACTACGAGAAATAATAGTGCATGCTACCTCCAACATCCCACACACCTCCAATACAATAAATGCTACATCCATTAGAGGATCACAATTTGCCACAGTACCCACAATATCCACAACACTGTCACAATCGGCTGGAACCACCTTTGGCTCCACGACAATGTGGGCAAGTTACTCCAATCCTCTTTTTCCAAATACAGTAAATGTAACGGGGGCATCATCAAGTCATACCAATCCCCCTTTGACAGCTACATCGAATACCACGAGTACACCTTCAACATACCCTCTCATTGGTATCTCACAAAATATTTTGGATGGGGGTAAATGACATATATTTATTCAAGGACAACAAAAAAATGTGAACATGTCAACACTATCAAATCCCATAAAATCCTAAGGACAAAATTGGACCATCCCCCTTGTCCAAACCAAACAATTTGGACAAAGTAGTCAAAACACACAACCCATGGCATCATTAACACATCACAATATTCATGGTCACCATATCCCCCAAATATTGACACAAATGGTTGGGGGACACATCCCAACATACTCATCCCACATTCATACTCACCAACATACCCCCAATCCCAACTTTCAATACCAACAACACACCAATCCGAACACTTCATACATGTCACAACAATCCATACCTCCAAAAAACACCAATATTCACGCACAACAAATGGGGACCTATGGCGTACCAATCAGTCCAATGTATGGGACCACAAATAACCCTATTACAGATGCCTTATAGCTCAAACTGATGGGTCTAGAGAAAACTATCCAAAACATACAAATATCAGGCAAGAAATCAGAAGTGTCATATGATCTAAACGTATACCCATTCAACATGAGCTTATACATGTCACCATTTCCTCTAGGATATCTGTCACCCAATTTTACAAAATACAGAGGCAAGACAAACCCCATTGAACATGTTCTTGAATTTGCAACCAATTGTATGGACGTTGCGTATGAACAAACATACTTGATGAGACTTTTCTCTAAAAGTCTTGCGAGTCCTGCCCTTGAATGCTTTTCCACTCAAAAGGATATCCAAACATGGGATGAGCTTAAACAAAAATTCATAAAAAATTACGCGTACAACATTGATATGGATACCTCTATCACTAGCTTGTGCAATCTCATGTAAGAGAATGTTGGTGAGACATTCATCCCATTCTTTCAAAAATGGAGAAGTCTAGCTAGTTGGTGTCCAATTGACATACTTGAAAGGGAAAAGGTGGACATTTTTGTTCAAACACTTCTGGGTCCCCTAAAATATGCATTGCAAGTGCGTTGGTGCACAACCTTCATAGACCTAGTCAAAAAAGGGGTCCAGATTGAGAAAGCCCTTATCGCAAAGGGAGAGCTAAGGTACAGTCCCAAAAACGCAAATGCAAATCCGCCCGCCGACAAGAATAAATACTGGGTAAAAAATAAACACATTACAAATGGCAGTGTTGTTGACGCCAAGACTGCAAACATTGTGGGTCCTGTACTGGCCCTAAAATAGGTTCAACAGCAAAAAAACCAACAAAGACACTGACACCCCCTACCAATGTCCCTTCAAACAACTAGAGTAGCCAAAATAATTAGGGACAATACTGTTAGATGAGACAATTTCCTAGGGGTCGTACATATAGTTCTTTAGGTGAACCCATTGAAGAAGTCCTCAAGAAATTCCTCCAGAATGGATTCATCACACTTCAAGAACCAAAACCATACGACCCAGGAAAATTTAAACCAGCATGGTGGGATGATAATGCATTATTCGATTATCATCAGGCAAAAGGACATAAAACCTCTAACTGTCGACAACTGAAAAACCTAGTACAAGATCTTATCGAAAGTTGTATCATTGAGGTAGGTGGATCACAATTTTCCTCCAATTCAAACCATACTATTCAGAAGAACCCACTGCAAGACCATGGTTCTAATAATGCTTCCACGTCAGGTCCACAGAAAAACAATAATCATGCCAATTTTTCCAGAGCCAAGTACAACTATTATGGTGGACCAATTATAAATAATGTATGAACTAACGACGAATACATCAATACCATTACGGTTAAGAGAGTACCTCAGTGCAATGCTACTACTCAAAGTGGCAAGGTCACCATAGCTGGTTCGCCTCCCACTAGACAACCCAAAATCACCATGCCTGGCCCATTTCCTAAATAGTCAAAACCTGTCTCGACCACAAAGTAGTGGCAACCAAAGAGTCAGTTCAACCTTATCGATCAACTTGGAAAAACTCCTGTACAAATTTCTATACTTGAGCTTCTTCGTATCTCTCCCATGCAGAAGGATATACTGGATAAAACCCTGTAGGAGTCATCAGTCCCCAAGGACATTGATGTCAATCAGTTTGAGACCATGGTGGGATACCTCACTACGCCTCACCACATCACATTTTCTGATCAAGACTACTCGTCACCTAAGACCAACCACAACGATGCATTGCACATTGAAACCTTCATCCATAAGGACAAAGTCAGAAGAGTTTTAGTAGATGGCAGAGCAGGATTGAATATATGCTCCTTGAAACTGGTTAAGGCTCTAGGATTTTTTGATGCATGCGTAGACCCTACAAAGAGTATAGTGATCAAAGCATATGATGATGAACAATGCTCTTCATGAGGTATTATATCTCTTCCTATCAGAGTGGGACCAGTCATTGTGGATACAACCTGCTAGGTCCTAGATCTAGAACTACCCTACAACATCTTGCTCGGTCACCCATGGATTCATGCCTTAAAAGTCATTCCATCCACATACCACCAATGCTTAAAATTCCCATTTGATAGCACGAAAATCACCATATATGGCGACCCTGACACCTTTCAAAACTATACCAACCTCAGGGGTGTTTCTAAAAATTGGGTGCCTATCAATCGAGAGGCTTCAGGCCACTCATCTTCCAAATACATTGATCCATCCACACTCACATAATCTTCCACATCCACTCCATCCATGTCTTCTGCCACACCACCATATTTCACAAACCCTAAGGCTAAACCCATTATTAAGATCCAGGACCTCAGCTATGGAGAATTCAAACTGCACACAACATATAGCATCCAATGATACCCAAGTCTCTGAAGGTCTATGGTCAGCCATGTTTTATAATGGAACCCAAAGAAATTTTCAAAGTTCCACCAAAAACAGTTTTCATCAAATGGGGAGACATGAGTAATGAGGACCTCACTGATATCACATGATGGATCTATAAGGATACTATCACACTACCCCCATTACCAGTTTAGAAATATGGCAAGGGATATGACATAATGAAGGCTAAGGGATACGATGGTACTAGTGGCCTAGGCAGAAATAAAACTAGATGAAGAGAGACCATAGAACCTTTCCAAATACCAAAGTATCTTGGATTAGGGTTTGGATCGCCCGACAATGACGATCTACGTACCATTGGAATTTTGAGTGAGTGAGTACACGCTTCGAAAAGTGTCGAGACCACTAAGGAAACCCTCACCGAAACTGACTCCCAAGAGTGGGAATTTGGCTCAGAATGATCCTTAAGTGACTGTTGCCTCAATGATTTGTTTTTTGAAATAGGGGAACTAACCTCTAAACAAATATTTTGGAAAACATTTAAAATTGATAAGGCACCAAATAGTCAAAGTCCCATTACCACTCCCCATGACATATAAGACCCACCATCTGAATCCCTTAAGTCCAATCCATCTGAAGTACCAAACGACACTGACAACCAGGACTCAAAGTCCTTCACCCCTTATTTTGACAACGAATATGAGACTAGTGAAGGGGAACATTGGATAGAGTCCGATGTGGAGTTGGATGATGATAATCTCATCTACAATATCACTGAATCCGTCTGCATGCTTTCTACATCCTCCCCTTAATTCACCAACACTGATGATGGAATTTCCTTAGTCTATCCTCAGCTAGTCGATTGGGACCAACAAGGCTCGCCAGTCTTGGATACATTTTAGAATGATGAGGCAATTACAGAGTTTATGGGATTACGTGAGGGCATACCCAGTGGTGATCACAAGTCAGGATTAACCATTGACTTAGATTGCATGGCATACTTGGGCGAGACTGCTTAGTCCTCCAATCGCAAAAATTAAAAATAAAAATAAAATAAAAAATGAAAAGTCTTTAGGTGAAAACTGAAAGGCACCTTCTGATGACAAAAAAGTAAAAAAAAGGACATATCTGTGGGTGAAAACCTCTCTGAGGTGCCCAAAGATGGAG
>VDFB02000015.1:572043540-572230978 GCA_007258455.2 Sequoia sempervirens | reverse complement strand
TAGCTCAAAGAGGTGATTGGATTTTGGATGACACTTGGGGAAAGCTTGCTAGCAATGATAGCATCAAGGGGATCTATGTTGTATACTTCTTGATGAACAAGACTCTCATTATCATCATTGATGTAATTAGGGTTTCCCTTGACTACTATTGATGGAGGATAAGGAGTCATGATGATGAAAGGATGAATATGATGGATCAAATATTTTGGGTGGAAAAAAACTAAAGCTCAAATCGAGATTTAGGTCAAGCTCAGATCAGGATTGGATTAAAGCTCAGATTAGGATGATTGGATGATGCGATGGGATTGATCATGATGATCAGATTTGATTATCAAAGGATGATCACGACACCGAATCTACTTTGAGATGGAAGTAGATTGATTGGGTTGAAGATGATTGGATAGGGATGTGGTTGGATTAGATCGGATAAGATCGATTAATGAAACGATTGATAGGATCAAATGATGGATCAAATAGGATGACAAAAGGGATTGGAAAACCCCGTTCAAAGATTACCCTAGGTGACTTAGGATACTGATTGATAGGATTAAAGGATACATGGATGATTACGACACCAAATCCACCTTAGGACGGATGAAAATCCTAAGCAGACGTTGATGATGATGATCAATTTAGACACCTAGGTCACTTTGGATAATAACCTAAAATGAAGTTCAAAGGATTTGGATTGAGAAAATGATGAGGGATGTGTAACCTAGAGATGCTTCTAGATGATGTACCTATATGATTCAAATGATGAACGAATAACCTTGGGAGAATGTAGATGGAACAAAGCTCATATTGGGATTAGATCACAAGACATGAAAAGATTGATTCTAAACCAAGTTTAGGGGTTTTAACTAGAGGACGTAAGATGCTGACAATTATATTTTTCTAGATTTGGCAGTTTTAAAAAATTGTCAAATTTTGCCATTTTAGGTTATACAGACATATCTATGAGAGTCCAGTTTTTTCCCAAAAGCTTCCTTAAAATAAGATAGGATGAATTGTCAACTAACATCCCAAATTTGAGACATGCATTCTGAGTTATTAACGAAAACAATGTTTTAGGGTTTAGGGTTTTAGGGTCTAGGGTCTAGGGTCTAGGGTTTAAGGGTCTAGGGCTTAAGGGTTTAGGGTTTTAGGTTTTAGGGTTTAGGGGTTAATTCCTCAGCAGATTGGTTGGCCAACCAAGGTGTATTTTTGGAAGGGACAAAAATCATTTATGATGCAGTCTCCTTGCCTAGTGAACTAAAAGAAATTTTGGTGAAAGACATGTTAACTCCTGCAAGAGATCTGTTGGGTGATTGTCCTTCACCTTCCTGATGGAATTGGGGCTTACACCTTTGTCTGGTCTTTCCTGTGGTGTTTCTTGATTGGTTGTATTATTTCTTGTAGGCTTTCCAGTTGACTCTCCAACTATTTTTTTTTTTGTATGTCATTTGGATTTTTGGGAGCTACCCCTATTGAAAGGTAGTGCTTACCTAAAAATAAATAAAACAAATGTTGACCCAAAAATCCATGTATTCTTTCCTAAGAAATGAACTGATTTTCATTTAAAACACATACATTGAATCTCAGTTAAATACATTAGTCAATTACCTTTTTCAAAAGCCTCAACCTGGGTTGGATATCTGCTTCAATGTCAAATAGAATGACTCGAGGATAGCAAAGTATTACCAACCCAGTATAAAATTTTGGTACCCCAATAGATTCAAAGAAATCTATCAAGGGATTCATATGATCACTAACATCACGAACAAGTATTTTTGGAAATGATTCTATAAGTTGTGGTAAGACATCATCTCCAGAATCCAATATAGCTAATCCTCCAAGACGAGCTTCCATCTATGAGAAGTTCAAAACACATTCAGAAGCACCAAGTAATTGAGCTAAATAATAGTATCTCAAAATGCATAGAATGTTTAAAATCATTATCAGAAATGCACCAAACCATCTTGATCTAGGATAGTGGAAAAAAATATGCACACCATAAGACTATGCAATTCAAGCCTAATGATTCAAGGGGATGAATAAAATGCTTTATAATATTATGGGAACAACAAAAATAGTATACAAAATTTGATACAAACCTTTTCAAAAAATGATAAACATTGTTGAAGATCATCATCTGTAGAAATGGACAACCGCATCATCATGTGTTGGACCATAGCACTAATAGTCCTCTTATGAAAATTTATCGAGGAGAACAATTCCTTTAAAAAATTGACCTGGAAATTGCGAACACAGCCCCAATACCTATCACTACAACTAAAATCCATCTATAATATGAAAACAATATAGATAAGCAAGAAAACATGAACCTTATAGTGACTAACAACTTTACTTTCAAAATAACAGAAGAAATTTAGTTTCTAAAGTTATGGCCATTGACCAACAAGCTAACATAGAAGATTGGCAAAAAAGTCTATTCAAGACCTTTCCCAGGCCAAAAACTTCACACTGGTGAGCAATTGGCTAGGATGATGCCAACCAAGACAAATAATGCACCAAAGTCACTACTAAGACCCATCGGGTTTTAGTTGTCTAGTTTTGTTTGATACTAGTGTTGTTTTTCTTTTTTCTTCTTCTGCAAAGATAAAATGTCCTCCACATTATATTTTCCTAGAAAATTGGACTTTACTGTTCCTGTTGCTATTTTCTCCATTTAAAAAGGGTCTTAACCCTATTTTTATAACTGATATGTTCTATTCATACTCTCATCAAAAACTCCTTTCTTTTGTTCATTTAAAGCACTTGGATTTTGCAAATGTTTTACTTTTAATATGATATTCCATTTCTACTATCAAAAAATGTAGTTCCAACTTTCTTCAATAAATGTATTAGAATACAACCCATAACAACCCAAGAAATGTATTTTCTCTTATCCATACAACTGGATGCAATAATAGTCATCAAAGAGATGCTAATGCACCAGAGAATCAATGAGAACCCTCTCGAATGGATTTTGTGAAATTAAATTTTTGTGGCTCACTCTTCCTAGGAGAACTAATAATAAGGCTGAAAGTGAAGCACTAGTCACAAGCATGGCAACTGCAGTGGCCAAAGGGATTCACAATCTTATTGTGGAAGGGGGTTCCCTGATATTGATTAAAACCTTGCACAAAGGTTCCTGCCCTAATTGGAACCTAAGTGTTATGTAGAAGCAGCCTTGGAGTTGGGCTCTAATTTTACAAGTGTAAATTATCTACACTGTAGATGCAATTTCTATGCAATGGCAGAATTTATTTAATTTTGATGTTGAAAAGAACCTCCTAAAGCCCTATATAGCTATATTTCTAATTTTTTAAGAGTGTAGATAAAAATTTAAAATATATGCCTCAATGAATGCTATTTATTTAGTTTTTAAGGCCTTTTTGGCCCCTTGTAAAATCCCACCCTTATTTATTTCCAAAACTTCACAACTTGCGGCAACTGCTGGCTTTCTTTCTTTGCCCAAAAATCCAAAGATAACTTGAAGCAACTCTTTCACTTTCTAACACCCAGATCCCGCATTGCAGGCAAGGGTGAGAGAGCATGCCACGGTGTAAGGGATATGAATGTACAATATTATGAAGTAAACAAGTAAGCTTTGGCCATGGCAAGCCAACCAATTAGAAGTACTATCGCAAAGCCACCTGTGTGTGTTGTCACAAGAATAGTGGTTTACAGCAATTTTGAGAGACGACTTTTAGTCGAAATCACATATTTTTAAAAATATAATGATTTAAGCCTTTAAAAGTTCCATTTTTAGGGACTCAATTCCTTGAAAGTGTTTGATCAAATCACCTTAGATCAAAACCCTTGATAGAACCTCGCTAGTTTTAAACCATACCTATAAATGCCTCTCCTTTACACCTATCAAAATGTTGATAAAAAATCACTTTTGATTTAGATTTTGGGGGATAAAATGAATTCATTTAAAATTTATTTCAAATGATTATGGTATTCCTAACAACAAGCTATCCAATGAATATAATTTTAATATGTTTTGGTTTTGTTATGTATTTGTTTTTTAAGTTTTATTAAACATAGGTTTTTAATCGAAAATGAATTTCTTTGTTCTTCACATGTGGAAAATAAGAAGATTATAAAAAAAAAAACTAAAAAATATGAGTGCACCGGGGATATTGAAGTCCTTGATCCAACAAAACAATGTTTAAAATAAAAATTTTGACATATATACAAAAAAAAAAAGTTATGCATTATACGGTCGCGGCTGCATCTTAAATTGTAATTCATTTTGATCTCCTTGAAAACTTGATTAAGGAAAAATATTCAATAAAACTATCTAACCAAGTGGAAGCACTAGATATCGAAGTTAAGCAAATCTAAATTTGAAAGAATTAGAATTTTATCCTTCATGGAAAGTTATGCTATACAGTAAGGCCAATTTTAAAAATGTTGTTTTCCTAAAAATCAATCTCGGAGATTGGAAAGAGGAAATTGATTCCAAAATTTTGAAAAACATTTTTAGAATCTAAGGCATTGTAAAATTTGATGAGACTCTTTAGTCGCAACTATTATCTTCAAATTCCCCAAGGCTTTAGCCACCAAAATGTGTGAAGGTGCTTCTTAGTTAAAAAATAATAATTTAAGTGTCTAGTTTGGCCAAAAATTGTAAACCACTATTATGGGATCACCCAGCCACTTCCACTTTTTAGCAAGCTACAAGAAAGTAAATGAAAGCAAAGCACTTGGTGGCATAGCCAGCCACTTCCACTTTTTAGTAAGCTACAAGAAATGAAGGTAAAATTGACCACTTATTCAGCAGGAGTGAAGTACCAAATTACAATGATAGTTTGATATAAGATTCAATGATGAGAACCACTCAAATGATAGCTTAGTACAACATAGATCAATCCTTGCAACATACGATCAGTTAGGCATCATAAAACATGCAACCTATGTTACCGGATTCGCTCATATAGGCCCTAGGTTCAATTCGGGTTCGGTTCGGCTAGGGTTTAGACCCCTGACTATGGGTTCGGCTAGGGTTCAAAAATTTTGAACCTAGGCAGAATTTCGTGCCCAGGCGTGATTTTTAAGTCATTTTTTTTTGACTTTTCTTTGAATTTTAAATAGTTTTTTATTCTTTCTAACCCTAATACTTGCCTCTAAAACATGAAATAGGTAAAGTGATACTCATTTTACCAATTTGTGAATGAGAAAAAAGGATTTTTTGCCTCCATTGCTGAACTTTCTCTTTTACTTGCACAACCTGGAATAGACTTGAAGGTTGATCGTAGATTGTTCAAAGTTGATTGTTGTGCTATTCCTAAGCACTTGCAAGTGTCTATTCGTTGCTAAGAAGATCATAGAGCAATATTTCTTCAAAAGAGGTAGGTTTTTTTAAGTTTTTGATTTTTTTTTACATTTTTTTTCACAAGTGAACTTCAACTCTCTTGTTTTGTTTTTTAATTATTGTTTTGTTTTACTTTTCATTCTTCTAAATGTCTATAACACATGTTCAATTTTTTCATTTTTTTGAAATTAATTAAGTATTTTAGTTTCAAATTCAATGAATCAATACCAAAATTTCAATATGTTGTGCCTTAGGTATTCACTATTCCATATTACAATGGCAACCGATACCTCCTCAGGTTCAATCCAATCTCGTTTCAAAAAAAACCCAGCCTCTCCCCTTTGGAAATATGTAGAAATGATTTAGAAACTTCCAGGTGGTGGAGGATATTTTTGGATTTGTAGTCATTGCCATGTTCAATATTCGAGCTCATACAATTGAGTAAAAGGGCACTTGTGTGGGATCCCCGAAACGGGCATCAAAAATTGTCCAGGTGAAAACAACAAAGGCATTCCAAGAGATATAGTGTTGAAATATATTTCTAAGCAAGAAAAGGCAAACAAAAAATCAACCAATGGTAAAACAAGCCATCCTTTGAAGAAAGGATCTCAATCCACGAAACCCCCTACACCACCTTCTTATTTTCCACCTACAAAAGGCCATCCATTTATGGACATCCCTCAAGAGCAAACCATGCCCTCTTCAAATAAAAGATATAAGGGACCGTTGGAAGCTTCATTTCAAAATGAAGCAAGAGAGATTGTTGATCAAGACATAGCAAGATGTGTCTATGCCAATGGATTGGCATTCAATGTTGTTCGTTCACCATATTGGCAAAAAATGGTGAAATCTATTAATGAGGCTCCAAAGGGGTATAAGGGCCCAGGTTTTGAGAAGGTGCATTGCACCTTATTGGAGAAAGAGGTGAAACATGTAGCAAACTCTTTGAAGCCCATAAGGGATTCGTGGATCGAAACAGGGGTGACCATAGTTTCTGATGGATGGAAAGATGCAAGAAATCGCCCATTGATCAATGTTATTGCTATGTCCCCTAAAGGGGCAATGTTTTGAGAGTAGTGGATTGTGAAGGACAGGTGAAAGATGGTCAATTTATTGCTGACATCCTTTGCCAAGCTATTGAAGAAGTGGGCCATCAAAATGTTGTGCAAGTTGTAACCGACAATGCCAAAAATTGTAGGGCTGTCACTGGTTATCGGGTTGGGAGGGAGAAGTATCCACACATTTTGGACACCTTGTAAGCATTCACTCCCCTCAATTTAATGCTACAAAAAATTGGGATCCAAATTGAGCGGATCAAACAGTGTATGCCGGGCAAGACATCCAAATGTTTTGTCACCAACCACCATATGACACAAGGAATATTTAGACAATTTTGAAATTGTTGTTGAAGGTGGGAAAAGCTAATTCTCGGCTATCAGTTTCACCCTTTCTTTTAATTTTAATTCTTTGGAATTTTGATTTTTATATTTAAATTATATTTTAATTTTAATTTTGATTTTCAAACAAGTTGTCGAGACCCGTTTTGCCTCCAACACAATTGTGTTGAGACGACTTATAAAGGTTCGTGAGGCACTATGTGCCATGGTAATCAGCCCTAATTGGGTTGTATGGAGGCAATCTAGCAATGAAAGGGCAAATAGGATTAAGCAAAGGATCCTAGATGATGGTTGGTGGGATCGTGTTGAGTATCTCGTCAATTTCACCGAGCCCATACTGAGCATGATCCGTTACACTGACTTGGATAGACCTTGTTTGGGTGAGGTATATGATGGTATCGACTCAATGATTGAGAAGATGAGATCCATCATCAATGCAAAAGAGGGAAGACCTTGGAAGAAAATTCTTCAAAGAGCTACGCTGTGGAAACCGCCAGTTGATAGATGGAACAAAATGACCACCCTTGCACTTCTTTCACTTTCGTGATTGAGTCCCAAATATTATAGTCCCCAGATTGGCCTATCAAGAGCTGCTCCATTATGTGGACGGTGAAGTACCCAAGGTACAAGGCAAATATAGAATCTCAATCGACGTGACCAACGGATTGGAGGAGTGCTGAGTTGTTTATGGCTTTTCCATGCTTCTCGTGTTGGATCGCATTGCTCTTCTCGACAGCATGGTGGATGCTCATAGTTGGTGGTACTTCCATGGGAAAGAATACATGCACCTCCAACCTATTGCAATAAATTTTTTATCCCAAGTAAGTTTTATAATTTATATTTGTAATTTTAATTTTAATTAATAATTTTGTTCAGTTAAATTTTGTAACTCTTAACTATTTATTAATTTAATTTGGTCTTAATAGGTTGCTAGTTCATCCTCTTCTAAGAGGAATTGGAGCACATACTCCTTCATCCACTCAATAAAACACAATAGGCTACATTCAAAAAAGGCTGAGGACTTGGTGTATGTGCATTCAAACTTGCGCCTCCTTACACACAAACATAGTTCCTACAAAGGAGACACAAGGAGGTGGGATATTGAGCCAGGGCAGCTTGACTTGGATGCTTCCACAAGTCACTTAGCTGCACTTGATATTGATGATGACTATCATCCTGAAGCAACTACTAAGCATGAGAGTGGTAGTGTCAGTGCTAGTGTCGGTGCTAGTGGCAGTGCTTGTACGAGTGCCACTAATGCTCTTTGTGGTTCTACAAAAAATGTAGCATCTAATGTTGCTAATGATGCTGCTTTTTTTGATGACCCATATGATTCAGATTGACATTGTAAACACTTGAAATTTTTATGTTTGAAGTTTGAAATTTAATTTATAATTCTATATCATGACATTTGACTTTTGAGTATAAAGTGGTGGTGTATTTTTGCTATGTTATTTGACTATTAATGTGGTGGTGTATTCTAAACTTAAATACTACTACAAATATGTATATATTTCTGATTTTTATATGTTTTTGTATTACCGAACCCAAAATGAACCCAACCTCAAAAAATAAAATTCCCGAACCGGCGAACCAGGTTCTCAAACCTGAACCTGAACCCAAAACTAAACCGGTAACTTAGCAAGCAACTATCATGAATATACCAGGTCTAATATGAAGTAACAACAATCTAATTTTTTGGACAGTGAACCCGATTCACCAACTAGGACCCCATCAAATGCTCATAACTCTCAAACTACTCATCGAAATGACCTCAAACCACAAGAAAATACAGGAGCAATCCTGCCAAAAATAGCAACCCTGCACTGAACTGCTGCCAAGACCACTACCAAAAATAACACTTACTAAAAAACTAGCATACTGCTAAAAATAGTAAGTATGTCCAAACTTAAAATAAGCACATTCTAAGATGCAGTCGTGACTTAATAAAATTCATAAGTACTAAAAATAGAAGTGACTGCCCACCAAGGATCTCAGAAAGACCCAAAAAACCCTATAGCAAACTCCTACAAGAACCTCTTGAAAAACTGATGAGAAACCTCCAAGAATATTGGAAACCCTAAAAATGCCTCTGAGTTGCCTACGTGACTTCAAAAATAAGCTAACAATCATTGAAAAGCATAGGGCTAAAATGGGGACATTATAGAGAGAGTCTTAGGTAGCCTAGAAGTAAAGAACCTTGGTTTAATTAAATAGTTCTTGTTTATAAATTTGGAGCAAATCTCAAGATCTTTATTGAAAACTCCAATAGCTAAGGTAACAATTATTGTAGTGTACTCAAAGTGATATGGGATTTGGAAATTTTCTTCTATGCTCTCAAAATAGTACAAAAATAAAGCACATAAAAGTAATGAAGATATTAATTGATAAAATAAAAAAAAAAATTTCTTATATAGGATTACAATGAAGAATAATAAACCACATTATGAAAGTGGGTAAATAAAAAGAAATAAAATGACTTCATTAAGGCCTACGACTAGTTAACCATTCCTAAATAATAATTACTTTAACACACTCCCTTAATGGTAAATATACTAATTACACCAAGCTTATCCCCAAATTTTACAAGTTTGTCAAGACCCAAAACTTGGTAAGAATGTCTTCAGTTTGGTCCTTTGTTGGACAATATTGCAACAAAACATGTCTTCAGTTTGGTCCTTTTTTGGACAATACTGCAGCAAAACAAATCCATCTTCAACAAGCTGTCTAATAAAGTGACACTTTATTTCCACATATTTGGTATAAGCAAGTTCAAGCATTCCTTAATAGTTGATTGTCACAAAACAAGGGTGAAGGCTCAATTTGTGGCATCTTCCTGTCTTAAAATATCCTTCTAAGCCAAACTGCCTCACATGCTACTTTTACTATTCCTCAATATTCTACTTCAGTTCAGGAAAAAGCTACCGCATGCTACTTTTTGTTGGTCCATGTGACTACACCCATGCTAAGGCTAAAAACATATCTAGAAGTGGATTTTATGTCATCCACAAAATTTAGAAACCCCTATTCTCACTGTTTTGGAGACTGTATTGTTTTTGTTTGTTTTTGATTTTTTTTGTGTTTTTGCATGCAAATATAGAATGCGATTTTGAAAGAATACTTTTAAAAATATTTAAAATAAAATACTAGAAGTGTAAATTGTAGCAAATTGTTTCCGGAAATGAGCACACAAGCTTTTTATTACTTCCCAGATGATTACAATACTGAAACCCTAACATGCAAGCCAAAATGCAAAGCAAATTACAATAACTAAAAACCTAACTGCCATAATGAAGCATGAAATGGTACGACCCAACTCAATACATTCTCCTCCACTCTCGAAAATGATGCAAATTGCCTCTGATATGCTAGGCGTCCAAACTGAAGAAGTCAGAAAGCCAGAAGTCAAGGCATCCAAGCCTGTAGAGAAGGTACGACCTCCAAGATGAGAAGTACGGCCCTAGACCAGCAAGACAAATCTGTACGACCTTGATAATGATGCCAGATGTGAAACTAAACCAGCCGCCCAAGAAGAAACTCTTTTCTGATGACTTCTGAATTAAGTTCTAAAAAAATAACCTCTGAATAAGCTTTGTAATAACTTTTGGATGAAGCTATCTCTCTGAAAAGCAATAAATCAGCTGATATTTCACAGCCTCTGAACTGCAGACACTGAAGATGGCTCATTCTCTAATGCAGAAATGAAAACTGGAACCCTAGGCTCTGTTCTCTGTAGAAGGAAGCAAAAAGTCAATTTCCAAAATGCATAATGAACTCTCTTTTCCAAATGAACTTTTAACTCTTCACAAATTAGGGCGAACTTGGCTCAAAACCCTAATTTTTAATTACTTTAAATATCTCACTTAAAACTTCAAATAGTTTGGGTGTCCTTTTTTCATAAAAAATATTTCATTAAAGTGGCCCCCTTGGCATGATGGTCTACCCCTTCCAAAAAGTAACTTAAGTTACAATATAAAATTATATTATAACTTTATAACTGTAGACACCCAAAATTGTCCTCTTGCAACACCTGTCTCCACATTTCATCATTTAGGCATCTTGTAGCACGCTTTGCCCTAGATACCCATGTCATCATTTATTTAATTAAATAAATTTTATTTATTTAATTAAATTCATATTCATAATTAATTTATTTAATTAGATAATTCATCAATTATCTTCTTGTCTTGTTTGAGATTTATTTCCTTAAAATAGGAAATGAAATCTTTCCATCTTTTTTGAAATCTTATCTCATCTCGTTGTATTTCCTCTTTTGTCAAAAATCAAATCATTGTCGAATTTTGTCAAATCTTATCTTTGTCAAACGTCACGGCTCTATAAATATGGCCTCTCGCAATCCATTTAGGAGGTTGATTCGTCTAGCATCCAGACTCTGTCAAAATTAGTCTTCGTCTCTACCTATCATTCTCTTTATTTATCATTGTCATTATCAAGTTGTTATGTTGCAGGAATGAGCACTCAACATTCCTCCATTGTCAACCCTTCAAAATCTCGCATTCTCATGCAGGTGGAGAAGAGCAATGGAGATAAATCAAGTCTAGCTTGGAGATCGGTTTGCTTTGCTTTCTTGTTTTAATTTTCATGCTAGTTTGTGCTCTATTGCGCTTGATAGGAATTAATTAGATTATTGTTTTCAATACTCTGAATCTGCTGATTTTTACCCTATCTACATTTGGTGAACCCGACATATTTCGATTTAATCATACATTTTGCAGATTTTTCTTCTAAAAGTTTGCATTTTCTAACCTTCGTTTGTCAAGTTTTGAGAGTAAATTGTTGCAGACTTTGGCATGATTGGTAGCGTACTTGGCGGGAGATTTTGATCTCCGCAGATTGATTTTGTATTTAGTAGTGTGGATGCTTTCTCAATTGCTGGTATTATGTAAATGCATTTCAATCATGATAAATGCGTTGCTTTTCAATATTAGAATGGTCTAGTGCTTATGCAACAACCTTCACTCGGCCCAACTATACTTAGTCTGTCACTTCTTCTTTGTCACGATTTTTCCTTAAATGCTGAACCGATTATACTTTTACCTGATGTTGCTTTCAAAGGTGATTCGATAATATCAAGTGTCTTTATATGCAGTTGCCGTTTAGGTAATTTCCTTCATCTTATTCGATGATCCTTCAGCTAGCAAAATGTCGATCTTGTCTTATTTGGCTGACTCCCTTCTGCCCATTTTGAAACCCTGATCGCTGTCCTGGCACGCCACTTACAAACAATTATCCATCGCTTGTGCCCTCACCCGTCACTCATTTTCCTGTTTGCCCATCTACTACGCGAGTCTCCTCCTGTCTCTGCTTTGGCGTAATCTTCCATTTATTTTTACCCGCCTCTCCTTCCGTTTGCCCACTCCACTCCAATCGTGCTTTTTATTTTCCTTAAGTATCTCTGTTGGCACACTTTTTAAGCTTTCACAAACCTTTTTTTTGACCTTTCATGCAAATATTCGATAGTTTCATTCCTTTAAGATTTTATTAGAAATATCTTTTTAAGTTAGTTCTTAATTTTTTATAGTTAGTTTTTAAGATTTCTTTTTAATTAGATTTTTCTAATTAGATTTTCTTTAATTAGATTTTTTCTAATTAGATTTTCTTTAGATTAGATTTCTTTTTAATTAGATTTTTCTAATTAGATTTTCTTTAATTAGATTTTTTTCTTAATTAGATTTTTTTTTCATTAGATTTTCTTTAGATTAGATTTTTTTTTAAATTAGATTTTTAAATTGGATTTTAAAAATAAAATTAGATTTTTATTAGATTTTGATTTTTAATTAGATTTAGATTTTAAATTTAAAAGTTTCTAATTTAGACTTAATTTAGAAGGGGCATTTTATTTTTCTTTTTATCATAACTTTTTCATATGGGCTTCAAATTGCGCAAACAAGGATTCATCGGAAAGCTAACAAGACGAACTTTCACAACGTTGCAAATATTATTAGGTGAATGTGTCATAATCAATTTTTTATCAGAATTCATCTTCTTCAAATAGCTTTCTTCTATACAAGTTTACTTGGTCTTTCTCGATTTTGTGGCTTGTAGGTGCATCAAAGGAGTTGGAACAACATTGGATCAATCACAACATCAAATTGGAATGCGAATAATCAAGTGCATACATTCTAAGCTCTCATTTCTCATTAATCATTGCTTGTCACACATTTCAATTTAGGGCATAAAATCAATCATTGTTTGCAAACACATTTCAATTTGGGGTTCTTAAAACGAATATTGTCTTCAATCACATATTGGAAATCGGGTTTAAAATTCACCACTGTCTTCCTACACATCTTGATTTGGGGTTAAAAAGAAAAAGTGTTTGAGTTGTTTATACACATTTCATTTCTTTTCTAAGGGAAATTAATCTTTGCGAGTGTGAATCAAGTGTGTGTGTCCAAAACACCTCACTTGGTTTGCTTTTGTCATACCCTTCGTAGGAGGCCTGCTTGGAGCACACACCCCTCCAAGGGATGACCTCAATAGAGTGTGAATCCAAAGACATGATCGTTTGGGAGTTGAAATCTTGTCACTCTGAGCTAAGCCCCAAAGAACTTTATACCTTTGGGAAGTGAAGGTGAAGGGTGGGTTACCCCTTTCTCCCGGCTTATTGGCAGGATTTTGCTTTCAAATCATCTCTTAGTCAACCTTGTGCAAACTAGCGTGAGACCTAATTGGCCATACCCCACTTGATTAGTCATAGGGCTTGTTGTTGTGTATTCAAGTGCTTGCTTAATCATAACATTTAATCTTGAAAGAAAATTTATCATTGTGTTTGGTGTGGGTGTTTATGCATTTACATGTAAAATATTGTGTTTGATATTGCCCAAGTCAAACTTCCAATAAAATTTTTCCACATCATCCAAGTCATCCAATCTTCTCATTCCACATCATATCCTAATCATCATCATCTATTCAATCCAATCAACATCATTTTACACCATGACAACATTCGAAGACATGGCACTAGAGCTTATTCACATGCTTCATGAAGCTCAAAGAAGCCAATCACCTTTAAAACAACAAATCATTCAAAGAGTCCATGACATGCTCAAACAACTTCAAAAAAACAAATCACCTCAAATGCAACAATTCATAGCACAAATACGATACCGCATAGCCAATGGTCAAGTCCAATCACTACATCAACAAATTTCACATCAATCCTATGTGTCACCTATATCATCATATCAACCTCATCCATCCACATATCAACTTTCCCCTTCATCAACCTATCACAACTCTTCCAATGTCAACCCTTATCCACATCAATCAACCTTTCAGTAGTCATTATCCTATTCAACCCCTCCATCATCATCACAACAACAAATCATATCACAAGTCCAAACACCATTCCAACCTCAAGACATTCAACCAAAATCCTATGTGTCACCTTCATCATCATGCCCACAAAACCCATTTACCTTCCATGTCAATTCCACATCAACATATCCACCCATATCACAACAAGAATATAGGATCCCAAGTCCACCTTGGCAACAACATCAAGATCCTTTAAGTCTTAATGCCACCTTTGACAAGGGGAACACCAATCTAGTCCATACACCCTTACCACCATCCAATCAAATGCATATCTAATCCACCATGTCCTAGTCCTAATCCATTGGTCTCTCCACCTTCTAACCTATCAAACTATTCATTACCCCCACCATCATCTAATCCTTCATCAAATCAATGCCTTACATTTAGATATTTAAAACATAAATTAATGGCATTCCATAAATCCACCAATCCACCTATAAAGGATGTGACCCAAGGGCTACAAGCAAGGGATCAATTGTCTCCATGTCATTCAACACATATACTTGAACATACCAAAGAGTCCTCAAACGTCATGCCAAGTCCTTCAAGTCAACCATGTCATCCACAACCCCTTGAGCCAATTCGAGAGTCTCCCGTCATAAGTCCAACTCACCCTCTTTCATGCTCCTATGTCATTGACCATCAAAAACATGTCAAGTCTCTTCAAGAGTCATCCCCTTCCACTTCCATGCAAGAAACCCAAGAGTTATATCAAGAGTCTACTCCCAAGCATGTGGAAACATCAAGCCCTAGTCCTAATCAAGATCAAATCATTTTCATCCAACCCATCCATAATCTATGTCATTTTTATGATCAAGATGATATCCATAATGATGAAGAGCCTATCCATGAGAAACTTGATCCTATACCCATCCATGAGAAAGATATTCCAAATTCACCTCCACCTAGTCCTATTCATGATCCATCAACATTCACTTCCCTTGATGAGACAAGTGCCTCCCAAGCACACATAGAAGATCAAACAAATACCTTGGATCTAAGTGAACACAATGCTAATCAAGATCCCAATGATCCCATGTCACCCACTATCGACCAAATTGCAAGTCCGCCATCATCTCCTATTGGTTTTTCTACCCTCATTCATGAATGTTCCTCCTTTGAACAACAACAACCATTATCTTCTCCATCCAATAAGGAAATCATGTCTAGTGTTTCACCTACACCTAGTCCTATTGTCCATTGCACACTCCAAAATATGAACCACCAAGGCAAAGGTTTAGGCCTTCATGAACGAGATATTTTGGAGCCCATCCATGTCAAAGTCCCACCACACTCTTATGGCCTTGGACATATATCTCAAGGACACCAATCTCAAGATGTTGGTATTTCCTCCATGCATCCTAAGTCCACTTTCCATCATAAAGCCTATCATACACCTAAAACATATGTTGCCATTCCACCATCGTTTTCCTACAAATGTCAAAAGCATGTGACCATACACTTCCCTCCATCCACTCTACCACCATTGCTTCCAACTCCTAATATCCCTACCATTCAATCCACTTATCCATTTATCCATAAATCCTCTAAACATCTTAATCATGACCAATCAATGCACACATTGTCTAAACATAAAGCTTCCACTCATTCCACCAAACCCAAGGGATTCCAAAATAAAAATTTGGATGCCTCTACACATAAAGTAAAAAATTCTAATGGTCCTAATGCCTTAGCATACAATTGCAAAAATTCAAAGCCAAGTACATCTAAAAGGCTATATAAGCCCATACCTCCAAAAGTAAAGGCCAAAACTCAAATGGTTTGGGTACCTAAGAAAAAAGAAATCAAGTCAACTGAAGCATCCACATCACAAAAATCCCAACCATCCCCTCCCATCCAAAATGCACATCCCATTCAAAAATATCATATTCCATCCCACAAGCCAAACAAAAATCATACAAATACTAAGTCTATGTGGGTACCTAAAGCACTTCATCACCCATCTCCTAAGCAAACATCTCCATTGCTTCCTACACCATCTTCCCATCAAAAGCTTCAATGTTTATCACAATGTGTGCAACCATTGGTCATGGTTCCCTTCCATTTCACAACAAATCCACATATCTCCATCTCCCCACCCTTCACTCATTATCCTACATATCTCCAACATCATTGTCCTATGGTCCATGCTTTTGGCTAAGCCTCCCCATTCATCTTTTGCATAAGTCCCATATAATCCCTATCATCTTCCCGACATAATCTACATCATAATCCATCATCTACCTACTCCATCTCCCTTTCATTTCATCCCTTACCAACATCTATGAGAATCATGACATTTGACATGGTCCATGCAATGACATCCATCCCTAGTGGGACTATCACCTTTCATGCAACTAGACACTTAAGTCCCTCCTATCCAAAAGTCAAAAAGTCAAAAAGTCAAAAATAATAAAGAAAGAATAAAACAAAAAGAGTAAAGAAAAATCCCTTTGTCCAACGGTGAAAACCTGGTAAACAGGTGCCTTGGATAAGTACCATGATGAAAACCTGGCAAACAGGCATCATGCGTAGGTTGATCTTCTATGTCACTTACACTTGGGGGCACAATGTCTTATCTATCCAATCTATCATTCCTATCATATCATTTTCACCCTACCTACCATCTTTGGCCATCATACGTACCTATCATATCAAGTCCATTCATCCACCCTTCTTCTTTTGATCTTGATGAAGATATAGGGGCAAAGGTTGAAACATGCTTTGAGTATCTCTTGACATACCTCATCTTTCTAAACAAGCCTATCATTATCCTATTGTCATAAATTTTGTCCAGAAAAATCCTAAGTCTTCTACCTAAAATAGGGCATGTTATTCCTATGCGACATAGTCTTTGGAGATCACATCCTTGCTGTCTATTGATGCATACATCAATACCATCCATCCATCTATCATGAGCCTTTTATCCCTTATACCATCACCCACCCTTGCACCTAGACTTGGTTTTCCCCTTGTCATTGGTATCTAGCACAAAGGCTATTCAAAATTTCATCCTTTGACACCTCAAAACATGTCAAAATTCAAAAAAAAAATTCAAAACTTTTCAAAAATACAAAAAAGTCCAAACATTCCAAAAGTCCAAAAAAATCAAAACATTCCAAAAGTCCAAAAAAATCAAAACATTTCAAAATGCAAAAAAATCAAAATATCCCCAAAAATACAAAAAAATCAAATAGCCAACAAAAATTCAAGCAATAATTCAAATGCAAGTCAATCCATATCAATCAAGTCGATCAATCTTGTCAAATTATCCAATCACATCCTTTGGTCTTAATCCTAATCTTGTTGTAAACCCAATCAATCAAAGTCAATCTATCAATTGTCAGTCATCCTTGTGTTGATCTAGGGATATGTCTTTCCCCACAATGACAACACTATCATCATTAGTCACCATCATCAATCAATCAGTCAATCAATCAATGGTTTACAACTTGATAGGGGCAATACCTTGTTTGTTTTTGTATCATTTGTGCATGCTTGCTTGCTTGCTTGTGTGTGTTATCATTTTATCTTGCATTTGTATCAAATCCATATCATTCCAGCTAATATTCATATCTTGTGTGTGTTGGAATATCTTTTTGCATTATCCTTTGCATCTAAGGTCACATAATACCTTTTGTGCACTAGGACTTTAATGCTCTAAGCCTCTTTCCTCATACATCTAGACAAGGTTGTATTACGCTGGGGCATGAGACACATCATCACCTTGGTCCTTATATCTTGGTGCATAACGTCTAGTGCTATATCAAACATCATGGTTGCTCATCTTTCATTGTAGCATAACGTATCATCCATTGCTTCATCTTTAGTTCTTGACCCATCCCTTTCATTTCGAGAGCCTACCCGTGTTTGTTCAACCCACCTATCCTCTCAAGGGGGCATCATCATATTCTAATATCATTATCCATTTTTCTCTATCCATACCTTAGTTTCTTTGAAATGATGTTACTCGACACAAATCACATCACTTCAAACATCATCTCAAAGAGGGGCAAAATGTAGACACCCAAAATTGTCCTCTTGCAACACCTGTCTCGGCATTTCATCATTTAGGCATCTTGTAGCATGTTTTGCCCTAGGTACCCATGTCATCATTTATTTAATTAAACATCATTTATTTAATTAAATAAATTTTATTTATTTAATTAAATTCATATTCATAATCCATCAATTTCGCTAATGTTAATTAAATAATTTATATTATTTAATTAATGAAATCATAAATTTAATGTTAATTAAATAAATCCAAAATTTATTTAATTAATAAAATCCTAAAAAGATCTTCTCGCTTTCTCTCCAAACTGAACTCGTGTGCATCTAATTAATTTATTTAATTAGATAAATCATCAATTATCCTTGTCTTTTTCAAGATTTATTTCCTTTAAAACAGGAAATGAAATCTTTCTATCTTTTTTGACATCTTATCTCATCTCATCGTATTTCCTCTTTTGTCAAAAATCAAATCCTTGTCAAATCTTGTCAAATCTTATCTTCATCAACGTCATGGCTCTATAAATATGGCCTCTCACAATCCATTTAGGGGGTTGATTTGTCTAGCATCCAGACTCTGTCAAAATCAGTCTTCCATCTCTACCTATCATTCTCTCTATTTATCATTGTCATTGTCAAGGTGTTATGCTGCAGGAATGAGCACTCAACATTCCTCCATGGTTAACCCTTCAAAATCTCCCATTCTCATGCAAGTGGAGAAGAGCAATGGAGATAAATCAAGTCTAGCTTGGAGATCGGTTTGCTTTGCTTTCTTGTTTTAATTTTCATGCTAGTTTGTGCTCTATTGTGCTTGATAGGATCTAATTAGATTATTGTTTTCATTACACTAAATCCGCTAATTTTTACCCTATCTACACAAACAATTGGGGAAATGTCATTATATGAAATGACATAAGTTAAGGTTGAAGGTATTGTTTGATGCCAATTCAAACAATGGAGGATCTTATTGAAATCTACATCTACTTTCTCATCATGGAAAGGACAGTGAGATGTAGTTAAACCATGGAAGTCGTGCATATATTTTGATGAAAAATCCTGGGCCATCATCACTAGTTTTAGGTCTCAAAGTGCAGGTTTTAAACCATAAGGGGGTGCCAATCCCTTAATACACCTTTGGCCCACAAACAAGCTAAGCAGGACTAATTACCTTCTACTCTTCAGGCTCTTCCAGACCTAGTTGGGTATACCTAAACAATAAGGAAGATTTGCAGATAGATATGGTTCCTAGATTGAGTAATCTACTTATTATGGCACATGAGATGAAGTAGATGCAAATTTTTAATGTCTAAATACTAGTGAGAGTAATTGAGAGTTCAAGTTTGTGAGTTGTATTTTGTATGTAATATCTAATTATTATCAATTCCTACTTCTATTGGGTGGACGAAGTGGAGGGATGAATGATGATTTTGGAGATAGGGTTTTGTAAGATAGGTAGATTCACTCTTCAACTTAACTCGAACAGTTGGGTACTTTGAATGTTTGCACCTTATGTAAATGTGCAAGTATGTTAGTTGTTTGGACTCTTCTTAGTAATCCTAGTGATATCCCCATATGCTACTGTGAATTTGTGAAAGGATTTAATTCAAATGTGAAAGGAAACCAATTAAGAAAATCTATTCAAAAGGACTTTAATCCAAACAAGAACCTATCAAATTTTATTTCTTAAAAGGAATTTTAATTCTTTTGCACATCGAAACCAATCAACAACATCACACAACTACAACAAATGCATATTGAAAAATTAAATGTATTTCCACACACTCAATTTGAATAACATAAATAGCCACTTTGGAGATAGTCAAATAATATATGAGCATATAAATCCACACAATAGTTGAACACTTGAAAGAAAATTAACAATTATGCATAACCTTCATTATATTTATCTTTGAATAATATGCATTATAATAGTATTTTTTGATATGAGATGGATGATCTATTCAGGTCTTGGTCTCTCTTATATATGTGAGAGGAAACAAGCTACAGACCCATTACAAAAATTCATGTTGTTTGATAACTAAACATAATTAAGAAAATGAAATATTGCAGAAACTAAATGCACCGATCCATTAATCTCCAAGAAGAAGCCCGTGACCACCAAAGATATGTTCAAAGCTTCTACTCCATGATATGGTGCTCATGTTGTCAGCTGACTCCTTTCATCCTAATGGTTGCCATGTTGTGTCTGGTGTATCCATAGTTTGGTTGAGGAACAAATTGAATGCAGAGAGGTGATGGATGTATTCTTGTTCAACACAAGTATTTGCATTGGAGATCACCTCTCTCATGTCATACTCCATATACATCTTCTTCTTGAGCTCCAGTTGTGAGTATTTTGTAAAATCATATCCTCGTCATTGATCTCTTGTAATGCAACAGTTAGAATCACATTAAAATCTTCCTTCCAATCATCATATTCTTGAGGATTTCACATATCATCATAGAGTGTCAGATTCGAATTGAACCACTCAAAATCCTTGATGAGCCTATTATGATATCCATTGTGCGCTTCCACCAATTTGTTATGTGTCTGCATTGTCTGTCCTTTTAGGATTTTCTTGTCTTGAAGCTCTTGTCTCTTTTTAATTATTCTCCCCTATAATTGTTCGTTCTCCTCTATTACTAAGAGTACCTGTTTAAATTGCCTCCAATATTCATTTGCACATTTCATCATCTTATTGAATCTTCCCTTGATCATTTGGGATGAAGTATTATACTTGATGGTTTTGACTTCCTTCTCCAATTCTTTACATTTTTCCTGAGATTTCAGGTGGCACTGCTTCCAATAAGTTGTATCATCCATTGCATCCAATACTCTCTTATATTTCTCAATCCATGAGGAATACAATTCTAGTGTGGAAGAGGAAGATGATCTTTCTCTTTGATGTGTTAATTCTTTCTTCAACCTGCCATTTTCTTTAACCAACTTATCAATCTATGCCTTGGTGAACTTTTCCACATAGGCATTCAACTCTACTATCTCCATGGGGTTGGTATCTCCTACTCTTTGAACCAAGAGATTTCCATACATTTGGTTTGGATTATCAATCAAAGCTAGTCTTTTGTCATGGGGGTATAGTGACCAAATAAGTAAGGTGGCATCATCTGGATTGTATCGAGATCCCGAATACATCTTGTCACTTGCTTCATCTATTAAATTCATTGTTTTATCTCCTCTCTTTCTAAAACTATCAAACACAATTGTAGAGCTTATATCCCATCCAGGAAAAAGAAATACTCCAACTTCTTGGAGTAACTCTCTCCCTCTCTCAGGAGTGATGGACTCCATCTCTTTGTCTATTTCTTTTTTCAATTCTTTCAAAACAATAGCTTCTCATTCAGGAGTGACATCCTACATCATTTGTCTCATTTTCTTTCCTTTATATTCATAAACAAATTATTTAAACTCAGGAGACTTAACAAAACCTCCATCAGAAATGAACTCTTGTCCACCCTTGACCCTAACATCATCTAATAATTCATTTGATGCTTCAAATCTTACAACATTGTGTTCCTGAGGAGGCTCATACCATACAATTACAAAATCACTTATTTTTTGTACTTTCTCTTCCTCCTCATCACTTTCCTCATAATTCTCCTCTTCTTCACTCATATCAATATCTACAGAAAAACTCACATAAGGAGTTGGTTGTGAAGGGATATAATCTAAGGGCTCTATATCTTCATCCTCCACTCTTGAATAGGTTGCATGAGGGGCATCAAAGACAAATGAAGGCACATTCTTTACCACTTCATCCATATGAGCAATGAGTTTCTCAATCCTTGCTAAATGATCCTATATTTCACCAAATGCCTTTGAATAAGATGGGACATTTCATCTTTTCCATTCCTCTGCAAGAATAATCCTATTATATGCAGTCATTCTTTTAGTGGTAGAGGCTTCATCATGGTTTCTGATTACATATTCAACTGAGAATACGTGCTCATATCATAATAATCCCTGTGATAACCTTGCTTTCTGAATAAATCCTTCTGCATCAAATTTTTTCCTTTTGTTACCTAGAGGGAGGTTAAAATGTGCTAATTTAGCATCAATTTCCTCATATCCCTCATTTGCAACCACTGCAAAGTCTCCAAAACATAAGGTATTTTGCAGGATCGATTATTTGTTGTGTCCTTTGAGGTTTTTGGCATCAGATTTTTCCAATTGCCAAACAATTTCTAAGTAGGCAATTCTATCAAGAACTACTCGTAGCAACAAGTGTGGAGTTCCTTCAAACCCATAAACCCTAATCACTATACAATCATGAAAAGCATACCATTCTCCCCAGTTATAATCTTCCTTTTTCCTTGGGTCATTTTCCTTTGGTCTTAGAAAATTTTGCACTTATGGGGATAAGTTATAATCACATGGATATCCCAGCCACTCCATTAATGGTTTCACATAAAACTCCTCAAAATAAAGATAATGAGATATACCAAATCAACTATCACATAGTGAAGTCCACATCTATATAGGTTTGAGGTTCCCATTTTCATCTATATCTTTTATTCTTAATTATTGACCCAGACCCTTATATCATGTTCCTCATGCATGAGAAAATGAATTAATAGAGAATAATGTTTGAAATGAATATATCCACTGTTGTTTTTAATCTTTTCAAGCTCCTGGTTTAGGTCATTGGCCAAGTATCTAGCATAATTGAATGAGCTAGAATCATTTCTTTGTATGTCTATAGCTAATACCATTGGGGCAATAGACATGAGGGTGGGACCTCTACCCCCAAGACCTGACCACCTGAATAATAAGTGTATCTGAAATATTCTTCAAACAAGTCCTCATGAAAAGGAGGGTTTTCATTACTTGAAAACCTCTTGAGTTGGCCTCCTTCATTCTTAGGCCTATGCAAGGGTAGTTTCCATCATTTGTAGCTGGTATCCATATGGTGATACTCTGTCAAGAGATCTCTAATCGTGAATGGAAAGTTCATAGGACACTCCAACTGAAACACATTAGAAATTAAATCCTCATAAATAACAAGCATGTCAGCCCCATTATGTGCTTGGATAGTTCTCCTCTTGGGGTCATATCTGATAGCCAAAGCTTTAATTAATTCTACATTTACAAACACATTGAGCACCATGAGTCTTCCCAAGTTCAACCTCCATGAGTTGCAGATTGGCTGAAACCTAAATTATTTCCTGTACAATGATACATGAAAAGCTCATACCCGTGTCATGGTGTCCAAATATCCCCCAAGCCTTTATGTTTATCTAATAATCTATCCATTGAAGGATTCATTTGAGCACCCCTCCTAGGTCTTGTCCTCGACCCAGGGCATTGATCTATTAGGTCTTGATTCAAGAGTCTCTTCTCAGTTTTTTGTTTCTTAGCTTTGGGTTTTTCTGCATTTTCCTCCATTGTTCGAATTCTTAATCTTTTGAAAAATACAACTTCTCAGCTAGGATTGGTGTACTTGCTTGGGTCTCGCCTTCACTATTTTCTGCTACATGAGAAATCCTAGCTTTTCCTTTCTGCTTCTGTCCTCAGTGAAATCTTCCAAACTCTACAACAATTAGGAGATCAACTTGTGATATAATTCACTTCAACTCAGGCTCATAAATACACCACCTGTTTTAGTCTTATCATCGGGGGGAAGCATCTATTTTTAAATATTTGGATGATGCCTTGAGATGTCACATCAGTTAGCAATCAGTCATCATTGTTATATTGGTGAGACTACAATCCTTATTCCATCGATAGCCACCCTCTCCATCGATGAACAATTTTCCTTCGGTCTATTGGCAAGATGCCAAAATATATTACCCTGATACACATTAATTCCCCCGATATATAATAATTCTTGATAATTTATTATCATATTGAGCCATCAGGGGAATGTAGACATTTGTTCCATCAATGTTCATGTGTTACAACAATGTGCTTACTTTTGTTGACTCTATCGGTCTATCGGGGGGAATGCCTTAGGAGTTAGCCCGATAGGGTGTTGTTATACCAATACTAGGTTATGAAATATTTTCATTAGGCCATCGACAAGGGTATGATGGGGGTTCCACCAATGATGCATTTTTAGGATGATAGTGCTAATGTTTACTTAGGAAAAAATATGGAGTCTCAAACTTATTTATGGGTGTGACAATTTGGTAATGTGGGCTACAAAATGGATCTTGTCACACAAATTTCAATAATTTGTGTTGATCATAAAATTAAAATGTGATGAATTTCTGTGGAATGTGGAGGATTGGTGGGTGGAGGCTAGTGAAAAATGTGATTTTTTTTAGTTCTAACAACTAGCATAATGAAAAATAACATGCATAGGTCATACAAAAAAATAAGAGAGAATAAGAATTAGTAATGGATAACTAAAAAAAGCTTGTTGTCTCCAAGAAGAAAAATACCACATATATATGGTGTTCATTACCTTTCTAGACCAGATAAATGTTAATCCTTTAATTTATAATATTCTTTATAGTATCCCCATGTTACTATAGTTCTGCCAAAGAATTATGACAAGATGAATGCTAGTTCTTCAATAATGAAGATATTGTTTCAGGCTAGTTGCAAATTTGCAATGGTTGAAAAAACTCTTTGTTAGAGAGACAAGTGAATCTCCTAACATTTCCCATGATTGAATAGGCTCTTCTGTACTTGAAATTGCTAATGCATGCATATCTAGTCAGTCAAATTGTCCAAAGTACTTGTGTAGGAACCAACTCAATTTTTTTCTGGACAACATATACATCACATTCACTGAGCACACCTCCCACACCCTCCTATAACCACATTTTTTAGGGGATTTCTCATGGTAATTTGGAAGTAAATTTTGGAGACACTCTTATAAAGAAAGCATGAATTCTTCATAGAGTTGTGTAAACATTTAAAATCCTTATCCCTAGAGCCACTCTACCAAATATAATAAAATGATAGAAAATAACGATATATTTTCCAATTAAAGAATTACTCCAAAATATTACTTGATGAGCCTCCACCAAACATAGCCTCTCTGGAATCCATTTGACTACAGGCTTGAAATGGATGCACATCAAAAGAGACAAAACCACATTAATTATAAAGATGTTCCTTATGAACAAAAAGGAACACAACTAACTCACCAAGGAAAAAACATAGTAGCATCTGGCATGTAATTCTAAGTTAGGTGAACCTAGAGATAAACTTGTCAAGAAATAATTGCAGCGTGCTGAAATACTTGTAGAAGATATATATCATGTACTTATAAGAGATTATTTTGAACACAAACACTTGAGATCCAAAATCAATTATGACTATATGACTATGCTAAGTTTGTCCTCTTTGACAATCAAACAAAATACTCTTGTCCTTCAACTCACTTATATATAATAAATCCTTATGTCACATTTACATTAACTGATTAACACCATATGACTATTACAAGTATATTTAAATATTTTGTATCACCTCCACTCATTCATGACCCACAATGAACATTACATTCTAGCACTTGCCATAATGTTATATGTAGATCAATCCACTTTCAAGGCTCAATCATGTTTTGGCTTTAAGTATCTAGAATTTGCAAGATTCACATCAATCTAGATAAACATCTAGACATATATATTAAGACTCAAAAGTCAAATATCACAAAAACAAGTAAACAACTAAAGACTCAAATCTTATCACTAGGGGCACTTTCAAGTGTTACTTTCATAACACAGCCAATGCAAAAGAAAGAAATACAGAAAGCAGCTCAAGGAGATATGAAAGTACAAGTTACATGAGTAACAACCATGAAAAAAAACCAAAAAAAATAGTTGTATTAGCTGAACTCAAAAACAAATTATAAGTTAGAGACAACAAACCTTTAAATTCTATTTATCTAGTGGTTTACGTAACTTGTCTATATTTATAAGTCACACAACTTGTAAAATGTATAATTGTTGGTGTGGGAATGAAATTGGATTGTTGTTGTTGTTTGTTATTCTCATGGACAGGTATTGAAGCAATTGCATGGGCAATAAATCTTGTTTGGATAGGACCTGGAGACTTTTGAAAAGGTGGGAGAGGAATTTAGAGTTTACTGCAATGAATTTGAAGTCAGTGTGGCCCTCTGTAATGAATTCAAAGGTAATTCAAAACCCTCATTTCTAAAAGTAAGCTGATAGGAAACACATGCATATTCCATTCTTAGTAGGTAAACTTCAAATGAATGAAAGATAGATCTCAGAACAATGAATCATTATATCCTCTTCTTTTTGTTATGGTCTATACTAAAAGAGACTACTTTCAACAATGTTTTGGCATCTCTATTTTCAAATTTATGTTTTTTTCTTTAAATTAGAAACTAAATTAATATGGGAATGCACAATATTATAGATGGATGAGTGTCAAAGGTTGACTAATATCATGCATATGATGAGAGAGTATCTGATGAGAGGGACATTGCCAAATATCCATGTCCATGTAAAATTGTCTCAGTGGAAAGGTGAAAAAAAGAAATATGATTTATCGACATATGATAAGATATGGGAATAGTGGCATAAGCCCTTGGGCTTACAATTATTATGAAGATATGATAGAATGTCAGACTATGAGAGATGAAGAGGCAACAAACATAGATGAAGTGGCACCAAACATAGATGAAGAGGCATAAATGTTTGTCGAAGGGTTTGAAGTTGATAGAATGTTGAATGAGGGTCTAAACGATGATTGGGCCAAGTCAATGGAAGATGCTTTAAAGCTTGTGTATGCTAATTGCAAGTTAAGTCATTTGACAACAATCCTTCAAATTACTAACTTGCAAGTGGTGCATAGTTGGAAAAATGAGAGTGTAGATCAGTTATTGGCATTATTAAGTTCATTGTTACCAGCTAACTCCACATTTCCAACAAAATGAATTCAATGTAAAAAGCAAATCAGTAAGCTCGGCTTGGGGTATGAAAACATCCACACATGTGTGAATGGTTGTGTATTGTTTCGCAAAAATATTGCAAATGAGAGTGAATGTTTGAAATGTCATGAACTGAGGTATAGACAAGGGTTGAAATTAGTTGTGGTTCCTAGAAAGGTTCTTGATGCGAGAGCATCCTTGGTTCTTGGAAATCTTGCATCAACCAAAAAATATTTTCTTTTAGTCTTTTGTTCTTGTTTTGTTCTTGCTCATTTCATTTTGGTGGATTCATCATATTTTCTCACCAGACATTGGGGATCAATTTTACCATCGTGGAAATGTTCATTTTCCTTATTCCAAGATTTGAGTGCAATTGGATCTTTTTTCGACAAGTTATCACTTTCGGATTTCATGGCAGTTTCTTGAACTGACACCAAAATAATTTCAAACTTTTCAGCCAGTTCAATCATTGTGGATCACTCCCATGACTTGTGGATCTTAATAGAGTTATTTTAATTGTTTCATGGAGTGTCCCTAACCTTCCTTATAGGTCCACACTTCATCTTATGCACCTGTTGAAGAGTAATTCAAATTTGAGGCTGACCTATTCATGCGCATGCTACATTTTCTTTCCTTGGATAATGTGATGATCTTTGGCCTACATGAAAGATTCTAGAATTGTAGATACGATATAAAAGCTTGTAATCGATCATTTGGATGGTATTAGTTTATTGAGTAGAATAATATAGATTTTATTGTAATATTGCACTCGCATATAGGAGCATGTTAGAATGTTGTATCTTTGAGCATGTTTTATTAGGCTTGTGGGCCAAATCTGTAAGCCCGGATGTTGCCAGTCAATTGTAACTAAGATTTATATTAATGAGAATATTTGCATCTGCATTTTCCTCCATATTCAGTGTTGCTTTCATTATGTTACTCTTGCTACATGGTCTGTATCATTCTCTTTAAGGACCCTCCTACTGTGGCTATGCCAGAAATGGTATCAGAGTGAGATTCAATCTGTGAGAGATTGCCAAATTTCACGGAGTCCTATTGAATATTTTTTGTGGGGTGGTGGATTCAGGATCTAACCTATAGCTACAGAGGACTTTCGTAAAGATGGCGAGAAGAATAAATGGTAGAGGAAATGGAGCACGTGGAAATGTAGACCCGACTATGATGGAGATGTTAAGAGGAATTTCTGCCAGATTAGATGCAGTTGAAATGACCTAGAGGAGAGGTCGACCAGTTGATGATGTGAGTGATGAAGAGGTCAAAGTACAGGAGGAAAGAGGAAGAGAAGAGAAACCTGGCCTAGATCAGGGAGGAGAGAGGTTCATAAGAGCCCTAACTAGAACAAATATAAAACCCCATTTCAATCCACCGTATTATAATGGTAAGTTGGCTTCAAAATAATTGCTTGATTGGATTACAAAGATGGAAAATTATTTTGAATTTGAAGGTACCACTGAAGATAATAAGGTTGAGTTTTCTTGTACAAATTTGAAAGGACATGCATCCCTTTGGTGGGAACATTTGTAGACAGATAGGCAAAGAAGAGGAAAAGAAAAGATAAAATCATGGGATCAGATGGTGAATAAGTTGAAAACAAAGTTTACGCTTGTAGATTATCAAATTTATTTGTTCTGAAAGTTGCAAAATTTGAAGCAGAAGGAGTCAAGTGTGACAGAGTATACCGAAGAGTTCTATAAGTTGAATATTAGATCTGGACATTCATAGGATGAGATCGAGCAAGTAGCTAGATATGTGAATGGCTTGAGGTCATCTATACATAATGACATTAGTTTGATCAATTTGCAAAGTGTGGAGGAAGCATATCAATGTTCCCTAAAGGAAGAAGAGAAGTTGAATAAAAGACATGAGTATAGACAAAGAGGAAGAGGATCATTTCCCTATTAGAATAAGGATAAGGAGGTTACTAAGAATGACAATTTGTATCATAGAGGTGATGGAAAATCTTACAGAAGAGGAGGATATGATGGTTACTAGAATGAAGGTTATAGAAGAGATTATAGAGGATAGGAGAAAAAGATATTCAAGGGAACTTGTTATAAATGTGGTGGAGAAGGACATAGAGCATTTGAAAGCAATTAGGGAGAGACAAGCAGGAAGACAGAGAACAATAGAAGGACAACCTTTGTTGAGAAAGAACATACTGGATCATCTAATAAATTAGAAGATGGAGAAGTGTTGGTGAATAGAAGAGTATTGTGTCAAAGTGAGTTGGAGAAAGAGCCATTGCAGAGAAATAATTTGTTTCAGACTAGATTCAAGGTAGCTGGAAAATGTTGCAAAGTGATTGTTGATAGTGGAAGTTCTAAGAATTTAGTTTCTAAAGAGATGGTGACTAAACTGAAGTTGGAAAGGTTGAAACACCTGAAGCCCTATCAGATTGCTTGGATTCAAGATGAGCATAAGATACTGGTAAGTGAACAATGTTTGGTGAAATTAAAGATAGAAAATTACCATGATGAAGTTTTGTGTGATATCATGCCTATGGATATATACCATGTTTCATTGGGAAGGCCTTGGCAGTATGATAGATAGGCTATTCATGATGGAAAGAAGAATATATACACCATTGTTGCTAATGGGATGAAGTATACTTTATTTCCATTGGAAGATGTTCCTAAATTTGAGGTTTATATGAATGTTAGGGTTTTCCTGGTTAATGGGAGGAGATTCCTTGATGGATCAAGACATGAGAATGTGTGCTATGCCTTAGTTCCTAAAATGGCTAAAGACTTGAAGCATGTAGAAGAACACCTAGAAGAGATAAAGGTGATGTTGATAGATTATGAGGATATCATTTTAGATAATGTACCTGATGTATTTCCACCTATGAGGAGTATTAGTCATTGTATGGATATGATTCCTGGAGCTAGTTTTCCTAATAAAGTAGCACACCGGATGACACTGATAGAGAATGAGGAGTTGAATAGACAAGTGCAAGAATTGTTGAGGAAGGGTTTGATCAAAGAAAGCTTAAGTCCATGTGCAGTACCTACTGTGTTAGCACCTAAGAAGGATGGAGAATGGAGAATGTGTACAAATTCTAGATCCATAAACAAGATCATAGTGAAGTATAGATTTCCTTTGCCCTAGATGGATGACATTATGGATTGTTTTATTGGAGCTAAGTACTTTACAAAGATATATTTGAATAGTGGATATCATCAAATTAGTTTCAGAGAACGGGATGAGTGGAAAACAACATTCAAGACAAATGAAGAATTGTATGAGTGGTTGGTGATGCCTTTGGATTGACAAATGCACCAAGTACTTTCATGAGGTTGATGAATGAGGTATTGAAGAAATTCTTGGGTAAGTTTCTAATTGTGTATTTGGATGAAACCTTGACTTTCAGTAAGAGTAGAGAAGAAAATTTGTTGCATACAAGACAAGTTTTGTAGAGGTTGAAAGAAGAGCAGTTGCTGATAAACATTAAGAAGTGTAGTTTCATGAAGGAAGAATTGGTATATCTGGGATTTGTGATATTTGTGGATGGATTGAAGATGGACCCTGAGAAGGTAAAAGAAATTATTCAGTGTCCTACACCAGATAGCATTGGAGAGGTAAGATAATTTCATGGATTGGTTAGTTTCTACCAGAAGTTCATTAGGAATTTCAGTTCTATTTGCAATCCTATGACAAAAAAATGAGAGGAGATAGGAAGGATTTTAGGTGGACATCTGGAGCAAATCGAAGTTTTGAATTGTTGAAGAAAAAGGTGAATGAGCAACCTATGTTGGCTTTACCATATTTTAATAACATATTTCAAGTAGACTGTGATGCAAGTGGAAATGCAATTGGACCAGTGTTGAGTCAAGAAGGGAGACCTGTAGCATATTTCAATGATAAATTGAATGATGCCAAAAGAAGATATTTATTATATGATTAGGAGTTTTATGCTATAGTTCAAGCCTTGAAGAATTGGAGACATTATTTGTTTCCTAAGGATTTTGTGTTGTATACAGATCATCAAGCATTACAATATTTGAACAGTTAGGGTAAGTTGAAGCAGAGACACATGAGATGGGTAGAATTATTGCAGAGCTATACTTTTGTTTTGAAGCATAGGAGTGTAAAGTTAAATAGAGTTGTTGATGCCTTGAGTAGGAGAAGGAATTTGCTGATTGAGATGAGAGTGGAGGTACTAGGCTTTGCAGATGAGTTGAAGAACTTGTATGAGGAAGACCCAAATTTTGTAGAACCTTGGAGAGCTTGTAAAGAACCAGTTTCAGAGGATGGAAGTCAGTGGTTGGATTATTTCATTCAGGAGGATATGTTGTTCAGAGTTAATCAATTGTGTATACCTCAGAGTTCAATGAGGGATAACTTGGTGAAAGAAAAGCATAGTGGATGAATGCCAAGACACTTTGGAGTTGATAAGCCAATGGCATTGGTAAGTGAGAATTACTTTTGGCCACAGATTAATAAGGATGTTAGGAGATTTGTGTAGAGCTGCATAGTTTGTCAAGTTGCAAAAGGAAGTAGTTAGAATGTTGGATTGTATAAGCCTTTGACAGTTCTGGAGATACCTTGGGAGGATATCAGCATGGATTTCATACTTGGTTCACTGAAGACACAAAGAGGTAATGATTCTGTATTTGTGGTGGTAGATAGATTTTATAAGATGGCACATTTCATACCTTGTAAAAATACAATATATGTAGTGCATGTAGCCGACTTGTTTTTCAGCGAAGTGGTTAGATTACATGGATTACCTAGGAGTATTGTTTCAGACAGAGATGTAAAGTTTATTGGTTACTTTTGGAGGACACTTTGGAAGAATTTGAAGACGGATTTGAAGTTCAGTTCTACTTTTCACCCATAGACTGATGGATAGACAAAGGTAGTAAACAGGAGTTTGGGAGATTTGCTGAGATGTTTGGTTGGAGAGAAGAAAGGAAGTTGGGATTTAGTCCTTGCACAAGAAGAATTTTCTTACAATAATTTAGTGAACAGGAGTACAAGAAAGACATCTTTTTAGATTGTTACTGAAGTTCATCCTAGAGGTATATTAGAGTTGAGAGACATTAGTATGGAAGATAAGAGGAGTGCAGAAGGAGAAGAATTTGTAGAACACATGAAGAAAGTGCATACTCAAGTGAAACAGTAGTTCAAGGATATGAACCGATAGTATAAGGAGGAAGAAGATGAAAAGAGAAGGCATAAGGAGTTTGAAGCTGGGGATGAAGTGATGGTATATTTGAGGAAGGAGAGATTCCTAGTTGGCACATATAACAAGTTGAAGATGAGGAAGTTTGGACCTTGTAAGATCTTGAAGAATTTTGATTCAAGAAACGCCAATGAAGTGGAGTTATCAGATGGCATGGGTATATCACCTATATTCAACATTATAGATTTACATCAATACCATGAATCATAATTCAGTGAAGACAGTGAAGCTAAATTGGAGAGCCAGTTTCCTAAACAACAATCAAATGAGATAGAAGAGATTTTGGATGTCAGAGATGGGAGGAAAACTCGTGGAAGACAATACAAAGAGTATCTTGTGAGATGGAAAGGTAGACTAGTGGAGGATTCTTCTTGGATTTCTCAAGCTAAGGTAGAGATTTTTGGTTTTCCTTTGGCCCCAAAAAAGTGAGGGACTCACTTTTTATCAACACCGGATGTCTAATGTAGGAGCATCCTTGGTTCTTGGAAATCTTGCATCAACCAAAAATATTTTCTTTTAGTTTTTTGTTCTTATTTTGTTCTTCCTCAATTAATGTTGGTGGATTCATCATATTTTCTCACCAGACCTTGGGGATCAATGTTAACATTGTGGACATGTTCATTTTGCTTATTCCAAGATTTAAGCGCAATTGGATCTTTTTTTGGCAAGTTATCGCTTTTGAATTTCATGGAAGTTTCTTGAACTGACACCAGAATAATTTCAAACTTTTTGGCCAGTTTGATCATTGTGGATCATTCCCATGACTTTTGGATCTTAATGGTGTTATTTTAATTGTTCTATGGAGTGTCCACAACCTTCCTTATAGGTCCACACTTCATCTTATGCACTTGTTGAAGAGAAATTAAAATTTTAGGTTGACCTATTCATGTGCACACTACATTTTCTTTCCTTGGATAATATGATGATATTTGGCTAACACAGAAGATTCTAGAATTGTGGATATGATATAAAAGCTTGTAATCAATCATTTGGATGGAAGTAGTTGATTGAGTAGAATAATATAGATTCGATTGTAATATTCCACTGGCATACATGAGCTTGTTAGAATGTTGTATCTTTGAGCATGTTTTATCAGGCCTATGAGCCAAATCTATAAGCTTGGATGTTCAGCCGATTGTAACTGAGATTTATATTAATGAGAATATTTACATCTACATTTTCCTCCATATTCAGTGTTACTTTCGTTGTGTTACTCTTGTTGCACAATATGGATCATTCTCTTTGAGGACCATCCTATCGTGGTTGTGTCAGTTCTTCACCACTTTCTAATAATCCCATGATTACTCTGAATTTATAAGTGTAGAGACATTGCTGAAATTATGTAGTGGTGTGCCCAAAATAAGAGCACTGATGGAAAACAATGATATGTGCCTGATTCTAAGATGTGGATGGAATTTGATAACAGGTGGTCTAATTTTTCTCAACATCCTCGTAATATAAGGTTGGGTTTGGATCTAGATGGGGTGAACCCATTCTCAGATCAAAGTACTAAATGATCAACTTGGCCAGTGTTTCTAGTAAATTATAACTTGCCTCCATGGTTAGCAACTAAACCATTTTTCTTAATGTTATCATTGATTATACCAAGAAAGAAAAGTGTGACTTCAGATACAATAGATGCTTATCTAGAGCCATTATATGATGAGTGAATGGAATTGTGGAAAGGAATTGAAACAATTCAATCTTTAAGGGATGGTCATTCAATCAAATTCACTTTAAGAGCTTCCTTATTGTTTATGATTCATGATCTTCCTACATATGGCACATTGTCTATTCTCTCTATTTATGGATACCATGCATGTCCTTGCAACTTTAAGGATTTTGTGAGGCTCTCAATAAGTTTGTGTAAGTGTATTTATTGTGGACATCGCGCTTACCTTAAAATGGATCATCCATATCATTGACAAAAAACACGTTTCAATGGTCAAGAATAGAATCTTGAAGCGTCATTGCTAATAACAAGTGATTACATTGTTGAGAATGGAAAAAAAAGAATGTAATTTATTGAAAATGATGGGATTGCTGGCAGTAGATATGATCCATGTAATGAAAGCGGTGTAAAAATTTTGTGCATATTGTATAAGTTGCCATACTTTAAGGATATAGCCATTAGGCATACTATTGACTTTATGCATATTGAGAAAAATATAGCTTATGCTATTATAGAAACTATTTTCGGTGCTCTTGATACTATTTCATCACATGAATACTTTCAAGAAATAAAGATTCATCAAAATATTTGGGTTAAAAAATATGATAATGAAAAATATAGAAAACCTAGTGCTCCTTATGTCTGGACAAAGGAATGTTCAACATGCACAATTCTTACAGTTGATGTCTCAAAATTGCTTTCCCACTGGATATGTAAGTAACAACATTAGAAGCCAAACTGACATTAATAGCTTAAGAGGCCTCAAGACCCATGACTGTCATGTCATAATCGAGAATATTTTACCTATTGTGGTGAATATATCAAGTTTGGAAAAGGGGCCAAGATTGGAAATTACAAGGTTGGGCCTAATATTAAAGAGAATGAGTTTACATGTATTAGATCCTTCAAAATTTGATAGTTTGAGGGAAGAGGTTGTTGAAGTCCTTTGTCTATTGGAACAAGAATTTCCACCAGCAATCTTTAACATTTCTATGCATCTTTTAATACATCTAGAATATGAACTAGAGCATTGTGGCCTAGTAATAACAAGATGGATGTATCCTATAGATCGATATATGAAGGTTTTGAAAAAAATGTTTGTACTAGGGAAAAACTAGAAGGCAACATGTCTGAGGGATATTCAATGCAAGAGGCATTGGGATTTTGCACAAAATATATGAAGGATTTTAAAAATTTTAATCGACGTGTATGGGATGATGATGAAGATGAGAGAGTTGTAGGTGAAGTATTATAAGGAAATGGATGCCGCTTCAAGCTATCATATCAAGAAAGAAGTGCAATACATGCCTTTATTCTTCAAAACACATCTTCGTTCGATAAGTGGCACGGGTAAAAAAAAATTACACAATAATTTATTTACTCAATTGCATTTACACATTTATATTATTAATCTTACTATTTGTATGTCATTATTCTATGTAGAAAATTTGAATAAGAGAATCAAACTTGGATGCAACATCAACCTCAAAGGTGCAGATGTCATCATTTGATTGGAGGTGATTCTTTTCCAAAATTTGAAGAATGGATTGCTAATGCAATCAGTGATGCAAAAGAAGAAGGTCAAGATATAACAACAGAGGAAAGTGATATTTCACGACCTCCACATTTATGGGCTATGAATTTTAGTGGAATTTACACCTATGGTAGTCATTTAAGAGTGGAAGAAAAAGAAAAAGGAAAGAAAAATTGTGATTGTGTTTTTAGTGCTGAATTTCTTCATGAAATTGAGAAGAAATTTTATGTTGGATTCATCTAAGAAATTATTCAAGTGGATTTTGGTGAAAATAGTCCTATATTATTAAAATGTAAGTGGATCCAACCATCCATAGTACAACTTGACGAGTATGGATTTGTATGTGAAAATACACGACAATTTTTATCAGAGACAGATGAGTCATATGTTTCCCCTCTTCAAATTAACCAATCATTTCTAATTGAAGATGTAAGAAGCCCAAGTTGGTCATATGTCATTCAAATGGGGTCTCATTCGAGATGAAAATTCATGGAATTTTTTGATGTAATTCCTAATGGGAAATATGTTAATTTACAAGAAACATTCGAAGAAGTGGATGAAGACAATGAGGGACTTTTTGAAGAAGAGATTTTGATTACCGATGAAGAAATTGGGAGAGATAATGTATTGCATGTCACAAATGAGGATGAGGAAGAAAATCAAGTAGATGCAGACACGAGTGATCAGGATTTTGATCTTGCTGGAAATTCAAATGATTATTGATGAGCCCCATTTTATGAACTTTTATGTAAGACTTTTATGTTGTTTTAAGACTGTTTTATGTTTTAAGGACATGAACCTTCAAACTAATAACTATTTCAAAGCTTTAATGTTGAACAAAGTTGCTATATAAATTCAATATGAATATGTTTTCATATAAAAATGAGGATACAATATGAATATGTTTTCATATATGAATGCAATATGAATATTTATACCATCATTGCTTTACTTTGACAATGATCTTTTCTTGAAAGCTCCTTTGGACTATTCACTACTTTTATATATGTTCTTTATCACTGTTATTGTTCTAGAATCCTTTATAAAATCCGTCGTTGAAGCATTGTTAAACATTGTTTCTATGTTTTATTTTACACTTTTTTACTAAAATAGCATTGTCTTCCCTACATATGGTATTATCTTTAGCCCTATTTTGTAATATTATTGTATACCATTGCCTTGTGAACTGCTTTGGAATTGACTGCTCACTGCCATTAAAGTATTTCTCATTGTTTTCTTCATTTCTTGGATCTTTCACCCACTGTGTCACTCGTTTCCTCACTGATATGGTCTTTTTTTCTCTATTCTTTCACTGTTTATAGCAATAGTATACAATCCTTGATGATTGATCAATATTTTTTGTCAATGCTCAAGACATCAATACAGTGATTCCCCATTGCAATAGAAGCATTTCCTCATTATATCCCCACTATTTTGGCATTACATGTTTCTCACATCCTTTGTTGTCTTCACATTATTTTTAACAGTGATATCACTGTTATCAAAATTTGTGCTTCTAACTTTATGCACTAGAAATCACTATTTCATATCTATCTTTATATATTGTAAGGTCATTGCTTTTTTTGCTTTGATCAAATGTTCTTCACTATTTTGCATATATCTTGAAGTTCACTACTGTTTGACTACTTAGTCCTCAAATCATGGCGTTCCTTGCTTGTAACTCACTGTCCACTCCAACATATTTGTTCTTTTTCATGAAATCTACCCCTTCATGAATGTATCTAGATGTTATGAACAAATTATTATGTAATAGAACAACAGAAGTAAGAATCACCAAATACCATAGAAATTTCTTAGCAATGGTGCTATCACCTAAGCAAAGCATTGGTTTAGTTGTACAAAATGGTTGTTGTGCTACAAGTTCATGTCCAATTAAAATTTGGTAATATAGGCTTTTTTATTGAACCATGAATGGAAACATTATTGCTAAAGATTTGATGGATTGATTCAAATACGTTGCTAAGTTTTTTTATGCAACTGGCATTTTTGCAGGGCACCATTATTTAATATCCATTGACTAAAATACCCACAACATCTAATGACTGTTGTTTTTTGCAGTGCTTTATACTTCATATGTGTTTTAATGACTGTTCATTAAAACTAAGACATCATAAACTTGTATTTATGCAATTCTTGTTACGGTTAATTATCTTTGTATCAAGTTGCTAATTTATACATTATTGCTTTTTTGGACATCAGGAAATGAAGAAAAAGAATTTTAGGTGCAAATTAGATGATAGTGATCACAATGTTGAAATTCCAGTGACAAATTATTAGTGCTTTTGTGAAGAACATGTGGCCAAGAATAATGAATATTTATCACATCTTGGTTTGACAAACAAGCAAGTTGTAAATCCACTAAGTAGTAAATTATTTGTTTAATACTGTTTAATGAAATTTTATAGGCAAGAGCTTTATGTATATAAGACATGATATGATATTTTTTTTGGTTTTACAGGCAAGAAAAAGAGAGCAGAGAAAATGCAGAGAAAAAACAAAAAGAAAGTAAAGATATAGTGATGCCAGCTCGTAGAAGCCAACACTTTTGTGATTCAACAAATGAAGTTGGTGAAAAAAATATTTGTGATGATGTGAAATCTGTAGAGACCACTACTGATCTATGTACTCATGCCACACGTGATGTGGCCAAGGAGCATGAAGTTCCAGTTAATCAAAGTCATGAAGAGAGTCCGCTTGCATCTGATGTGCTTGAGAGTGCACTTGTCGCATCTACAACTTTTGAAGGAATTAGTGGATCAACCAAAAATATTTGTAGTGGTGAAATAGAAGATGTGCCTACTTATGTTAAAAGAAAAAGATTGAGTCAAGATTTATACAGATCTATAGAGAGGAACACAAAAGAAAGAATATTAGAAGGGAAGAAGCCATTCTTGGTTGAGGTATCAAGAGATGGTGAACCCATTGGGAAAAATGCTGCAAGGTGGGCCTCCGAGTTGGGCATAAGATGTATGGCCCATTTGGATATGTGAAAATCAAATTTTGTAGAGAAATATCCATGAAATGTGGAATATCTTATACAAAAAATGGAAAATTCCTTTGACATTGTTGGTGGAAAAATCTCTAGAAATTATTACAAGCAAAAGATGAGACTTATGATGACTAATTTTAGATACAATTGCAGAAAAACAATCATGGAGGGAAAAGAGATGTTAGACTCCACTCTATCTCCCAAACAGTGGGAAGCATTGAAAGAAAGTATGTGTTCCAAAGAATATTTGACAAAGAGTAACAAAGGAAAGAGAGCATAAGATAATGTGAGGACTGAATATACATTTGGTCAAGGCGGGTTGCAGGCCAAAATAGACAAATGTGGAGTAATTGTATGGATTTTTGGCTCAATTTACATTGTGTTATTTATTTCAATGTTTTATTGAATTGACTATATGTTGAAATTGACATTGTATTTTAGGTGGAAAACAATAATAGAGAAACAAGTGTAGAAGATGTTGTCAATTATATGGCAACACTAGATCATTCTAAATCTAATACTAGTATCAAGAGGAAATTTAGTTCATCAACAAATATTTCACAGCCATCTATTGAATGCCCAGTGAGAGCCTCTCCAAATCATGTCAACTCAAATGAAGAGTACCAACATATAATGAGTTGCTTAAACTGTCTCACTGAGAAAGTTTCATAGTTGGCTACCTCTGTTAAGCCTATAGTTTCTGCATGGAATGACCATAATTCCATGGGTTCATATTAGGTAAGAGGCTATCCGTCAATATGTTGATTCTCAACTATATCATCTTTATATTGTATTATAAAGATGTTTGCAAATTTCATAAATGTTTTCCACAACATGCCTTTATAAAATTACTCTCATGATCTCTAGGTAAAGTATTAAGATCATATATAGAATAGTGAATCTATGAAATTTTTCCTTTTGTTTCATTGAAATCCATTGTGACCATCCTGAATGTTGTGACTATGAGTTTTATGAAAAAATAACTATGAGATTAATGAATGATCTGTTAGGTCTTAGAAGTGCAGGTTTTTAAACCATAAGGGGGTGCCAATCCCTTAATACACCTTTGGCCCACAAACAACGTAAACAAGACTGATTCCTCCAATATATATTAATTCCTGATAATCCATTGTTATATCAGGCCATCGGGGAAATGCAAACATTCGTTCCATCGATGTTCATGTGTTACAATGATGTGCTTGCTTTTGTTGACTCTATCAGTCTATCAAGGAGGACGCCTTAGGAGCTAGCCCGATAGCGTATTGTTACACCGATACTAGGTTATTAACTACTTTCATCGGGGGAATGCAAACATTCATTCCATCGATGTTCATGTGTTACAATGATGTGCTTGCTTTTATTGACTCTATCGGTCTATCGGGGAGGACGCCTTAGGAGTCATCCTAATAGGGTATTGTTACACCGATACTAGGTTATTAACTACTTTCATTGGGCCATCGGCGAGGCTATGATGGGGGTTCTGCCGATGAGGCATTGTTAGGCCGATAGTGCTAATTTTTATTTAGGAATGGGGAAAGATTATGGAGTCTCAAACTCATTTATGGGTGTCACAATTTGGCAATGTGGGCCACAGAAGAAAAAATCTGCAAAAAATCCTGATTAATCCCAATTTTTTAAAAATCTGCAAGCTTTTAGCCAAGCATCCATTGCTTGTTTGAAAGCACCTATTTTAGGCTTTTAGCCATAGCAACAAGGCAATGAACTAATTGATAAAATGCTATGATAGACATGTATGAATTTTTTTTTAGCATAGACAAGGCAATGAACTCTTTGAAAAAATGCCCCAAAGAAATGAGGTCTCATGGTGATGGAATTCCATGACAATCAAAAGCAATTTGATTGTCATAGCATTCCATCACCATGAGACCTCATTTCTTTGAGGTATTTTTTCAAAGAGTTCACCGCTTTGTCTATGCTATTGCTTACTATTATGCTTTTGATAGATTTTTTCCAAGCATCCATAGCTTGTTTGAAAGCACTTGTTTTAGGTTTTTAGCCATAGCAACAAGTGTTGAAGTTGTGAAAGCCAACCTCACAGACCCTGAAGATCACCTGCATGCAAATAACCTGTCACAGAAAGAAGACATTCTAGACAAAAAAAAAAGGGTGCTCTGAAAGCTGAAAAATGTACTCATCCGAGAGAGAGATAAATTACAATGATGAATCCTTATAAAAGGATATTGTGCAACCCTAAAAGAAACCCTAATAGGTAGACATTTAATAATTAATATAATTATTAAATGTCACAAAATGCAAACTAAAGTGAAATCTTAAGAGAGGAATAAAGGTAATTTAATCAACATGATTAAATTAAAACCTTTACTCTAACACCCCCTTAAGATGAGCAAAAGTGCAGCTTACAAACATGTGCAAGAAAGCAAAGGTAACTAAAATGCAAGAGTAAACTTGGGTCCCAAAGAACAAGGCCTGATCAGGTACCCAATTACAACCAAATCTCTGTAAAGTGGAGAAATAGAGAAAACCTCATGGGAAAAACTCTACTCCAAAAAGAGATGAAAGAAATAAATGCACTAATAACAGAAGGATAGGAGGTGGATAACATAAGACCCCCCATAGACAGCTTCTATCATATAAGTACATGTACAATGGTCTCCATAAGAGAAATAGAAAGAGACTAGAAGGCCCCTCCACAATGAAGAAACTCCTGTCGCACATATGGATGCCTGAGGTAGAATCCAGAAAGAGATCCTGAAGCGGCATATAATATTCCTCCCCTTGGGAAGAAATGGATCCAAAGGATGAAGATGAAGAAACCCTGTGAAGAGAGAAGAATCAATCTATCTTAAGATGTGTGCCATAATAGGATGTTGAAGAATCTCTCTGTCTGAATTGAAACAAAAGATGTCAAATCCAAACTGAACTGAAGACTCAAAAATTGCAACCTTTGAATGCACAGATGATGGTGGGCTAACAGTTGGAATATGGCTATCAACAAAGAGGAGCTGAAAATCCTCAAAATAATCCTCCAGATCTACAATATAGGACTCTACAAACAAAGATGAAATGCCTGCAAGATAAGAATCCCAAGTAGCCATGTCTAAAAGATGTATGATGTCCTGCTTAGCTGAATCAATAGGAGCCAAAGAAGAGGCAATATCAAACTGATCAGGAACAACAAGAGATGATGCTAATACATGTATAATCTCAGTCTGAAGAGTAGGAACTGTGAGACAATCCTCTAATTCATTAGATTATGTAAGGGTGTCTAAATACTGAAGTTCCTTTAAAGTATCATGATCAAAAGGTGTGTTATCTCTCCAACCAATGGGTACAAGACAATCTGAAGCAGGATCCTCTGGGAATGGAGAAAGACTGGGGTCTCCATAGATCTCTCAAAGACGTGCCCAAAGTGGGTGAGGACAATCAATGTCCGATATAGCCCACACAGTGTCAGAATCAACACTAGACAAAATAACTCCTACTATGTGATTTCTAATGATATCCCAAGCTACTTTTCCCTCTGAAGTTGTTGGTTTAGGTATGAGATCATACAAATAAGGCAAAATATTAAGCCACCTACAGTGTGTAAGTATGCCCTTTGCCCATGACTCATAATTACCCCGTTCTAGAAAAATAACTAAAGGGTGAGTAGAAAAACCCATGATAACTCTTCAAATTAACAAATTGAGGCTAACTGACCTCAATACTGATAAAGCAGATCAAATAAAGCCATCCCACGCAAACAAATCATTTCCAGGTGCCAAAATGTCCAAGTAATTGACAGATGTGTGAAAACACAAAAAACTGAATAAAAAGTACCTGGGGTAGATTCTGGAAATATAAATTGCAGATCTGGAAATTTCACAGAAACACCTTTCTAATGCCTATTCGTTTACGAAAAACAGAGTCCATATGCAAAAGATATGGCTCCAGGATTGCAAAAAAATTGTTCTGAATTTGACTGAGAAAAGATGCATCAAAACAAAAAAATCAGGAAATCAAACCCAATCCATCAGAACAGCGCTAGAACCAGCTTTCCAACACCTATTTTCATTTGAAAATCTGAGCTAAAACGCCCGAGATATGCCCATTTTACTAAAAGTACTCATTTAGGCTTTAAACCAAAAATATTCAGCTGAACCTTCATGCACGAAAATTGAGGCAAAAATCAAAAGGGCACGAAAATTGAGGCAGCTCAAAATTGATGCAGCCACCCAAAAAATGAAATGAAAATCATCTCGTCCGTACGGATCCGTACAATCACATAGATTTTTCTGGGCATTTTTTGAAATTCCCTAAAAACACTAAAAAATCAATTTTCAACAAACCCTATCATATTTTATATGAAAATAGGGGTTTTTGGGCCTTATGAGTGCACCCATGAGGTCCGTTTTTCACTAGCATGCACTGTTTGAGAGATCAAAGTGAAAATTTCTTAAAAAATGATGGAAAACCCCTCTGATCTGGCAAAAAGAACTGGAATGAAACCCTTGCATAGAAAAAAACTCTGTAAACTGATATCTTCAAAAAAAGAATAGACAACCACAGATCTGGAGCTCTGATACCATGTTGAAGTTGTGAAAGCCAACCTCACAGACCCCAAAGATCACCTGCATGCAAATAACCTATCACAGAAAGAAGACATTCCAGACAAAAAAAAAAGGGTGCTCTGAAAGCTGAAAAATGTATTCATCCGAGAAAGAGATAAATTACAATGATGAATCCTTATAAAAGGATATTGTGCAATCCTAAAAGAAACACTAATAGGTAGACATTTAATAATTAATATAATTATTAAATGTCACAAAATGCAAACTAAAGTGAAATCTTAAGAGAGGAATAAAGGTAATTTAATCAACATGATTAAATTAAAACATTTACTCTAACAACAAGGTAGTGAACTATTTGAAAAAATGCCTCAAAGAAATGTGGTCTCATAAAATGTCATGACAAGAAAATGCAATTGGCAACTGCTCCTAGTTATTAGTTATACAATGTGAAGTAATTGCATAACTCCTTATGTTGACTTTGTAAAAACGATATTGTAATTGAAATTTTCTCATCTATCAACATCTAGTTATTAGTTATGCAATGTGAAGTAATTCTTTGAGTTTGAAAGATGTGCAATGCAATGTAATCAATGATATGAATATAAACTACAAAAATCTATTTTTTACAATTCATTAGTTAAACTCTTTATTTTATTTGCTCTCTATATCTCTATGCTATGGAAATGCCTTTCAATTTCAAAAAAATAGTTTTTATCTCTTGTTCTACAATTTTTACCTTTTTTTCAAATCCTAATTTATCCTAATTTTTTCCAGACTTTTTCCTGATTTTTTAAAAAAATATTATACTTTTGGTTTGCCATTTTTTTCTCCAAAAGATTTTTTTTGCTATGGATCATAAAGCAATAATAAAACTCTTGAAATTTTGTTCTTTTCTTAGAAATTTCTGATTATTTGCAGTTTCAAGCTTATGTACTTTCTTGTACAGGGTTTCCTTGTTCTCTTTGCGTTGAATTAGGTGGTTGGGTGAGTTAACTTCAATTTTCTTATGATTTGGTGGATTCTTGAAGATTTTTGTGCATTTTGTAGTCAAATTGCTGAAACAAGTCTGTAAAGACAGAGTTGAGGGTTTGTGAGTCTACAAAAATGGATTTTCACCCATTCCACCTATTGTGACTTTTATGCTCGGAAGGGCTCTGTTGATTGTTTTTTACATGAATTACTCATCTGGATATATTTTTTTACTTGATGGTTAAACTACATGTAGAACAATTTTATCAAAGCAACATGAAAACAAGAACGCCTTAATGTCAATCATAGTTGTGTTGAAGTTGAGGTAATATAATAATTGTTGTGGACAAAAAATTATAACTTTTGCATTCTTTACTTGACTTATATTAACTTTACATGATGATTAAACCACATGTAGGGCAATTATATGAAAGTAGAACAAAAAGGAAAAGATTGCCAATAGAGCTCTCCGCAAAGCTACACAACTTTAGGACAATGTTGATAGTGATTATGCTGAATTTGAGGAGTATATGCATGATATTGATAGTACTACTAGTGCTAAACTTGAGGTGAGTGCTATGAAATGTTACTTTTCATTGATTTTGAAACCCTTCATAAATTAATGACTGTTATGATCCCAAATAGTGAACACGCTTATAGAATAGTGAATAGAAAACTAAAACATTGAATGTAATCCGTAGAACAATCATTGTACCTACTTTGTCACTTTTCAGTGGGGATTGCTGGCATTTCAATACTTTATGATGCCTAACTATGTTTTAGGGAATTGTAATTGACCTTGTCAACATCTTGAACTTCGTGTGATGCTTCTTTCATTAGATGATACCTGTTCTTTCCTTCACGGATCTGTTGTTAACTCTTCATTATGGCTGTTGTTATTTAAAATAAGTTTATTTTGATATTCTTGCCACTTTCTATTAATGTCTTGTTGTTGTTTAGTAATGATATTTGTTGCTCGATCCATTAAACTCATTGTTACAACCATAAAACTCATTTCCCTTGTACTAAAATCACTGCTACTACTACTTGTTCATTGGACATCATTCCTGACTTCTTTTTGCATACTCTTACACTATTTTCTAATAGTGAAAGGCTCTTTCTCTATTATTTATGTGACCTCTACATCCAACCTTATTTGTTACTCCTTTACTGTTGCTATGAAAGCCATAGAGAAAGACTGCATTATTTCCTCAATGACTCCTCTTAATGATTGTCACATGTTGCCTTGATACATTTTGTTCTTTGTTCTTCTTTCATATGTCATCATTGACAAGGTTATGTTGACTACATGGGGTTATGTTTCAGAGCTTTAATGCCACTATTTTTGTACATCCCAATGTATTTCACCTTCACCTTGTAGCAGTAGTAGTAGTGCTCTCATATTGCATTCTTTTTTTGTGTGCATTAGCTACCTTTTTTATGTGTAATAGTGTTGTCATAACCTTATGTGTCTAGTATGCGTGTATGGTAATGTAGTGTTTATATTTGTGGCCTTTGTATCTGATTAGCATGAAGCTAATAGTAACATTGTAAGCACTGCTATGAGTGTTGGTTTTTTAGTAAATTAGATTGATTATTGCAATTATTTTTGAAATTTTATTTTTGCAATTATTTTAACACACACATGCAAGTACTATTTAAGTAAGTAATGGTTGTTTTATTATGCAAACAAGGGTAATCATTACCTAGATAATATAATGTGTTATTTTTTTTCTTTTTGTAGAAATGAATTGATAAACTCAAAGAAGGGGATAAAGTTAGGGTGTTGGATCTGTTTGATGGTGATGTTTTGGGCATTAGGTGGATTCACTCCCTATCTATTGTACATGGAGCCAACTTGAAAGGAATAGGAGATTCAAATGTAAACATTTTAAAAGTCACAAGTAACATACCCCTTTTTTATGAAGACAAAATAGATGGAGTTGTTCGTCTGAAAGAGAAAGAGGGAACCTTCACATGGTGGCCACTAAAATATTTGCAAAAAATGACATAGTTGAACATGTTTTTCATGTACTAGTTAATGTTAGACATCTTGGCTCACTGCTTTATGCAGTATTTTGAATGTGTTGTTCAAGGATCTTAATTATCATGGTGTATTTGAAAGAGTTGGAAACTCTTAGACAACTTTGACATCTTGTAACTTGATATATATATATATATATATATATATATATATATATATATATATATATATATAGCATTAAATTTTTATTGCAAATTACCTTTATTTATCATGACGTTGAATCAATCTTTTAATTCTAGCATGTTGTAGCTTGTTCGTATATGTAATTTTTTTTTTTTTATATTTTAGTTCAAGTTTAATATTATGTTAGTTTTGCATTATAAAATTTATGGTATTTAATAAATTATTCATTTCATGACTATATTTACTACCAATTAATAGAAACTAGTAAATAAAAATGACTAAATTAATGACTAAATATATGACTAAATAAATCACTACCATGACTAAATAAATGACTAAATCAATGACTAAATCAATGACCAAATCAATGACCAAATTAATGATTAAAATCAATGACTAAATAAATGACTAAAATTGTTTAGTCATAAATTTAGTGGTGTTATAAATGACTACAAATAAACTACTAATAGTCACGTGACTAAAGTTAGTCATTTATATGCAATTTTTAGTAGTTTATTTAGTCATATATTGCTATTTGTGTACTTGTGTATAATCACCCTAAAGAAGGCATGCCTAACTGCAGGGACCTTAAGTAACTCAAAATTAGACAGGATGATTTTGACCTTCTTGAACTCTTCGGCAACATACTCACCCATCTGCTCAATTTCAGCCTCGAAGGCTCTACCTAAAGAAGAGATAGCTAATTGGTTTTGCATTTTATTCAGTTGTTTGTTCTTGTTGAAGTATTGGGTGGGTACATAAGGGTAACCTAGATTTTTGCTTGCATTCAGATTAGGTGGGGTGCTAAAGTTATTAGGCAAAGTGGAGGTTGTGAAAGGTCATCCTGCTTACCAATTTCTTAAGTTATATGGGGATGCTCTCTGATGGAAAATTTGGACCTCATCTTCATGAAACTCTTCCTCATCTACTAGAAAATTATCTACCGAAGCAAAGAGCTAAGATAAATTTTCTTCGTTACTTACCTCTTTCACTTCTTTGTTCTTTGGGGAAGCGGTCTCGGTTTCTAGTGCATTGCTCTCACTTTGTGGGAACGGAGCTTGATTGACCACAAAAATAGAGGATGTGTATGGTTCTAATGGGACTAGATCACAACAACCAACATTATCCACAACATTTTTAACCTCTACTTGAAATATCTCCGCAGTTGTGAGGAACTCAAAGCAGTCCCAACTCAGAATTCCTATTCGTCTTATGGATTTGACACCATCCATACAACGTTGCTTCGATAAGGTACACTCCACTAGTTGTCTTCTCCATATTGGCAGGCTAATCAAGAGGAGTGGGAACACCTCCATTATTAGGCCTTGTATTCCACATTTGGTTTTTCCTTTGTGAAGGTCTTCTTTCAAAGTTTGGATTAGAAGTCTGTCCTCATTCATAATTATGCCCGAATGAGGTACTTGCATCAGGGTTATCCTTGTTATCTAGGTTAAGGTTAGCCTGGATGCTGTGTTGGGAGGCTTGCAACTGGCTGTTCTAATTTCTTAAGTGCACCATTTTTGTAGACATTTTTTTGATCATCTCTTTTAGTTCATCCAACCGATCCTTCTTGGCACTACTTGGTTTTGGTGTTTGATTTTGGAGAAAGATGGGTTGTGTTGTTGTTTGGTTTTACTGAGTGGGTGGGAATTCATGTCCTTGTAGATATAAAGGCACTTGGGGTTGTTGTGGGTAGACCTGCCGCTCTTGGGGCTATAGATAATGAGGTAAAGGAGGTGCATGTTTCAAGGGTTGTCCTAGATAAGGAACTATGGGCAACTGTGACACTTGATTCATGAGAGGCGTCTAGTGTTGTAGAGCTTGAGTGAGCCCTTAAACTTGCATGGGATGAGAAACTTTTCCCAAGGAAGGTAGCGGACCCAAAAAAATTTGTCCTCAGTCAGTGTTGGCTATAACTGCCTTAGCATAAGTATCCACCAATTTGGTAGGTGGCGGATTCATTCTTTTCACCAATGTTGCAGTGAGGTTGTCTAGGGTGGCATAGTAAATGGGAAAGACAACGACATCATTAAGCATGTAAGGAGCTTGCAATCTCATGTACGCCCGATGGAGCTAATCATTGAAGGAGTTGATTTGTTTGTTGACTTCCATGCAAACAACCATGAATTGCTGATATAATTCTAATGGGTTGATTGGAATCCTATATTTCCTCAAGAAGGCATTCTTCAAGAGGTCCCAAGTAGTGATAGATCCTATTGATAGGTTGATGTACCAATAGAAATCCTCCTCTCCCAAATAATATAGGAAAATTTTGCATGCCACGTCCTCATGATCAATTTGTATATCCTTCAATGTTGTTTGGAATATCTTAATGTGTTCCTCTGTTGTCCTTTGAGGATCCTATTGATTGAATTTCATGCAAAATACCTCCAGGTTTTTTGGCATGTCATGGTAAGGATTGAATAGTAGTGGGGAAGAGTTGTTTCCCAACCAAGCCACGAGGGGAGGTGGGGGTGGTATTTTTTGTTGAACAGGAACTTAGGGATGCATAGGGGCAGTAGCAGTTGGGACTATGCCTTGGACTGGAAACGAAGGGGCAGAGGTAGTGTCTTGACCTTGGGAAGCAAGCAGTTGGAAGGCAGTTTGGGATGGCTAAGTGGAGGAGGTGGAAATAGATGAGGAAGGATGGGTGTGGTGCAAATGAAAGGAGGAAGGAGGTGAAGATGGAGGGGAGTCATATGGAACAGATGAGGAATATGAAGTGACTTCCCTTTTCTTGGCTCTCTTTTCCTTGGTAGGGGGTTGTAGCTCTTAGAATTCCCCTTTGTTTAGAGTAGATCTCAAGACTCTATGAAACCTTTCAGGGGAGAATGAACCAATTTGATCCAACTTAACTCAAAAGGGACCTCCTTCTAGTGTCAGTTTTGTTGATGGGTGTTTTAGCACTTCTCAACAAATGCAATGTGTAAGTGCATCACCCCTCTTGAAAGGCAATCTCCAACAAACAAGTTATAGAAAACTACCCCAAGGCTTCTCGGGTTTCAAGTCATGACATGTTGGGAATATCTCAATGGGTTTGATGTCATCTTGCCGGTAATCATAGGAAAGCCTTACGTAAGTTAAGTTGGAGGGGAATTGGTCCTTCAAATGGAGTTCTTAAGGTGTACAAACTAATGTGTAGTTGCTGCACGTTCAATACAATAGTCTATAACTCTATTTCATCATCATATTTGGCTTTACAATGTGCAATGAATCTTGCCTAAGTCACTATTTAAGAAAAAAGAAAAGTCAAAAGGGTAGGGGAAGAGGAAAGTTCCTAGAACTGAAACTACTGATGAACAGTGATAATGGAGGACTCTACAGTGGATGACCTTCCCAAAACTGAGTTCCACTTAACCAAATTAACTCACAGCCTCATGAAACTAGTGCAATCTTCAAAGGTCTGCAAATTTTCAACCATTCATCCACCATGAAGCATGAATAAAAGATAGAATTTAAGTGCAGTATTCAATTCATTTCCATACTAGATTTGCATTTCCATTTATCATCAACAAACAACAAAAAACATGGACAAGGAAGGGAATCAACACAACATAATTCTTCACCATCAATGAACAACACTAACTAATCTACTAAATCATGCTAAACATATAGAACAATAATGTAAATCTATTAAAATTCACTAACTATGAGGAGAAGAATCATGAAACATGAAATTGGAACTCAAGAATCCACCAAAATCAATGAATTTCTATTAAAATTCCAACAACATGTCTTTGCAACAACTCAACTCTTTCTTGAAAATGAGAGGAGACCCATATTTATAGTTTCCAAAAATAAAAATGAATGGCCAAGATTTAATCTCATCATGTGGCCAAGATTCACTACAAATTAGGGTTTCACCTACCCCCAAATATTTTACCATATAAAATACATTTTTGTCCTCTAGCCTATTTTGTCTTTTAGTCGACAGCCTTGGTTGTAGGTATTTTGTGAGGAACTCATCATCAATTACCAAATTTCCTTCATGTTTCTTCACAATAGCATATTCTAAAAACTTTCTAATCAATGCTTGAAGCTTATTCCACTCCATTATATCAGATTGGAGCACTTGACAGTTCAATTTCTTGGATCGACCGGTAATTACATCCTAGTCTTTGTCATACTTGGGTGTATTCTTTATTACTTGCTCGGATTGGGTGAAGGCGTGAATAGAAAAATCCATAAAATCTAGCGTGAGGGAATCGGTAGCTCCATCCTCCATCTTCTTGAGGAAGTGTGGCTTTATCTTCTCCAGATCCAACTCGACGAGGGCATGTCAAAATATGTCATTAGCTTTAGGTACTCCTTGCAAGTCATTCTTATTTCTTTGGCCCAATCTATATCAAGCTCCACTTCATGGAGCACCTATTCCAATATTTATTTTTGATGATCGAGGCCTAGCTTCCATGTTTTGACGAGCTATGATCATCTTTTTCCAACACAAGCTCCTTTTCCCAGGATTTCTCAAGTATACTGAGGATGGCCTCGAGCTTGGGATATGTGATTCTATAAAATTTTGGTGCAAGGGCACCAAAAAAATTTGGTTTCTATAATAGGATTCCAATTGGTTCAAAAGGTCATTTCAAGGTGTTCTCATCCTTGTTCCATGACATTTCAAAATATGTAAAAAAATTGAAAAATTGTCAAAATTGTCATTGTTGTCAAAATGAGTGAATGAAGGGATTTTGTTGTTTTTGAGTCTAGAAGTCTTAGTAAGGGTTAAATAAGGTCTAAATGATCATATTTTATGTTTCTAGAAGTTTTAGAGGTCTTTTAAGTTCAATAATTGCAAAAAAGAAAAATGTTGCAAATGTTGTCAATAACAATTTTGCTAATTTTTGCTGATTTGCACAATTAGAGTCAATAAGTGGTAATTAGTTGTGAATATGGTTGGTTGGGGGTGGTTACTTGTTTAAAATTATTTATAAGACCTTCCAAGGCTCAAAGGAAGGGTTGTTGAAGGTTGTAATAACTCATATTCAATAAAACACCACATTTTTGGAGCAAATTATGTATTTTTCATAATTTTTTAGAACTTGTTTATTGTTGTACGGATTCGTACAGCTTCTGATGCCTTAAAATATTCAGAGGCTAAGGGTATATGTGTCTAATTTTATCTTCATTTTATTTTTAGTTTTTATTCATTTTTTGTGAGATAAATTCAAAAATTACTGCAAGTACCCTATTTTTTTCCTTTGTGAAGGGTTTGAAGGCAAACAAATGAGATTTTGACCAATCCACCCACTGTCTAATGCTGTAACTCAGTGGATTGGTAGGAAATATGTTATATTATATGTATTAATGTATTTTATATTATAATAAATTATTTTTGTGGTGAATGTGTGATGCCCTAGGGCTGAAAATGCATTTTTTCCCTTGAAAAGTGATGGTTTTGAAGTGCTTTTCAATGAAAAATTGATGGAGTTGAGTTTGTAAGAATTTGAAATGTTAAGGTAGACCATATGGAAGGTTTTTGGACCATTTATTTTTTTATTCAAGCCTGAGAATGAAGATTTTGACAAAACCCTTGCTTTTGCATTAGAAAATGAGGTTTTTTTGAGTTGGGAGTGTTTTTAGCCGTACAAGTGCAAACCAATTGTGGATTATGTGGTTTTGAGCCATTTAATTTTCTTCCCCAATGTTTGAAGGTGATTGGATAATTTTTAAGGGTGCTTCCTTTGTTAAATTGACCTCTTTTCCTTGATTTTCCCATGGTGAGTATATTGGAAGTCTGAACTGGTCCAAATGAGTTATATTTAATCTTGAAGTATGTTGTGTAAGTCCTTAATGGATGTCTAAATACATCATTTAATTGAAAATTATTTTGGAAAAGTTGGGTGAAAGGTCCCTTGAAGCTGTTTGGCACTGTTGGTAGAAAGAATGTACCTAACAAGCAGATTTGTGAAGTTCTTTTGAATTTTCTTTGGATTTTGGGTTGATCATCTTGTATTTGTCATTTGAAGTTGATCTCCACCCTGGGTCTGCTTCAGAGTGCTATCATAGCATTAGGCACAAGATCTTGTTGTTGGTTGTTTGATTTTGCAGGTTGTGAAGGATGCCTCCAAAGGCTAGTGCAATGGCTAAAGAAATACAAGAGTTGAAGGACAAATTGGCAAGGAAGGAGAGGATCTATAAAGAATCTTAAGATGCTACTATAGCAAGGATAGCTTCTTTGGAGAAGAATAAAAGGAGAGGAGTTGTAGATGAAGAGAAAAGTGATGAAGAGGTTGAAGGGGATCCTCTAGTTCAAAATGAAGAAGATGAACTAAATCCTAATGAAAGAAGAATGCTTAGGATGCTAAAGGTGGTCAAGGGTGACAAGACTCCTAAGGTAAAATTTGATGTTCCCATGTATGGAGGTAAGATGGATAGTGAAGAAGTTTTAGCATGGATTGATTATTTGGATAACTTTTTTGAATTTGAAGATATTGATGGCAGCAAGAAGGTTAAGTATGCAAAGGAAAACTTGAAAGGACCAGCTCTTACATGGTAGAATTTTGTGCAAGAGGACATAGTCAAGAAAGGTAAGTCTAAAATATGTTCTTGGGATGGAATGGTATCAAAAGTTAAGGCTCAATTCTTACCAATATATTATGCTATTCAAATGTTCATGAAATTGTGAGTTAAAACAAAGAGAAATGGATGTGATGTCTTACACTAAAGAGTTTCATAGATTGTGTATAAGAGCAGGTCATAATGAGGATGAAGTGGAAAGAGTGGCAAGATACTTGAGTGGTTTGAGGTTGAATATAAGGGATTAGATCAGCCTCAATCCACCTAAAACAGTTGAAGAATGCTTTCAGATGGCAATGAGGGCAGAAGATAGAATAAAAAGGAGACAAGAGAAACATGCAAGGGGTAGAGGTGGTGTGAATAGAGGAAGAGGTTCGAGGAAATCCAAGGAAGAACATGAAGAGGCTGATAAAAACAAGGAACAATCTCCTGAATCAAGAGGTGGATGGAGAGGTGGAAGAATAAACTTTAGGTCAAAGAGGGATTTCAATGAGTTTTCAGGTAGATGTTTCAAGTGTAATGAATTTGGACACCCCTTCTTTAAGTGTCCTCAAAATCAAGGTGCAACTTCAAGTGGTGATAGGAGGAACGAGAGAAGAACACAATTGATTCAAGAGGAAGAGTGTGAAAGTTCTACAAGTACAAGTAGGTATGTAGATCCAAAAGTAGGAGAGGCACTCATGATGAGAAGAACATTGCTGCAAACACCAAAGGAAGAAGACATGAGCCAAAGAAGGAGTTTATTCAGAACCTCATGCAAATGAAAAGGTAAAGTGTGTCAAGTTGTTATTGATTTAGGTTCTCAAGATAAGACGGTGTCTAGGGAAATGGTAGATAAGTTGAGTCTACAAAAGATACCTCATGTAGCACCTTACAAGGTTTCTTGGGTGACTGATAGTCAAACTTTAGTGGTGAATGAGCAATTCTATGTAGATTTCCAGATTGGGGAGTACAGGGATAGATCTTGTGTGATATATTGCCAATGGATTGTTGTCATCTGCTCTTGGGGAGGCCATGGCAATATGATAGAAGGTCTATGTATGATGGTTGGGAAAATACTTACACAATATGGAAGGATGATCAAAGTTACAAGATAACTCCTTTACAAGAAAGAGGGCAGAGCAAAGGTAAGTAAAAAGTGATTATGTTTGGTAGAAAGCAGCCTCTAAGGCTTGAAGACAAAAAGGACAGTTCATTTTCTGATTTTCAACAGATTAATAGTGATAGGGTAGTGAATAAGGCACCTTTGAATGGTATTAGAATAGTGAATAATAAAATTTTGCAAAGGACAGTGACAAAACTTGTGCCTAAGTCTAATTTGAATAAAGTAAATGCTAACAAATCTATAGGGATGTATGAGAAATAGGGTGGATCGTTTGAGGAGAAGTTCAATGAGCAGGGTGTAGTGATTGTTGGGACCATAGTGTGTCCTATTGTTGAATGTAATGTCACAAAGACGGTGGGAGTTGCTGATGTGAAATAAATAAGAGTTGTTAATGTTTGAGTGAGTGATGATAGAGGTGTGAAAGGTCTAAGAATAGTGAGAAGTGCATACATTCCTTCAAGGGCTTCAAATCTGATCACAGGGCAGAGCATACACAATATGAAGGTCAATTGCAAGGATATGGGTGAAAACAAGGAAAATTCAAGATTGTTTGGTGCTAATGAATTTTTGTGTGCAGGTCTAAGGTATGAAGCAACATCAAAACATGATTTAAGGACAAGAAGGCAGCAAACACAACTGAAGAAGCATGGAGCAGCAGGGTCAATGCTTGGAGCAACTAGTACCTCTTGGGACAAGGGTCTTTTTCTTGATGGGGTGTATGGTGCAGGGGAACCAACACCTTGTGGTGTCTATAATAGGAGTCCAAAAGGTTCAAAAGTTCATTTCAAGGTGTTCTCATCCTTGTTCCATGAAGACATTGCAAAATATGTAAAAAAACTTGAAAATTTGCCAAAATTGTCATTGTTGTCAAAATGAGTGAATGAAGGGATTTTATTGTTTTTGAGTCTAGAAGTATTAGTAATGGTCAAATAAGGTCTAAATTATCATATTTTATGTGTCTAGAAGTGTTACATGTCTTTTAAGTTCAATAATTTCAAAAAGGAAAATGTTGCAAATGTTGTCAATAACAATTTTGCTGATATTTGTTGATTTGCACAATTAGAGTCATTAAGTGGTAATTATTTGTGAAGATGGTTGGTTGGGGGTGGTTAATTGCTTAAAATTATTTATGATTCCTTCCAAGGCTCGAGGGAAGGGTTTTTGAAGGTTTTAATAACTTATATTCAATAAAACACCACGTTTTTGGAGCAAATTCTATATTTTTCATAGTTTTTTAGAACTTGTTTACTGTTGTATGGATCCATACAGTCTCTTGATGCCTTAAAATATTCAATGGTTGAGGTTATATGTGTCTAATTTGATCTGAATTTTATTTGGAGTTTTTATTCATTTTTTTTTAGAGAAATTCAAAAATTACTGCAAGTACCCTATTTTTTTTCCTTTGTGAAGGGTTTGAAGGCAAAAAATGAGATTTTGACCAATCCACCCACTATCTAATGTTGTACCTCAGTAGATTGGTAGGAAATATGTTATATTATATGTATTAATTCATTTTATATTAGAATAAAGCATTTCTGTGGTGAATGTGTGATGCCCTAGGGCTGAAATGCATTTTTTCCCTTGAAAAGTGATGGTTTTGAAGTGTTTTTCAATGAAACATTGATGGAGTTGAGTTTGTAAGAATTTAAAATGTCAAGAAAGACCCTATGGAAGGTTTTTGGACCATTTATTTGTTTATTCAAGCCTGGGAATGATGATTTTGACAAAACCCTTGCTTTTGCATTAGAAAAAGGAGGTTTTTTTGAGTTGGGAGTGTTTTTGGCCATACAGGTGCAAACCAATTGTGGATTTTGTGGTTTTGAGCCATTTAATTTGCTTCCCCAATGTTTCAAGGTGATTGGATAAGTTTTAAGGGTACTTCCTTTTTAAAATTGACCTATTTTCCTTGATTTTCCCTTGGTGAGTGTATTGGAAGTCAGAACTGCTCCAAAGGAGTTATATTTGATCTTGAAGTATGTTATGTAAGTCCTTAATGGATGTCTAAATCCATCATTTAATTGAAAAGTCTTTTGGAAAAGTTGGGTGAAAATTCCCTTAAAGCTATTTGGCACTATTGGTAGAAAGAATGTACCTGACAAGTGGATTTGTGAAGTTCTTTTGAATTTTCTTTGGATTTTGGGTTGAACATCTTGCATTTGTCATTTGAAGTTGATCTCCACCTTGGGTCTACTTCAAATTCTAGGAAGTCAATGCATAATTTTCTTATGCCTTCAGGTTGCTTTTATACTTCAGGAAATTTATTGGTTGTCCTGACAACACAGACAATGCTCATATTTCTGTGGTAAACCACCCATCGGAACCAATCTTCGGTGGCATTCATCTAGTTCTTCCTCCTTTCGAACTTGTTGATGTGATCCTTAGACAATAGCTATGGTGGTGCTAAATATGTGGTGGGAAGTTTCTCGGTGGAAGACCATTGTTGTATATAAGCCATTAAATCTGCCACTTGTGCTTTTAATTCCTCCTTAGAGGATTTTTCCTTACGCATCTGGTGCACAATAGTAGCAACTGATCCTTGGAGATGATCATTTTTGTGTTCTCTCGTGGTCATTCCCAATTCAATGGTGGAAATATTATAGCTAACTCCTACTCCCTCCACCACCAGAGTAGCTATCTACATAGTCCTTGATCCCAAGGCATCCATTATTATGTGGGATCTTACCCTCAGTTTCTTTTCCTTCTTTGTATTTATTTGTGCCTGAGCCAGAATGGCCTCCAGCCTTGCCTTTGGATCCATAAGGGTAGGGGTCTTCTTTTCCAATTTTTTTCCATCCATTCAAGCATCTGTGACCCCCCTTTTGGTGATTCACGATCACCTTCCTCTTCTTGAGTGTGTTGAATCTCTATTTCTTTGCTTCCTAGAGTCTTTTTTTCTATTTTTTCTTCTTCCTCTTCATCTAAATCTTGGATAAATACAGTTTCTTTCTCTGGAGACTTAGTAGCTATATTTTATTTGGGGCTATCTTCCCCTTCAAAGTATTTCTCTTCTTCGTCTTGCTTAAGTTCTTTGTGATACTCTGATTTTGGGCTTTTTCTTGTTTCAGCCTCTTCTTCAGGCTTGTCTTCTTTTTCTTCTTCTTCATGTGAAGAAGGCATTTCTTTAGAATTTTCAGGGCTCTTATCTTGTTCCCCAGTTGGAGGCTCACTAGTTACCTCCATTTCTTCATGTGTTTCTTTCTTCTCTTCAGAGGCTTGCTTTTTAGCCTCCTCACCAACATCTTTCAGTTGCTTGGAAAGTTCTTCCTCAAGTTCTGGTCGGAGCTTTCCATGATGTAATTTGCACTGGGATCTTCAATGTCTTCCTTAGAATATTGTGTTTCCTCCTCCTCATGCACCACTTCATCTATAACTAGGGGTTGATGCTGAAGATGCTCATGATAATCATCAACTTCTTCCTCCATTTCTTTTACTTCCTCCCTTTCTTGTCTCTCCAACTCCTCAAAAATATTCATTATTTCCTCCATTTTTGATGGTTCAGTTGGAGGAGTAGGGATAGGGAGGTCAAAAACAACTTGTGCTAGGGCTTCCTATACTATAGGATTCATCAACACCCTAGAAAGCTCTGTTGGTATATTTTGCATATTTTGAGCAAATGCTTCTAGAAGTGAGAGGCTAGGCATCATCATTGTTGTAGTGGCCAATGGAAGGGTCATTGATGGATACATGGAGGTGGAAGAGAGCAGAGAAGTGGTGGAAGAGGAAGAATCTACCACCAAGATTGGTACAGTAGGTGAGGTGGAAGCAAGGTGAACTGAAATGCCCACCGCGAGTGGAGAAGAAGCTAGAAATTCTTGAGAAGCAAGCAGAGGAGTGATTGTGGTGGTATTAGTAGCAGTGAGGATAGAGGCAACAGGTGGAGACTTTGGCTGCTTGGTTTCTCCTTCCTCTCCCTCATGGAGTGGGTCCTCCTGAATGGTGGTAATCTCTGTGAAACCACCTGACTTCTTCAATTTCTTGGAAGGTTCACCTTCCGATGCTTTCCTGGAATACAATTTTTGTTTGGGTTGGCATTTAACCACCTCTTTTCATTTTCTTGACTTGGTAGCTAGAGGAGATTTTGAGGTTTCCCCAGATGGGGCAACAACTATTCTGGTATCAGTCTCACTCTTAGGCTCATCCTCAAGCTCACCGTATGTTAAAGTATCTCCTTTTAGTTTCAATTGAGTGATATGCCTATCAATCCATTGTTTTGTTCTTTCCTCTATGGGCTTCATCAAAATATCGAGTTCATTGACCTCTTCCTCATTCTAGTCAATCAAAGGTAGCAGTAGGTTGGCAATGACATCATATCTAAGATCAATCCCCATATTCTCATCTTCCACAATTTGGTTGGGCACTAGAAACAAATTGATTTTCTTGAAAAAATATGCCATCATGCACATGTAGTGCCTCATACACACTTCTTTATCATCTCTGCAATTCACCCAAAAGTCTTTAACATTGTGGAGGTGTGTTGGAAACATATGCCTCAATCTCACAGGTTGAAACCTCTAAGAGAGCCAAGTCAGTGTGACATGCTTTGAGTCTAGCCAACTAGCAGCTTTGGATCTTGTGGTTTGTACAGGTCAGTGAGACAATGTTTAAGTCATGCTAAAGAAGCTTATCGTTGTGACCTGTGATTGTCATTGTAACCCTATGCTGAGTGGAGATCTCTGGCTGACAGGCCATTCATATCGTATATCGGGGAGACCCTTGGCCGAAAGGCTTACTTCAGTGTGAGGTCCCAGTGATAGCTATTGTCTCGCTGATAGTGTTTTCTATTGAAGTCTCCGGGGAGAGTCTTGGGTGTTCGGTAAGAATTCTTACCGATAGGAATGTCTCACCGATAGAATTTGCTTGGTGTCTTCGGGGTAACATGGAGGTTTCACTATGATCTCCTAGCAACAGTTGGTTTGTCTCACCGACAGTATATACTCGGAGTAACATGTGATGGCTCGGTAAGAAATCTTACCGATGTCTGATGTCTCACCGAATGGTTTTGCATTGAAGTCATTGTGATAACTAAAGGGGTCTCAGTGACGAACGATAGTCTTTCCGATTGTTGTTTGGAGCTCGGTATGACTTGTGAGCATTCAGAGTAATGTCTCAGCTAAAGACGATAGTCTTGCCGACTATTGATCACTTTGGATACTTAGTGAACTTCGGTGTGATGTCTTGGTGAAAGATGATTGTCTCACCAAATCGGAAACTCACGTCTGTGTGACTTTGAAGCTTCGGTATGATGTTTCACTAATAGCGATAAGTCTTGGCAATAGCGATACATGTGATGATCATCGGTATGAGGTCTTGGCGACATGGTGAATTCTAAGTGATAGCTCTTTGGACTCGATGTAACATCTTGGTGATAAGGATGACTCTTGGTGACATCGATGGTGAAGTTTTTGGGCATCGGGGAGACAATTCTTGTGTCTCACCAACATGCCAACATAGGTTGATTGCTCTGACCAAGAGAAGACCATTCTACATGGTGAATCAATAGCCAATCAGAGGAGCCGAATGGGAAGCACTAGAAGTTGGACTATTGTGACCGTTACTGAGAGGAAGCTCGATAGAAAAGGATGACATGGATATACTCCGTGATTGCATATTGTGATGGGTTCAATGGATCAACGAATTGTTGTGTGATTGTATGATCAGTGGATGAATTCTATTATGTGAAGACTATAATGTGAATGTTTTGTAACAAGGTTGTTCATGGTGAATGCTGCTGTAAACTGACATCAGAAAGATAAGTCAGATCTCCGTATGTAATCTTTATTACTGTAATACAAAGTGACTTCTCTTGGTGTGGTGGGTTTTTCTCTCGTAAGGCTTTTCCCACGTAAATCTATTGTTCATATGTGTATGTCTAATTCTCTGTTTCTATTATCTCTTTCATGTGCATCTTAATTGGACTGTAATTGTAAAATTTAAAAGGTATCTTTGCATTCTTCCCTAAGGTTTTGATGTTAGGAGAGTTGCTTCCGCATCTAGCTTTCCTTACAAGTGGTATCAAAGCATGGCTAGTTGTGTTATCCTTGTGGGTACATTGGGTTTTTTGTGTCAATTTTTGTTCAGTGGGAGTCCTGTAGAAGTTTGTTAATTTGAATTACAGAGTGAGATGGCTAGCACATCTGGAAAGATTGAAATAGAGAAATTCAATGGTAGCAATTTTGAGTTGTGGAAACTTAAGATGGAAGATCTATTGGTTGATCATGATCTTTGGATTGCTATGTCTGGAGCGAAGCCTACAGGAATGAAGCAAGAAGATTGGGACCTTGCAGATAGAAAGTCTAAGGGGCTGATAAGCCTCTGTTTCCAAGACTCTGTTCTTCTCAATGTGCATGAATAGAAGACTGCATCTTCCTTATGGAAGAGACTGGCATCTATTTATCAAGGGAAGTCCTTGGTGAATAAATTGTTCCTAAGGAAGAAGCTGTACACTTTGAGAATGCAAGGAGAGTCTGTAGCTGATCAATTGAACACATTCAACATACTGATTGCACAGTTAAATTATGTTGGTGTAAAGACTAATGAAGAGGATCGTTGTATGCTTCTATTGTGTTCTTTTTCAGACTCTTGGGATCACCTAGTGATGGCTATTGGGAGTACAACATCGAATTTCAAGATGGAAGATGTTGTTGCTTCTTTGTTATCAGGAGAGATGAGAAGAAAATCTTCTGAGATGGAAAAGGAGGCCCTTGCTATTAGAGTAAGGTCGAAAGAGAAAGGTAAGAAGGAAAAGAAATATAAATCTAAATCAGAGGGGAGATCAAAGTCTCTTGGCAAGAAGTCCAAGTGAAGTGCTAGAACTATGGGCAACCTGGTCATGCCCGAAAGGATTGTAAAGAGAAGAAGAAGAAGAAGAAGTATTCTTCTGACAATGAATCTTCTCAGAGTGATATAGACACCTTCATTGCAGCCTTGGCTATGCAGGCATCAAATGATGTTTGGCTGATTGATTTTGGAGCATCTTTCCACATGAGATCTCATAGAGACTGGTTCACTCTAGAAAGTGCGCCAACTTCTCGGGGCCATAACTTTTGATCCAAGACTCCGATTCACGAACCGTTTGAACCGTTGGAAAGGTCTCGAAGTCAATAACGTGCTCAAAGTCAATAATGCGCTACGCTGATTTCAGCAAGTTTCAGGGCCGTTCCGGGAACTCTAAGTGCCTCAAATCCAACTCAGAAGATTTTCAGGTGCAAATCTGGAAAACTAAAACTGCAATATCTTTCAACCCAGGAACAGAAATTAAAAATCATAAATTGGGAATTTCATTATGACGAAAAGGGTATCCAAAAATGTAAAAACATCTAAAAACTGAAAAACTTGAAATTTAACTATTTTTGGGTGATGCAAGATTACCCTTACACCACTGGATGCTCCTGCATCATACTGTGGAACTATCAACAAGTTGTAGGATGGTAGGTGTAGACTGAATGTTTAAAATATTCAAATACTCCATAGTATGCTTGGTCATTACATTGATAGCTACACCAAGGTCAATCAAAACATTCTTTACTATCTGGACATTAATATTTATTTGTACCACATGACTCCTAGGGTCAGTATATTTTGGAATGACTATCTTCCCTGACATAATATCTACCAACTGTCCTAGAACATGGATAGTTTGTGGATCCTTTTTCTTTCTTCCTGGTTTCTTCAAACAGGCCTCCTTAATGGATTTTCCATAAATTGGGACATCTTTAATGGCTTGAAAAAGGGAAATTTGAATGTGTACATTCTTTAGCTGATCCAAAATATCAAAGGTAGGCTCTTCCATAGACTTGAATGTAGTAATTTGCAATCTCTAAGGAAAAGGCGGTTTTTCCTGATGTTGCAGGACAGACTCCTTAGAGACAGTATCTGATATAGGTATATGTTCTGCAAGATCAGTAGGTTGTTCAGAGGCAAAATCTGGAATCTCTGTAATTATAGGCGGTTGTGGAGTAGGGAGAGTGGTTTCAGACCTAAGATGGATATCATGAATATTCAAGGCATAGGCTGGATATTGATTGGCTTCTGCAAGATACATAGGTTGTTGTTGCTGTTGCTACTTATTATTATTAGGATTTGGCAATGGTTGAGCAAGCATAGGCATTTATTTTAGAGGGCCAATATTTGCTGCAGGTGCTGCAAGAGATGGCATGAGGGCCGTAGGTTGTGGCTATTGAAGCTACAGGGATAGATGGGATTGGTTCGGCCATTGCTGAGAACCTCTCCATTGAGGATTCTGTTGCTAGTTACCTGGGGGTGGAGTCCATTGTCCTTATGGCTGCTGCCAACCTCCTTGAGGAGATTTCCATTGAGGACTCTAATAGTTAGGCCAGTGTGGTTGAGAAGTATTCCAAGGTGGTGATGGGCCATATGTAGGTTGTCATTTTTTATTATAATTAGAATAAGGATTACCAAAATTCAAAGGGTCTTGAGGCATACCTTGTCTTTGAGCCCATGGTCGCCTTTGTGCAACGAAGAATACTTGGTCATCATCACGTTCTACTATATTAAAATTAGTAGGTAACTGCTTAGCCTCTAGGTTAGCCACCATCTTACATCTGCAGTCATGTTTCTTCTATCTGCAATGTGACAGAACTCAACCAAAAATGCTTCATCTTCCTCATGTTTCTTCTGAACTTGCATAGTATCCAACTGTGTAGCCATGTTGTTTATGATATCCTGTTTGAAATAGACAACAAATTTGTGATCTCCATCTGTGAAACTCCATTAGTAGAAGACTTTCCCACTATGGCTTGATGACCTTTACCCTTCTTAACAATTGTTCGAGAGTAGTTGAGACATATTTTCTTGATATCATCCCAAGACACTTGGGTTATATCTCCTCCTCCCATTAGGTCTAGGGCATCTATACAGGTGTCCCTGATTCCCCTTAGGAAAAGTAGTTTCTAAGATTCTTCATTGAGAGTATGGTCTAAATTCTTTTTCAGGGAAAACAAGAATCTTGAGATATAGTCTTCCAGGCTTTCATCCTCCTTTTGTTGAATTCTGAATATATCATCACCCTTACTACCACTCTTACAATATTCCTTGTATTTCTCAAGAAATTTTGTTTGCATGTCTGCCCAACTATCAACAACACCCCTTCCCAAATGCATAAACCATCTAAGAGCTCCCTCCTTCAAAGTAACAGGAAACAACTTCAACCTGTGAGCATCTGAGGTGCAATCATAGCTATGACAAAGGATGTCAAACTCAAACAAGGAAGTTTTTGGGTCCTCTGTAACTAGTCCATAGAACTTGGGAAGTAATGAAGAAGGAATATTTTTAAGGTTGTCATTATCTTGTTGAGCAACTATGGGGAATTCAAAAGCAGGAGGTCGATTAGGTGGATTACATGCCATATTTTCTTGTTGGATTATCAAAGAAAATGGATTTTCTTGAGGTTCTTCATCAGCTGGGGAAAATAGCAATTCAGTAATCATGTTTTCAACAAATGGATTGATATCTTGGTCTCCTCCTTCCTCAAATAGATTATAAGTTGGTTCAGGATTGTTATCAATGAATGGAAGGTTAGGGAGGAATCTTCCTAGAGCATCTCTTCTTCTATGCATGCAATTGAAGGAATTTGAAAATTCTTGAATAAACACACTAAGCTACTACTAACAATGACTATGACAGGTTCTTAGCTTGACACCATCCCCGACAATAGAGCCAAAAATGATCAATTCCACAAAAGGATATACAAGTCATGGAAAATCCTAACATAGGAATTGGACATTCCAACAGGTGACTAACATCTTCTTATGGTCATTCATTTACATTGTCAAACCAGGGAACGTATACTTGAAATGGAGCGGCACTGTATGTGCACTAAGAACCAGTTTCAGTCACAATTTATTAGAAATAAATGCTTGGAAGGAATTATACTTATGTTGTAGGAATGTAATGTAAAGTCTTCTTAACTTAAGCGTAACTTAATAAAAACAGAAACCATGAAAACTATTACTAAGAAACAAACTATGAATTGGCCTTATGCTACAGGAACAAACACAGGGATGGATTCCCGATGCTGTAGGAACAATATAAGACTGAGTTTGTGCTGAAACTTTCGAGAATAAAATATAACTCATAATCAACAGAAGATAAACAACTAACTAACTATAGATACTCACTAAGTGGGCCCCCTTAGCAAGCATCAGCTAGTTTATGCAAGAATTGAACTCAGAACTTCATCAAATTTTATTCATAAACTTGGAATCATATACATTGATTGCTCTGCTTATAAGAAAACTAACACAAAACACTGTCTCTCATTATAATACTAACTTTTACATGCTATGCTTGCTCACTCGTGCAGGAGGAACACTTATTTATATAAGAAAAGAAACTAACTACCTAACTCTAACAGAGAAAGACGTGGACATAAATACATCCAAAAACTGAGGAATAGACTTCTCATAAATGAAGACATATTTGTTCAACACGATTCAAAGAGAATTTAGTATTCCACTCTTCCTAGATTAATGATCATTTAGATTTCTTCCCAACAACTCGGACAGAGAGTCTTTGTTGGAACAACTTCCTCGACATCGTGCTAGAAATGGACTTTATTGCATGGCCGAGATCTGCTGCGCTTGACTCATTCATGCTTCCTTCAACAACCTATGATGCTCATGGAAATAGAAGTGAAAGAAAGAACGTGTGGCAAATAAGATGATACACATTCATTAATCACATATTAAATCTATTTCATTATTCAAAAACCACATGCATTATATCAGTCATTCAGGAGGTCAAATAGGGTAATTAATACAGACACGTAGAGATGTTAAGTTGTAGGAATATAGGAATGTATTGCTATAGGAAACTACCCAATTTTAGATAAAAAGTCTTTAATCAAAGAGTTAAAACAACCATTAGAAATAAGAGTAAGGGTATTAAAAATACATCATAATATTCAAATTATGAGCATATTTCAAGCTTATCAGAGGCCACAGATCCCGCATAGCAGATAGATGTGTTGAGCCAGCCATGTGAAATGACAAAGACAAGGTAGTGTTTTGCATAAGGCGGCCTGCATAAGCGGACCCACATCACATGAAAGATGGTAGTTTCAAAGTTTGAAGGAAATCTACCAAGGGAACTCTACAAAGGCTAAACACTTGGAAATTTTGAGGGTGGTGAAACTTGGTCAACTTAAGATGGTGACTCTAGGACTCCTTGACCACTTAGGACTAAAAAATAGAGGGCACTCAAAATGAGGTGAAGGAAAAATTGACCTGACAAGGAAAAAAGAGAGGGTCCTCGTTCTGAATGGGGCATTTGTGCTAAAGGCACAATAGTGTGCACATGGATACCAAAATCTTGTGCTTCCTCATCATCAGAATATGATACAATATTTACTCTCTTGGAACCAACAGCTTCTGTAGAAGCACCTTCACTAGAGGATAAACCTCCTCTTTTTCTCCTCACCAACTTTGTATCAGGATCTTCTTCTTCATCATCCTAATCATGTATAATGTTGAGGTCCTTCTCCCTTGTCGCTTTCTCTTTCCTTCCTCTCTTTGCAGGGGCTACTAGAGGAGTTTCTTTCCTCTTCCTAGATCTAGTAGTTGGTCATGTGGAAACATGACCTTTTCCTTTATCATTGGTATTGGATTCGATCTTTGTTGTAGGGGTTGCAGATGATTTTATAGAGGTAGTCCTTCCAGATCTCCTTAGGCCAGATGATTCTACCTCCAAGTGTTCTCCCCTATCCCTTCCAAGGGAAATTTCCTCATTAGTGAATCCAACTTCTTTAAGTGTTTTCTCCACTTTATTCCTAATTTTAGGCTTCTGCTACTCCATATGAATCTCCATAGACTTTTTAGCATATGTCCCAATTCTGGGTTCATTGGGATCCTTCGGATTCTTCAACAACATTTCCACATAGCCTTCAGCTTCTACTTCTGTTACCTCATATCCCAGAGGCTGAATCCATATGGTTCAAGGTTCTATAGCCTCAATCATACATTCATTAGAGGAAACATGGAATATGATGTCATCTATATACTTCTCAACAATTTTCCTCATAATCCTTTCCCTTTCATTCATGTTTCTTTTGAATACAACAAAAAATGTTGTCAGAGCATCATCTTGAGCATTCATATTACCTAGAATATGCATATAATCAAAAATTTGATGTGCAACTAGTCTGGATAAGTCCCAATTTACTTCACCATTCCTTCCTAGAAGCCTCTTCATGAAATAAAACAACAAACATACAATCAATGAACCAAACTTGAAAGCATACTTCTTTGCCTTCATCAACTTCAAGTTCTCAAGTAGCTATAATCGAAGAAGCTCACATAGATCATAATCAACACCCTTTACAACCATATCAAAGCCAATATAGGTTGTTGTAGCCAAAAAAAATTTCTCTTTGTTTGTGAAGTATATTTTGTGGCCGATTATGATAGGTGCATACTTCACAGCCAAATTAGAGATGGTTTTCGTCATTAAAGTTCTCTTGTCATAAGTGGCTCCTGTAAGTTCCATTACAAAATCATTCTTCATTGATTCAACATAGGTATTGTACCTTTATCCCAGAGCCTAGTAATAGCCCTAATCACTTCCTTATTTATCAGGTGCGGCTGGTCAGTCCACAGGAATTTATCATGGATTCTACTTAGGACTAATTTCACAAATTTTTCATCATAGCTAACGTTAGGAAAATTGTTCCATCTGTCTAACCTCTTCATGACCAAGTTTGAGTACTCAGGTTTTATCAAGAAATCATCACCAATAAGCTCTTTTTCCCAAATTTCAATCAACTTTGTGTGGTTGAATTCCTCAAACTTTACATGAATATACATCCTTGTATCCTTGGTTGGCATAACTCCATGAGGGATTGACAAGAATTCACCCATGGGGTAATCTTCAAAAACTTTTGAGGAATATTTTCGATAAGAGGGTCTCAGCCTCTTTGACACTTTAATGACTATAGGGATTTCCATTCTTCCAATTCTAAATTCAAACAACTCAAACAACGCAAAAAAATGACTACATAGAAGATTAAAATACCTTTTTCTTCACGATGAACCACAACTAGGGTTTGCACAGCTCGAACTCGAAGATGCTCCAAAAAACTCTTCAACTTCTTCAAATGCATGAATGATCAAAATTCCTTAAACATTTCCTTTATAAAACAACCATCTGCCCTAATTCGTATTAAATGTAGTAGATTTCAAAAAGCTGCTAAAAACTCCTCTTTTGCTCAGAGAAATCCTAATTCACTCTGCAAAAGATCATTCCTTCATATTTTCTTCCGGTTCCTTTTCCAAAACCTCTGCTTGTTCATTTTTCACATTTCCTCCTCATGCCAACCTTTGACATGCCATTTATCTAGGGGGTTCTCATAATTTTCTGATAATGCTCCCCCTACGACCTTGCTAGATCTATTTACCGAATAAATTTTTTGTACCAGATGAGGGCACAAACTCATCAGTAGTCTCTATTTCTTCTTTATTCCTCCAAATCTTATGCATCTCTTGCTTAATCTCATCTTTGTCAACTTTCTTCCTAGATTCATTCTTTTCTATCGAATTGGCTTCGTTACTTTTTTTGCTTCTGCAAACTTTTGAAATATGTCCTAGTTTATTATAGTTATAGCAGACAATATTTATCTAATTAGATTGACTTCCACTAATTCTTGTTCTTCACTGATTAACTTTATGTCCATACTTGTTACAGGTATAGCAATAGCCATTAAAGGATTTATTCATTATTCCCCCATTAAACTGATTCATCATCAAGGTTCTACATTCACTTGCCCTATGTCCAATTCTTTTGCATGCAAAACATTGACCAGTAAAAGGACCAGCAAACTAATTCATCCTACTCCTACATTTTGTTGCCTTGTGACCAAATTTGTTGCATGAAAAACAAGTGCCATTAAAAGAAGGATACCTTTGTGCATTAGGTTGTCTCACTAGAAGCCTCTTAGCAGGGTTCCTTGAATTTCCTTTCTGCTTTCCTTCATTTTGAGTCTTCTGATTTTCCATAGCTTTAGAACTTTCACCGGTATCATTTCCCAGACCACCTTTGTCTTTACTCGGTTTCTGTCTTGCAATCAATTCATCAAGCCTGTATGAGCTATATTTGAAATTGTTCTCATAGAGTTTTTCCTTCTCCAGATCCACTTTTAAGTTCACAACTTCTTGTTCAATCTTGGTGCAATCTTCATACTTGATTTGTACCAATTTGTTTAAACACTCTTCAATTCTTTTCTTCTCCTCTACTTGCACTTTCAAACTGGAAATATCTTCATTAGCCTTTTCCAACTGATCAGTTACTTCCTTATGCCTATCTTTGAACTTTTTTAATTAGGCCTTTAATTTTCAGACACATTCATTTGCATCTTCAAGATTCTCTTTCAAATCTCTGTTTTCTCTTTCACCTTTGTCAAGATCCTCAAGAGCAGTCTAGAGCTCTCCTTTATCATACATTTCTTCCATATTTAGGATCTCCCTCAAGCTATTAGGCTTCTCCAGAGGAACCAAGCTCTGATACCAATTGTTAAATGTCCAAGATACTGAGAGTGGGGGGTGAATCAGTATGTTCTTAATATTTTCTAATCAAATACCATCTGATTATTCCAACACATATAATAGCAAGGATAAGTAAAAGCATTAACAGAACATGAAATCATAGAACACATGAACACCAGGATTTTTACATGGAAAACCCAAACTAGGAAAAACCATGATGAGTGTGAGCTCACAATATAGTATAGACCAGTTATAAGATATTACAAAATGGGTGGCTCACTATGAGGACTCACTATCCAAAACAAAGGCTCACTGCCTACAGATTTACAATGACAAAAATGGCTTATAGCCAGAAAATGAATTGATAGAGTACACCTAGTGAGTGCAGATTTAGTTCCAATGAAGCTCAGTAAATTGACTTGACACACTTCTTCATATTCTCTCTTCTTCACACTCACATTCACATCATAAACATTACACTTAAATCTTCAAAAAATATCTAATATATATATGATCTCTTCACAAGTATCAATTAGGTCAAACTAATTAGATGCACTTCTCATTCACCAAAAATACCAAATGTCGGCTTCAAGCTTTCACAAAATCTTCTCAAAAATCAATTCACACATCCAACATGCTACATCAAGTTGGCATGGACCTAAGATAGGTCACACAAAAATAATTCACCATTACACAATACATCCAATAGGTCGGCCAAGGATAAACCTAATAGCACAATTGCAAATACCAATGTAATGTTGATACACCATACAAGAAACTAGATATGTGAGATCTTGAATGTACATGATCCCAACGACTACAAACCATTTCCCAAAACTGCAAGCAACAGTAATCAATAGCAAAAAAATGTGGATCAAAATACCAAAGGATGTAAGAAAAATACCAGTTTAGATAGCGGACCAGATTACCAGAACAACTACAGACTTGATCTTGCAATTGCAACTCATATATCATGGTGACATCAATGACAATACAAAATAACAAATTGAGATGCTCTCCATTTTTCTAACACTTTAGTGAGATGATGAACTTGCTTCAAACTCACATTAAAGTAGATCCACAAATCTCAAGAGGGGTTCCAATGAACTAATGCCAAAAAGAATGAGACAACAACAATTAAGAGGGATGATCAAGCCCCCAAAATCAAAATCTCATGGCAAAACATCATAAGCACAAGGGAACACACATGAAAATGAAAGAGAGAAAAGGGAGGGAAAAGAAAAAAGAAAAGAAAGTCAAATCAGGCTTTGATTGTTTGTCCATCCCATTGTGGATCAGATTTATGTTGTTTGTTTGGAAAAAGAAAACATGCATACTCACTCTGGGGTGACGGAACTCATGGTTGTCCTCTAGGTGAGAAGGCCCAAAAGGTGAGAAACATAAACTCCTGGCTGGTATGTACTCACACACACGTAGGTGGCTATGGGGAAATTCAAGCCTTAGAATGAGCTTCCTCCTCAACCATACTAAAGTTATACCTCTTGATAACTTTAATAAGGTGCCACAAAGAAAATGACTTTTCGAGCTTCATGAGACAAGAAAAGCTTTGTATGCTTAGAACTCATGAACAAAAACGATGACACCACAAGCGTGCAAGTTGTGTTATGCAAGGTGGCCATATAACAAATGCAAAATGCAACTTGAAAAGGATTTTCAAAGGAGTATTTCTTATTTCATGTGAGGTCTTAACTTAGGGAACATTGTGTCTAATGTCTCCAAGAGAGGACCAATAAAAGAATAAAAGATTCACAAGTTAGGGGATGCAGTGTATCATATCAAGCCACTAAGAGGAATGCAATATGCTAAGATAGATCACAATCATGAAGGACATCACACCCAATATCATCCATAAAGTGACAAACACATCGTATGAAGCAAGAAGGTTGCACTAAGAACCATGCAAAAATGCAAAAATGCAAAAGAATAATGCCAATTTATGCCCCCACTTTAAAGGAATTGCTACACATCCTACTATGAGCAATTACTTTAAAGTAGCACATGAAAAATGCAAACAAGAAAGAAGACATGAAAGCCAACTTGGAAAGCCCTATGCCAAGTCATATGTTTCCTAGTAAAGGTTGTGTCATGTGAAGGAAAAAAGGGAGGGGTTGCCCCCAAAAGGAAAATACCAAACACATAAGGGATCTATGAATTTGGGGTCAGTATGTTTGTTGCTGCAATGTTTTGTAAGGAGATCAGAACTGTCATCATTCCCCAAATACATAGAACTGGTAGAATGACACAAAGAGAGTGAAAAAAAAGAAAAAGAACATTTAGGGTCAACATGAAGGAGACATGGCTGCCTCAATTCCTTGCATCATCCCCAAAAGGAGAACACAGAACAAAAGCAAAAAAGAAAGGAAAAGGACCTTTTGGGTCAACATGGAAGAGACATAGGGTGTCTCAACACTTTGTGTCGTCCTTAAAAGGAGAACACAAAACAAGCAAAAAAAAGAAAATAAAAAGGACCTTTTCGGTCAACATGGAAGAGACTTAAGGAGTCTCAACGTTTTGTTTCATCCCCAAAAGGAGAACACAAAATAGGTGAAAAAAGGAAAATAAAAAGGACATTTTGGGTCAACATGGAAGAGACTTAGGTTGTCTCAATGCTTTGCATCATCCCGAAAAGGAGAACACAAAACAAAAAGAGAAAAAGAAAGGAAAAGGACCTTGTGGGTCAACATGGAAGAGACATAGGGTGTCTCAACACTTTGTGTTATCCACAAAAGGAGAACACAAAACAAGCAAAAAAAGGAAAATAAAAAGGACCTTTTGGGTCAACATGGAAGAGACTTAGGGAATCTCAATGCTTTGCATCATCCCCAAAAGGAAAACACAAATAAATGAAAAAGATGTATGGAATATAGAAGAATGAAGAGAAAAATAGAGGAAGGGCACAAAGAGGAAGAACATCAAATAGAACATCATGGGGGATCACAGTATGCACATAAAAAAAAATAAAAAGAAAATGTAAAAGACTAGTAAGGAAAATGCAAGTCAACCGTTGAGCAAGTCATCTGCCTCCCAATCATGTTCATCGAATGTCGAAGATGGATGGCTCACTAGAGGGACAATAGAAAGTGCCGAACTAGGGGAACTACCAGCTTCAACACTCTGTATAGGAGGTTTTTCATTTAAGTGCATGGAAGAGGAAAACAATGTGTTCAAATCATTATGCACCTCTTCATCGATTTGGGAAATCTCATCATCATCATCCAAATTAATCACAATAGGAGTATGACTGGTAATGTGTGATGAAGAATGTACCTCCTATTGTGATTGTTGTATTGGATCACTTTTTTGAAGGGGGGAGGATCATCATGCATTTCTTCTATCAAGTGTGGATTTTTATTTTCTTTATTTTCTTCTTCATGTAACTTGCGAGCAAGGGCATGACGTCTATGCCTACACTCCCTAGCACCTCTATTTCTTTTGGTTTTATTGTCAAGCTGTTGTTATGAAAGAGTGGGTTGATCAACCATAGGTTGTTCGTATTCCCTAAGGGGAGGAATAAAAGGAACCATGGGAGGTTGGTTGTTCACTTTCTCTTTTGCTTTGTAAACTTTTTTGATTCGAGGCATGATGGAGTGGCTTTCATTGTCTCTTGGTCTCTTGGATGATGTAGGTGAAGTTTCGAGTATTGGTTGTTCTTGTTTGTTTGGGTCTTGTTCAGGTTGAAGCATGGTTTCATCTATGATGGTAGTGTTGGAGGTAGAGGGGGACATGTTTCGAAGAGACAGTTCTACTATTTTCTTGGTGTTAAATTTTTGATAGGCTACGAAAAAGAAGTCTTGTTTTGGCATTATAGGTTCTATGGGCTCAGGCCAAAAGGATTCTAAGGAAAAGTTTCCTTTGGAAGACAAAGGGTTAAAGCCACTATGGTGAATAGTAAATATCTCATTGTCAAGTGGAAACTTTATGCATTTGTGAATAACCGAAGCAACAACCTTCATTGAGTGAAGCCATGGGTGACCTAGCCTCAAATGAAACTAGTCTTATTGCGAGATGATAGAGAATGTTACATCTAATGTCTTTGGTCCTATTTGCAATGGGAGGATGATCGATCCTATTGTAGGGCAGGAAAACCCATTGTGTGTCTTGATCCATGTTTTTGGTTTATCATAGTAATCTTGATAGAGTTCATGTAATACCAATAATTCCTCAGTGATCACATTCTCTCCATAGGAGGGATCTATTAATATCCCATTAGTGGGATTATCATAGATACAACTATTGGAATATGTGCCTCAATCCTTACTGACATGGAACTCCTGAAGGGAAAAGTCGCTGTGACATTGTTCATGTCTGTCGACTAACTGTTCTAAATCTACTTGATAAGCTCATGTCGCCAAGACAGGGTTGTTGTCTTGCCGACAAGTCTATCGCTGTGACCTTGTGTGTTCATTGTGACCTTTTGGCGAATGGAGAACTTTGGGAGACAGTGTTGATCTTATCAAGCTAATGCTAGGGCTTCAGTAAGATGTCCTAGCAAGTATGAAATGTCTCACTGACAAAGGTTGCTTTCAGGTTTCAAAGCGGATGTTGGAGTAGCTCAAGGGTTTCGGGGAGAAGTCCCAGTGACTAGAGAATGTCTTACTGATAGCATGAAGTCATTAAAGTAACTCTTGGTGCCCGGTGAAATGTTTTGGCAAAGTCAAATGTCTTGCCGACTCGGCAAGACATGGGCACTCGGTATGAAGTCCTAGCGAATGGAATGTCTCGCCGAATGGGTGTTCACGTGGGGTCTTTGTGGTGACTCAAAGACTTCAGCATGAAGTTTTGGCAACCGATGTGAGTCTCGCTGACTGATGGATACTTCAGAGTAAACACGTTGGACTCGGTGAGAGGTCTTGGTGAGAGTGGTATGTCTTGCCAATGGAATGTCTCATCGATGTGACTTGTGACTTTGATATGAGTCTCACCGAAGAACGATAGTCACGCCGAATGGAGAACTCATGATGACATGACTTGAAGACTTTGATATGAGGTCTTGGCGATCTACGGTAGTCTTTCCGATGGCTTCTCTGAGTTTGATATGACTTGTGGCATTCGGTATAATGACTTGCCGACTGTTGGGACTCATGGCGATATCGATATAATGACTTTGTGGCATTAGGGAGACACTGTTAGTGTCTCAGTGATATGCCAACAAAGTTTGAACACCTTTGACCGTGCGACCATCCTATGTGGCATCTCGTGAACCAATCAGAGGAAGCGATTCTCGAATGATTGGCAGTTGATTTTTTGCAATAGTGCTATGCTGGAGCTAAACTGCATGCAAGGAAAAATCAATTGCTTGAAAGGAAATAGTCTATGATTGGCAATGGCAGATAAGGATACACAGAAGACAAAATCAGAATGTGATAAAATAAAATTAGATCGATTCTAATTTGTGAGCAGAGTGTGAGTTGAATCAAATTGGTTGAGAGCTTTTCTAAAATAGATTGAATAGTGAATGTTGTAGCTACTGCAAACTAATACCAGAGATTTGTATCTCTGATTGTATGTAATTGTTGTTACTATAATACAAAGAGATTCAGCTTGGTATGGTGGGTTTTTCCCAAAAGGGTTTCCCACATAAATCTGTTTGTTTAGTTGTCTTTGTGTATTTGTTCTATTTCTGAAAATCTTTCATGTGTGTCTTAATTAGATTGTAATTTGAAAATTAAAAGCCCTGTATTGCATTCTTCCATGTGGATTTGACATTAGGAAAGTGTTTCTGCACCTCTGCTTTCCTTACAACAACCAGCTATGTAAAAGGGACCATTAGGAATATTTTTAAGTATGTCTTTAGAGTAGAAATCAATATCAACAAAGTTCTTAGGTTGGCCCTTATGAGGGATGACGTCTATCACAACTACCATTTCATCCATAGGATTATGTGGGAGAAGATCATGATGTGCATCATGTGTAGCAAAATTCATTACACTAGCCTTGAAAAATGGGATATTATGTTTGGGCATGGGATCAGTGAAAATTTGTAAGTTTTGATTTGGAGGGGAAAAAGACTTATTGCCTTGATCATTAACATCTACAATGGATAGACAACTAGAATCAATGAGTTCTTTCAAAATATGTTTAAGATGCTTACAATGTTCCATTTCATGTCCACTTTGTCTATGATAATGGCAATAAGCACTTGTTTGAAAGCTCAGGGGTAGAGGATTAGTGGGCTCAAGTGGTTTGACAATAGGTAAAGTAATCATGCGTTGTTGTAAAATTTGTGACATTGTGTTATGAAGGGTATCAAGTAAAGGTGTAAATTATCATTTCGGGTCTCCATAACTAAAGGGTACCATTGTTTTAACAACAAAAATATGGTTGTTGACAGGTGGGGTTGTTTGTTGAGGGGGGTTGAATTGCAAGAACCCTTTGTTTTGTTTTCTAAAAGGTTGAGAATTGTTTTGATTGGTATTTTCAAATTTCTCACTGCAACTAGAAGTGGACCTAGTGTCTCGACTACAAACCAAATTTTGATAATTGAAAAGGGTAGTACACAAGGCATGAAAGAGGGAAATTTCATCATGGTTAGTTTTTCTTGAATTTTACTTTGCAGGTTTTCAATAAACATCTTTTGTAGATGTGGGTCAGGGACCTTGACATCAATTTGGGAATAAAGTGACTGATAACATGAGATAAAATCAGTAATCTTTTTGTCCTCATGTTGCTTGCATCTCATCAAATCATCCAAGGTATTTTTTGGATTCATATGCACTTGGAAATGATTTATAAATGCTTCAACAAGTTCATTAAATGAATGAATTTAATTTTTTGATAAAGATGAGAACCATTCCAAGGAAGTGTCCTTATAGGTTCTAGGAAATAGTTTTGCTAACAATTTATCATCAAGGACAAAATCTCTACATAAGGAAGTGTAGGAATTCATGTGGTTAGAAGGATCGCCCTTCCTTCCATGCTTCTCAAATCTAGGCATCTCTATTCCTTGTGGCATCGTTGTTCACAATATTTCCAAAGAAAATGGGCTACTACAAACATAATAGGTAGGTGGGCCATTTTGATGTTGATTGATGGTAGAAATTTGTTGTTGCATGGAAGAAACAGTTTGGAATAGTTGTGTTATGAGAGTATTAGTATAGGTGGTATGAGGTGGAAGTGAAAGAGGTGATGGGGTGTATGTAGTAGTGGGACAAGTGAATGGAACATTTATAGGTGGTAATGTGGTAGTAGATAGAACATTCGATGCGACATAGGAGTTAGGGGTGCTAGTAGGAATACCCAGGGAATGAATCACATTGCTAACTTGGTGCATTGTTGTTGTCATTTGAGGAGTAGTATAGGTAGGTATGGAAGCAATAGTTGAGGGAGGAATTTGAGTTCCTCCTTGGTTAGGAACATTGCTTGTTGGAATAGGAGCACCAATGGTTGAAGGGAGATTTTAGCAAAGATCTGAACTATGTTTTTCACAAGTTCAAGACCTTCATCACTTTCAAGCATGTGGTGAATGTTTTCTATTGTAGGAATGGCAGTAGCAGAAGTGTTTTCAAGGCTGACTTGGTAGTGAAAGTTTAATAAGTCTTCATGAATTTGAACTATCTTTTCTTATGGGATGTCATCAGTCTTATGTTCAACATGAATGCTTCCTAAATGCAAAGAGTTACTGAAGGTATTGTCCATGCCGAATGTACTATTATCAATGCTAGGAGTAGTATCTCTAGATAACCCAAGATCCACTATGAGTGTGTTATCTTGGGATGCCATAAGTGTCAAACTTCTTCTCACTAAGGTATTAGCAATAGGAAACCAAACACTCACGCAAAGGTTCCTAAAGGTAGGGTGAATGCAAATGCAATGTAAACTAAGAGCAAGAAAATACTTGTAACTAAAATTTTGTAAAGTAAAATAGAAATATAGAAACAACAAGAAGAAACTTAGAAAATGAATTGCAGATGATAGAAAATGCAAAGAAGAATATGCAACTGGATTAATTCTCCCAAGGTGGAAAATGAGTCTAGGGATGAATTTTTTTGTAAATTTTTAGAATTTTTAAAATGAATGTGATTCTTTTCAGATTGTCTAATGCAGAGATGTAATGTGGATGCAGAATTTCAGTGTTTTTCAATGAACCTATATGCAAAAATGCAAGCTAAATGAGCTTTTCACTAATGCAATTTTGAAAATCCTAGGATGCAAAAAAATGCAAAACCTAGTGCAGTTTTGATGAAAGCAATTCCTACAATGTAAATGCACTTGAAATCAGAAGTAAAATGCTCTACAGTCAAGTTCACCAAAATGTGAACAACGATTTTGTAGTCTATAGGCTCTCTAACTCTTCTAGGGTTTTTCACCTAAAAGGGGACAGATAGACCCAAAATGGGCAATGTCCACACTTAGGGGGATAGGTTAAATGCTATTAAAGTGCCCTTAGATGCTGAAAACTAATGAAATAAATGAACTAATGAATGCAAACTAATGAAATGCAAAAGTGTTTGAAAAAATAGTGTTGTATGAAAAATGACCTAGAAATGCAAACAAACAATAACAAAACTTAATGAAATTGAAGAGGCACACCTAGAAACTAGAAAGTGTTGGAGAGGAGCTCTAGAAACCTAAATAATTCACTATTAAATTCCACAATGACACTTACACCAAGCTGGGAGAATTAGTCCTACTTCTCGAGGAATCTCCCAGAACAAGTTTCAGGGAACTCGGAGTTCAAAACTTTAGAAAACACTTTTTAGGCCTAGCAGTGGGAGTAATTCTCCATCAATGGTGATTTAGTCCACTTTTAGAAATTTGGAAATTCAGGACAGGATTCTGTAGCCTCTAGTTTGCACTTTTTTTCTTGATAAGTCTCTGGATCTTAATCTTCATAATTTGGTCTGTAGATGATCTCCAACCTTTAATTAGGGCTTGAGCACTTTGAATGGATTTGATGGATTTATGAAACTTTTTTTAAACCTTACTCTTTGACAAATCTACATACAAGACCTAGAAAAAACACATGCAAAGATGGAAAAAGTGTTAAGGGTTAGAGAATAAGGGTTTTCCTTGGTCAAACCCTAGTTTGGTAATTAAACCCTTGAAAATGAAATGAAATATAAAGAGAATGATGAATAAGAAACATGCAAATGCTATCACTCACCAAACCCTTGATGTAGAGTATGGAGATATGCAAATGTTAGCTCCAAAGTGCTTGAATGCTCTTGGGAAAATGCTTAGAATGCTTGTGAATAAACTTGTGAGTGAATTGGAATGAATTGATTTCATGGATGTGAAATGAGGAGAAAAATCATGTATTTATATACAATTAAGCCCTAATTCCCAATATTTCTATATCTTAGGCTGACCTTAGGTCTTAAGGAATAAAAACCTACCAGTAATTTGAAATTCTTTTGCTTTTTGTGCCAAGAGGGACTAATTCACCCCTAATGGTGAATTGGTCCAACTCAAGGCATTTGAGTGGTTGTCATAAATTGTGATAATTTAAATAATATTTATCAGGTTCTTCTTCAAGAAGACACTTAAGTAAGGCCTTTAGACATGAAATGGAGCCAATTAAAGCACAAGTAAGGAGTAAATATTGATGAAAATCCTAGAAAATCGTGAAGGTTTGTTACAACACCTTACAACACTTTGAAAGAGGATTTGGTAGGTTATAAAAATGAGTTATTTAAATGAATTATAATACGGAGGCCCTAGAATTGTGTGAAAGTATGTTGCAATACTTCACAACACTTTTACAAGGCATCATAGCATTCCATGTGTCCAAGACCTAATGTGAATGTATTTGACCACATTACAACATTAAATCAAGGTAAAACCAAGCCAAAATCACAAGGAGGGCCTAAACAAGGGGAAAAGTAAAAGAGATACTTTTTATGTGTCCACACAACCAATGACTCATAACAATAAAAAAGATGATAAGATCATCTCAGGACCTCCTTCCCTAATCCCATCTAGAGAAGTTGGTGAATCTAGCAAATGCAAGAGGCCTTACAAGTTACAAAAACTCCAACCAACTTGGCTACCACCTAAAGATGAAAAAAAATTACAAATCCTTCTTAACCAGGGACTTATCCTACTTCCACTAGAGAAAGATAGACTAATATTATATCCTAAAGATGCAAAGGTTCCACTTTGTTGATATCATAGGACTCTTGGACATAGTACTGATGAGTGTCATGCATTCAAGATCATATTGAGTAAATATCACTTTGAAAAAGATAGTTGTTACCTAGTTATTAAATAGCATATCCTTCATCCTTTTTGTCATGTAATAGTTGTAGAATACTCTATTCTCACTATTACATGACCCTTCCCATCACCTACCTCAACTCATTCTTGTCTTGCACTCAGTGGGGGAAAGAAGTTGATAGCCTTGCCCTAGTAAGGCATTTTTTATTATCCTTTAGGTTTGTCATCTACCTTTCACTTATACAGACTGAGGTTGGGAGGTGGGTGACCTACTTTAGGTTGACTTGTCCTTGCCTTACTAGTATTTTTCATATTTTTCTTTTCTTTTGTGTGATTTCATGTGTGTAGTGTGATCCCCCATGATATTATGTTTGATATTCTCTCCTTCTTTGTGACATTTTGAACTATTTGTACCTTCATTCTTCTATATGTCGTATACTTTTACCTTTTCATTGATCTTTTATCTTTTCTTTTCATTTTCATTTTTTTCTTGTGTTTTCCATTTGGGGATGACACAAGGTGTTGAGACACCCTATGTCTCTTCCATGTTGACCCGGAAGATTTTTCCTTATCTTTGCTTTTCATTTTAATTTTTTCTTGTGTTTTCCTTTTACGGATGACACAAGTCATCGACACATTCATGTTTCTTCCATGTTGACCCAAAAGGTTTTTTATTTTTTTACGCTCTCTTTGTATCATTCTTCCAGTTCTATGTGTATTTGGGGAATGATGATAGTTCTGAGCTCTCTGATATCATTGCAGAAAATATAGATATTGATCCCGAATCCATAGATCCCTTATGTGTTTCTGGGGGGCAACCCTTTCCTTTCCTTTCCCTTTTTCCTTTTGACTACTTTAAATTAATTGCTCACAACATGGTGTTAGCAATTTCTTTAAAGTAGGGGCATACATTAGCATTATTCTTGGAATGATTTTATTTTCATTTGTTTTTGTGTTCCTTGATGTGATTTTCTTTCTTTATGCGATGTTTTTTTCCTCTTGGTGGTGTCATTGGGTTTGAATTCCTTTGAGAACATGATATTTGCTTGTCCTCTCTTGGAAACATTAGATACAATGTTCCCCAGGATGAGACCTTGCACTTTTCCTCTCTTGGAAACAAGATGAGACCTCTTGTTCTTGTCCTCTCTTGGAATCATTGGGTATGATGTCCCCTAAGATTAAGATCTCACATGAATTAAGCAAAATCCCTTTGAGCATCCCTCTTTCTTGGTGCATTTTTTTTCTTTTTGTTCCTTATTAAATTCATGGAGGTATGGCTTTGATATGGTCCCCTGGGGCTCACCTAGTGAACACGTAGATTCACTAGCCTTTGTGAGCATGCATTTTTCCTTTTTGTGCCTTATTAAAGTAATGGAGGTATGGCTTTTGATATGGTCCCTTGGGGCTCACCTAGTGAACACCTAGCTTCACTAGCCCTTGTGAGCATGCATTTTTCCTATATTTATCATAGTCATGGGGGTATGACTTTGATATGGACCTCTTGGGGCTCACCTAGTGGACACCTAGCTCCCACTAGCCCTTGTGAGTGTGCATTTTGTTTGCATAGTGGATAGTACATTCCACTTGTAAACCTTTTTGGATAAACAACCTAGACCCAGTCCACCACATTGGACAACCAGTCAAAGCTTGATCCATTGCACTTTTCCTTTTTCTTTTTTCTTTCTCCTTTTTTCCATCTTTGATGGTGTATGTTGCAATCTGATTATGGCTTCATATATCATCTGCATGTGTGTTCCTTTGTGCCTATGTTGGTTTGCCATAGGATCTTAATCTTAGGGGCTTGGCCACACTCTTGATTATTGTCATCATATCTTACTATCATTTGTAAATTTGAACCCATCTTGATTGTGTGGTTGGCTACTTTAGTGTGAGTTTGAAGTAGGTTTGTCCTCTCACTAAACTGGGGGCTAAATGTAGTGTAGTAAAATGCATGCGCTTGCATTTTCACACTTGTTTGGGCCTGCCTTGCTTTATTTGTTTCTATTTATGTCTTAATTGGTCCTATTTTGCATCCACAATCCCTATGAATTATATATTTTTCTAGCTAATCCTGACATTCTCCAATGCATAAATGATAATTTAATGATTTCATCTGAGTGTCCCTAATTTTTGCGTTAGGATTAAAACACCACCTAGGGCATCTTTGTACCCCAAAGGTCTTGAGACCCTAATTTTGAGGTATCTTAAATCGTCCCTTTTTAGTGTCTATGCCCCAAGTTTCATGACTTAGGACTAAGATGCCACCTAGGTCGTCTTACTCCCCTTGAGTTATTTCAAGATTTAATTTCAAATTCTAGTGATATTTAGCCTCCTTTATTTAATGAATTCATATGTTGGCTTGGTGTGATGTGATTCAGGATATTAAGCATTGATAAGTATAAATACAAGGCTCCTTCTCTCATTTTATCCTGACAAGAAATCTAAGAAATATAGCATCCAAGCATTCAAGCATTCTAGCATTCAAGAGAAATTCTATCAAGCATTTGGAGCCATCATCAAAATTCAAGAATCATTGCAAAGATATTCTTGCATCATGTGTGTTGTTGTACTAACATTTGTGATGTAGGGTTTTGATTCAAGCAAGCAATTCAAGTCCATGTTTATTGAAAATTCCTTTGATTCAAGATCCATATCCATTGCATCCATTTCACAATAAGGTTTTGGTGAGTTGTAGCATTGCATGTTGTTCATTCATCATTTCCCTTCATTATTCTATTTCATTTCAAGGTTTAATTACCAACAAGGGGTTTGACCAAGGCAAACCCCCATTCACTAACAATCAACAATTTTTTCCCTTCTTGTATATTTGTGATTGTAGATTTAGGTTGAAGACTTAAAGATCATTTGGAGTGCAAAGTTGTAAAATTGCAAAGTTGCATGACAAAGTTGTCATCTTCATGGAAACTCACCTACAAGCCAAATATGAAGGTTTCAGAACTTGAGATCAGAGAAGAAGAAAGTGCAGACATCAAGCCTTAGGACCACACTAAGAAATTTTAGAAATTCAGATGGGGACTAAGACAATAGTAAAGGTGTCTTAGTCCTCTCAAGGCTATTTTTTAGAAATTCTTCTAGATCCGGTTCCAACATTCGAAGATTCTGCATCTGCCCCGAAAAACAACAATGGGACTAAGACAATAGTAAGGGTGTCTTAGTCCTCCATAACATATTTTGGCAGCTTCTTTACATTTCCAAAACCTCACAACATCTCTAGACTTCCCAAGTACATACATCCTAACTCCCTGCTACATATTTTCATTATTTGCATTCTTCATTTAGCTTGCATTGTTAGATTTTGTGACTTGAATGCTTGTTTGTCTTTTCCAAGCATTGTCTTGGTGGTGAACCCCTAAAAGATAAAAAAGGATCTCTCCTAGGTCTTCCTTGTGAATTGACTCACCTTGTGAGGTTGATAGTCAATCCAATTAGGAATCCTAAGACATTATTGAATGATTGTGGGAGAAGAGTGGTGCGATTAGTACACCCTCCTTTTCACCTATGAATCATGATGGTGTATGTTTGCAATATAGATATGGCTTCATATATCAACCACAAGTGTGTTCCTTTGTTCTTATGTTGGTTTGTCGTTGGATCATGATCTTGGGGGCTTGGCCACCCTCTTGGTTATTGTCATCCTATCTTACTAGCATTTGTGAATTTGAACCCCTCTTGATTGTGCGGTTGGCTACTTTACTATGAGTTTGAAGTAAGTTCATCCTCTCACTAAAGTGGGGGCTAAATGTAGTGTAGGAAAATGCATACCCAAGCCTAATAAACTATATCTTTTATGGCTAATCCCAACAAACATCAAAAGATAAATGATGATTTAATGATTCTAGTTGTGTGTCCGTGATTTTTGGGTTGGGACTAAGACGCCACCTAGGGAATATTTTTTCCCCAAAGGTCTTGGGATCTTGATTTCAAAGGCACCTTAAATGGGCCCCCTTTTGGAGTTTGTGCCTCGAGTTTCATGCCTCGAGACTAAGATGCCACCTAGGGCATCTTAGTCCTCCTTAGGTGAGTTTTGAGATCTAATTTCAAATCTTGGCGGGATTTAGCCTCCTTTAATTAATGAATTCATATGTTAGCTTGTTATGGTGCAATTTTGGGATATTAAGCATGGATAAGTATAAATACAAGGTTCCTTCACCCATTTTATCATCCAATATATCTAAGCATTCAAGGATTCATTCCAAAGGAAAGTTTATGAGATCAAGAGCAATTCATTAAGCATTTGAAGCCATCATCAAGATTCAAGCACCTGTAGAGAAGAGGGATTCACTACTCATGAGTTCTCTTCATTTAGAGAGCCTCACGGGGAAAACTGCCCTAAACTACCTCAAGGAATAGTGATGAGAGTTCTAGAATCAGAAAGAGTAGGTCATGAAGATTTTTTGGACAAACCGACAAGCTCTCAGCCAAAGGATGACAACACAGAATACAGATAATAGTGCAATGTGCTAGAGTCCTAGAGGTGCACTGGAATCCTAGAAGATTGTTAGCATCTTGTACGGACCAGAAAGTAGGTTTGTCATAAAAAATAGTAAAGTGACCACTTCTACTCTAATTGCTAAGAAACCTTAGAACATGAGAAAGTACTAGAATATAACAGAACTGAAATAAAGTGAAGTAGAAATGATAAAGATAAGGAGAAGAAAATAAATTCTCACAACCACACAAGTGATGAAGCCTACAACAAATGAATTCCTTCAATACCTGCATGCACAATATCTAGAGAAAGTGTGGGGGCTGTACAGGGGTTTGCCTCAGTCAAACCCTCATTTTGGTGTTCCCACCTCCACAGAAAGCTAGATAGATAGAGAAAGAGAGGAATGAACAAAGCATGTGGTGAAAGAAAAACCCACTTCAGGAGTAGAACCCACACCACCAAGTGTGAGTGATAAAAGCAATACCCACTTGAGGATGAGAAGCAGTATCACAAAAGAGGTGATAAAAGCAATCCCCGCTCAAGGAGGAGAACCTGTATCACAAAGTAAAAATGCAATAGAAAGGAGATATGGAACCCCAAGATGCTCACAAGTATGAGATAAGGGAGATGAAGCTACAAGATCCAAGAGTGTTATGATAATGTGAGAGTTTGAAGCTACTGTAATAAGCTGTATGGAGTTGTGCAAGCATAAGCTAGAGAGAAGCTAGAAGTAGCAGAGTCACAAATGAAGTGAAAAGATAACATTTAAGGAGAGAAAAGAAGCTTCCCGAGCTGTTTTAGGGCATGTCGAGCCATTACCACCGACCAAAGGTAAGGACAAGTGGAAAAAATGCACAAAAATGGTCATTTGAATGTTGAAATGTTGCAGGACACTAGCACAACATGTGGATGTCCGCGTGGAATGCTAGTGTCTAGACACATCACACTATGAGGGGGGTCCTTAAGAAGGACACACATCTCCAAAGAAATTTATCACTACCCCCAACATATAGGGGAGGAGAACCATGCAAGATGTTTAGAACATGTAGAATAGAGGTAGACCTCAATATCACTTGTCATGTTAAGAAAAGGAAAGTGCATCAGCAAATAAATGAGTGGTAGCACCTGAATCACGAAGTTGTTGGATTTTATCCTTCAAGGCCTTACATTCACTAGTGGAATGGCCAAGCACTCGATGGTATGTACAAAAAGAATGTTTTTCTTTATCAAGTTTATGAAGTTTATTATGTGTAGGAGGAAGAGTAATTAAGCGGGATTTTAGAAGTCGCAACAGAATACACTCTTGTTCAAATATAGGATGAGGAGTAGGAAGCAAACATTTCTCTTGTGGAGAAAAGTTTGATTTCTCACAAGAAGAAGATATGAAGGTAGAAGACAAAGGAGGATCTACGTGGAGAGTATTAATCCAGCAATGAGGATCATACTCCTCTACGGGATTGCCATTATCCTTCTTGATAGGATTACCACCATTAGCCTCTTTAATAGAAGTGTGATCATCTTCCTCAGAAGGAGGATCAACACTAAGAATATTACAATTTATTCTCACACTATCCTGTGATACAAAAGAATAATCAGCTTTGATAGCGGGTGTGGATGATGTTATCAAAACATCTAAGTGGATCGGGTCAACTTTATATTCCCTAATGAAGGAATCTGTAAAGTCTAAGGAACCCCAATCATCACCAAGACATGCATTCTCTCGAGAAGAGGTAGAACAAGAGGAATATAGATTTATTGCTTCAGAAGTATCTTCTTCAAGGACATTTATCTCAAGAGTATCCTTTGTAGTAGGTATTGTTGGAGTAAACATCAACACATTGGAAGACATTGGAGGAATAAGCGTAGGCACAACCAAAACCCAACTGGCAGCTACCATCTCACATAAGTGCATAGCATCAAGTTCAACCTTAACCATGACTAATTTATTGTTGTAAATTAACTTAATATCTTTATGCAAGGTAGACGAGACTACAACCATAGCATGAATCAATGGTCTATCAAGAAGAAAGTTATATGGTAACTTTTCTGGTGTAACATATACAAGGGTAGGTACAGTAATAGGTCCAAGCTATTGTACCTATAGCTTGTCACCCAACATCATCAAACCCACGAATATCAATAGAAGAAGCATTAAGAGAAGATGAGTCAATATTAATCTTAGGAAATAAATCAATAGTACATACGTTGAGCGCTAAAACAACATCAATGAGAGTATGTCTAATGCCAATTTGATTAATATTAACTATAATAATTAGAAGATCCACTTGCTTTTGTACATTTGGAGGAGGGAGCTCCTGTGGATAGAATGTAATATTTGATGAATTTACATGAATACAGTCCATCAATGCATCAACATCTTCCGGCCTAGTGGAAGAAGGCAAGACGATCTTTCGAAAGTCTTCCTGAAGCATTCCTTGATAAACCAGAGTAGACTAAAGCAAGTCCCATAGTGAGATCTTAACCAGAGTAACATGAATTTTATCAACAAGATTGTAATCACTAGGTGCTTGAGGAAGGCTTGGTTGTTTATTTATTCTATTCTCATAAGCATGGACTATCGCTCTGCAAGAGGGAGCCATAGAAAGATCAAGAGAGTCATTATCAAATGGAACAATATCAAAACAACAAATCCTTTTAGGAGAAGGACTAGCTAGAGTCATGCAAATGACTGGTCTCTTAGGCCTTTTATGGGCAGCAAAGACATAGATTACATTTACATAATCATCACAACTAGTAGAATAATTATTTGAAGACATATTCTCAACATCGATCCAAATAGGATCAAATGTGGAAGGAGATTCATCATGTTCCAATGCATCATCTCTAGAAGAGAGTGCAACAAAATAAAGATGAGATTCATTATTCACACATGCAATGTCTCTAGAAGAGAGTGCATTGGAATAAATAGAAGGTAGAGTAACATTAAGAAAGGTATCAATGATTTCATCTTCTTGCAACAAAATATCCTCTGAGGCAAGAGGAATTTCATGAGAAGGATCAAAGACACCAAGCGACATGGGTAAAACCAAGTCACCATCACATGCATTAAATGGAACATCATTAAAACTTTGAATAAAATTAGATATTGAGCAAATAAAAGAAGATACTAAATTCATTTTTGTGATAGAACTAAGAAAAACCGAAAATCGAGATTTTTAGAATTTTTTGGTAGTTTTAGGTTCTAGTAATTTACATTTTTGGAGGCCTTTAGAGTAGAATTTTGGGTCCAAACTTGCATTAGTCTCTAAAATTTAGTTTCCAAAGGCACAATATTTTAGGGAATGAGCTAGTCCTCTTGGAGACCTTTCCAACGATGCAAACAGTTCTGAATTTCGAGCATTGAGTCAAAAGTTATGACCCCACCAAGTAGGGGTACATAAATTTCTAGTTTTTTTGAAAAATACCCTCTTTACATTGGGTTCACAAAAAATGTAGAGAAGGGAAATTCACTACTCATGAGTTCTCTTCATTTAGAGAGCCTCATGGGGCGAACTACCCTAAACTACATCAAGGAACAACTGTGAGAGTTTTAGAATAAAAAAGAGCAGGTCACAAAGATTTTCTAGACAAACCGACAAGCTTTTGGCTAAAGGATGGTAGCACGGAATATGAATGACAACGCGACACGCTAGAGTCTCATAGGCGCATTGGTGTCCCAAAAGAGCGCTAGCATCTCGTATGGACCAAAAAGTAGGTTCATCACATAAAACAGTAAAGTGACTACTTCTCTAATTGCTAAGAAATTTTAGAACGTGAGAAAGCAATAAAATATAACTGAATTGAAATAAACTAAAGTAGAAATGATAAAGATAAGGAGAATAAAATAAATGCTCACAACCACATAAGTGATGAAGCCTATGGCAAATGAATTTCTTCAATACCTACATACGTGATATCTGGAGAAAGTGTTGGGGCTATATAGGGGTTTACCTCAGTCAAACCCCCATTTTGGTGTTCCCACCTCCACAGAAAGCCAGATAGATAGAGAAAGAGAGGAATGAACAAAGCATGTGGTGAAAGAAAAACTCTCTTTAGGAGTAGAACCCGCACCACCAAGTGTTTGTGATAAAAGAAATCCCCGCTCGAGGAGGAGAACCCGTATCACAAAAGAGGTGATAAAATCAATCCCCGCTCAAGGAGGAGAACCCGTATCACAAAGTAAAAATGAAATAGAAAGGAGATATGGAACCCCAAGATGCTCACAAGTATGAAAAAATGGAGATGAATTTGTAAGATCCAAGAGTGTTAGGAGAATGTGAGATCTTGAAGCTACTATAACAAGTTGAAGCTAGAGAGTAGAACGCTAGAGCCAAAGCTAGAGAGAAGCTAGAAGTAGCAGAGAGTCACAAATGAAGTGAAAAGATAACATTTAAGGAGAGAAAAGAAGCTTCTCGAGTTGTTTCAGTGCATCTCAAGCCATTACCACTAACCAAAGGTAAGGACAATGATCCGGTGGACATTTTTCAGTGGAAATTGAAGTGTCTCATTTTTCTCCAAAATTTGCACCATCAGAAAGATCTTAGTGTCTTGGTTCCAACGCAACTCGAATGGAGCGAAAAGGAGTCCGTTTGCACGAGTTATGGCCAGTCAAACCTTTGGTCAAACCAGGATCAGGGGCATCCAGAAGGCGAAAAAAATGGCGTTGTCAAAAATCAATGAAAATAGCGTCATCGCGAAGAGCTCGTCGAGACGATTCCGACGGTGTTCGTTTCGTCGAAATCCGACATCGGAGGCTCAAGATACAGCTGGTCAAAGTTTCAGGTTTGACTTGTGGACTGAAGGTACAATGATGACGTCATCATCCGTACAGCTGACGTCAGCACGAGGTACGAAATCCGAAGTGGACCAATCCGAAGTTGACACGTGGCAGTCCGTACGGTCCGTACAAGTCGACGTGGCGTGATGATGTGGCAGGTGACGTCAGCAAAGTCGACGAATCGGGCGTTGACACGTGTCCTTCCGTACAGTCAGCATTTGTGTGGCGGCTGAGTCATTGGGTGACGTGGCAGATGACTATGTATTCCGATGAATCCCTGATTGACACGTGGCAGCAAGTTGGCAGGTTGATTGGACGTGACGTGGGCGCTAACCCAGAGGCTTTGACGAATCAAGCAGCGACACGTGGCGCGGAGTTTGCATGCCAGCGAGTATAGTGACTGTGTTCTACCAGCGAATGAATCTCCGACACGTGGCCTCATTTTATTTCTCGGGCAGTTTTGGATGTTGTTTGTTTGTTTGTTAAAAGGAGTCGAACCGGCGACCTCACATCTCCGAGAAATCCGCTGCACCGGTAGACCAAAACAACGCGCTTAACTATATATAATCACCGGTTTCTTTTGTTGAGATTTTGTTGGAGTTCGGTGAGTAAAAGCCGACGGCCAGGGTTTGAACCCGGAACCGCCGGGCTTTCAAAACAAATGCCCACCGCTGAGCCACGCGACGGTTTTGAATTATATGTGGCATTCGATCATTTTGATAAGTGTGGGAAACCGAATGGGTTATAAAAAAATTAACAAACTCCCTAAATTAAAACTTTAAACAACTATAATCCTTTTAAAGGATTAAATACAAATAATTGAAATCTCCTTAGCCCGTAATGAATAAATAAAAAGGGCTAAAATAAACATTAAGGGGATTTATTTTGTTAGGTTGAAATTTGTAAGGATTTTTATGTAAAATTGGGAGATTGTTTGGAGATTTTATGTATTTTGGAGAGATAAGGTGATTTGGAGAATATTTTGCAAATCAATTGGTTAAGGGCCAATTTGAGAAAATTATTTGTATAAAAAGGGGGCTTGAGGTGAGGATTGGAATGAAGTTTTCTTTTCAGGTGATGAAGTCCTAATGCTGAGACGTCAAAGGAGAGATCTTGTGGAGTTTCTTTCAGATCATTCTCGCATATCAGAGCGTCGTTACGCTGCCGAATTGCTTGAAGAATGGTGGTGTTTTTGTAATTGATTTGGAGATTAATCGGATCGGTCACACTCTATTGGAGTGGACCCGGAGACGTAGTCACTCTCGTGACGAACTCCGAAATCAAACACTGTTTGCACTTCTCTCTTTCTCTCTTTCTGTCTCCCATTTCTTTTCATTCTGTTATAATCACCTTGATTACGTTCTTTATGTTATTTCCTTAAGTTAATTTCATTTTAATTAACTTGAAATAATAATTGTAAAAGCATTGTAAAAGTTAAGCATTTAAATACTGCAATCTAGTCTAGATCCTATACAGATCAAGTTGGCATCAGAGCTTTAGGTTGGCTTTTATTGCAGTTATTGTTTTTTTTGAATGCTAACGAGATCCAGGATTCAGAAGGGCGAAGGCAAGCTCGAAGACTTTAATCCTGAGATCGGGAAGCGTAGATCATTTCCAAAGATGTCAGTTTCTGGAATGGAGGTTCCTGAAGAAATCAGTGAGCAGGAGTTTCGAAGAGCATTCCTCGAGATGAAGGCAAAGGTGGACATACTTTTTCAGGAGAGACAAGAACGGAAGGAACGTGAAGAAGGTTCGTCGAAGCAAGAAGATCGCAAAGACATGAAAGGGAAACATCATGGAGATGGTGGAAAGAAACCAGATCATCCCTTTTCTTCTTCTCCTCCCTCTTCTCCTTCCCCTTCTTCTCCATCTTCTCCTCATTCTATTTCTTCTAACCCTTTCAAGAGTGGGTATAAGCCTAAAATAAAACTGGATGTAAAATTTGATTTACCTAAATATTGTGGAGAACTTAATGCTGAGAAATTGGATGATTGGATACAACAAATAGAGGTCTACTGTAGAGTCCAGAATCTAATAGATGATGTTGATAGGATCCAATTGGCTACTCTTCGTTTAGGAGGTACAGCCTTAACTTGGTGGGAGAGTAAGTCTAAGGCAGAAGTTTCACAACATGGTAGAGTCAGTTTAACTTGGGCAGAATTTATTAATGCACTTAAGAAGCAGTTTTATCCCTTAGGACATATGCAGCAATTAATGATGGATTGGCAAATGTTTAGGCAAGGGAAAGGTCAAACTGTCCAAGAGTACACCCATGAGTTCAGGAAAAGGGCTATTACTTTGAATGTTCCTTTGTACACTCAAGACACGTTGTTGAAGTACATAGGAGGTCTACATCCCTACCTTAGGCATTCCATTTTGGTTTTGAACCCTTGTAACTTAGATGAAGTGTCTGTTCAGGCAACACACTTAGAGTCAAGGGGTAAAGGATCTTTTATTGATAATGATGTAAAGAAATCTTCTAAGAATGCAGAGACAGGGAAAGGAAAGAAGGCAGCTACAGTCAAGAAGGATGAGAAACTTTCTTGTTCTCATTGTGACAAGAATGGTCATGATGAAGAACATTGTTGGAAGTTACATCCAGAACTGAAGCCTAAGTGGGCTCAAAGACGGAATCAGAAACAGAAGGGTAAGGACAAATCCACAAATGTTGTTATGGATCTTGGCTCAGATTCAGATGATGAGACTAAGATAACAGCTATGGGGTTAAAAGGTAAAGCTTCTATTTCTGGTGTTTCTGTTGCTAGTTGTGCTTCTTCATCTACAGTTAATGATTTCTCTGAAGATGTAAAAAGGAATGAGTTGTTTCATTTAAGGGTTATGGCTAAGAACAGTAAAATTGATGCACTCATAGATAGTGGATCTCAGGTGAATTTAATTTCAGAAAGTGTTGTAAAGAACTTGGGAATAAAAACTACACCACATAAGAGACCTTATCCACTAGGTTGGATTTGTGAAAACGATAAGCTGCAAGTAACGAGACAATGCACCTTAAGGTTCACAATCACTAGTAAGTTTGTGGATGAAGTTTAGTTTGATGTAGTTCCACTAGATATCTGTGGGATAGTGCTTGGTAGCCCTTATCTTTATGACAGAAAAGCAATCTTCTACAGGCAACAAAATCATTATCATTTGTTTAAGGATGGCATTCAGTACATAGTACATTCTCTCAAGATTAAGACTGATCAATCTTTTGCAAATACAGGACAGTTAAAGAGGGTAATTAATGCAAGTAAGGAATTAACTCTGATGTCTGTCAGTACAGGTGGTTCTAAACATGAACTTGGAGTAGCTAACCAGGGTCAGAAGTTGCAGGATGCACTTGCAGTACAGCATGAGAAAATGATGCTTGAAAGCATTGATGGATCCTTGGGTAATAATGTTCCTGTTGTGAAGGATTGAATTGTTGTTGACTTAATTTCTTTCATTTCTGCATTGATGTTCAGCTTGATGCTAGTCAATTTCTGTTGGTTAGTGGCTACGACATTGGATGTAGATGTTTATGGAAGTGATAACATTATGTTTATGTTCAACAACATTGTTGCAGTCTTTATTGTGTTTGTGAGCCAGGTTTTCAGATGTACTGAGGATACAGGACAAGTGGGGAGGCCAAGTCCTCACTTATTGTCAGAGTAAATGTCACTTTTGGAGGTCCAAAAGGTCTTCAGTGGGGAGGCCTGATCCGGTGGACATTTTTTAGTGGAAATTGAAGTGTCTCGTTTTTCTCCAAAATTTGCACCATCAGAAAGATCTCAGTGTCCTGGTTCCAACGCAACTCGAACGGAGCGAAAAGGAGTCCGTTTGCACGAGTTATGGCCAGTCAAACCTTTGGTCAAACCAGGATCAGGGGCATCCAGAAGGCGAAAAAAATGGCGTTGTCAAAAATCAATGAAAACAGCGTCATCGCGAAGAGCTCGTCGAGACGATTCCGACGGTGTTCGTTTCGTCGAAATCCGACATCGGAGGCTCAAGATACAGCTGGTCAAAGTTTCAGGTTTGACTTGTGGACTGAAGGTACAATGATGACGTCATCATCCGTACAGCTGACGTCAGCACGAGGTACGAAATCTAAAGTGGACCAATCTGAATTTGACATGTGGCAGTCCGTACGGTCCGTACAAGTCGACGTGGCGTGATGATGTGGCAGGTGACGTTAGCAAAGTCGACGAATCGGGCGTTGACACGTGTCCTTCCGTACAGTCAGCATTTGTGTGGCGGCTGAGTCATTGGGTGACGTGGCAGATGACTATGTATTCCGACGAATCCCTGATTGACATGTGGCAGCAAGTTGGCAGGTTGATTGGACGTGACGTGGGCGCTGACCCAGAGGCTTTGACGAATCAAGCAGCGACACGTGGCGCGGAGTTTGCATGCCAGCGAGTATAGTGACTGTGTTCTACCAGCGAATGAATCTCCGACACGTGGCCTCGTTTTATTTCTCGGGCAGTTTTGGATGTTGTTTGTTTGTTTGTTAAAAGGAGTCGAACCGGCGACCTCACATCTCCGAGAAATCCGCTGCACCGGTAGACCAAAACAACGCGCTTAACTATATATAATCACCGGTTTCTTTTGTTGAGATTTTGTTGGAGTTCGGTGAGTAAAAGTCGACGGCCGGGGTTTGAACCCGGAACCGCCGGGCTTTCAAAACAAATGCCCACCGCTGAGCCACGCGACGGTTTCGAATTATATGTGGCATTCGATCGTTTTGATAAGTGTGGGAAACCGAATGGGTTATAAAAAAATTAACAAACTCCCTAAATTAAAACTTTAAACAACTATAATCCTTTTAAAGGATTAAATACAAATAATTGAAATCTCCTTAGCCCGTAATGAATAAATAAAAAGGGCTAAAATAAACATTAAGGGGATTTATTTTGTTAGGTTGAAATTTGTAAGGATTTTTATGTAAAATTGGGAGATTGTTTGGAGATTTTATGTATTTTGGAGAGATAAGGTGATTTGGAGAATATTTTGCAAATCAATTGGTTAAGGGCCAATTTGAGAAAATTATTTGTATAAAAAGGGGGCTTGAGGTGAGGATTGGAATGAAGTTTTCTTTTCAGGTGATGAAGTCCTAATGCTGAGACGTCAAAGGAGAGATCTTGTGGAGTTTCTTTCAGATCATTCTCGCATATCAGAGCGTCGTTACGCTGCCGAATTGCTTGAAGAATGGTGGTGTTTTTGTAATTGATTTGGAGATTAATCGGATCGGTCACACTCTATTGGAGTGGACCCGGAGACGTAGTCACTCTCGTGACGAACTCCGAAATCAAACACTGTTTGCACTTCTCTCTTTCTCTCTTTCTGTCTCTCATTTCTTTTCATTCTGTTATAATCACCTTGATTACGTTCTTTATGTTATTTCCTTAAGTTAATTTCATTTTAATTAACTTGAAATAATAATTGTAAAAGCATTGTAAAAGTTAAGCATTTAAATACTGCAATCTAGTCTAGATCCTATACAGATCAGACAAGTGGCAAACATGCACGAAAATGGTCATTTGAACATTGAAATGTTGCGAGACACTAGCACGGTGCGTGGACATTTGTGTGGCACACTAGTGTTCAGACACATCATGCTATGAAATGACAAAAATAGGAAAAGCACAAGGTTTGATGCAAAGTTGATGCACAAAGATAGTTTCCGAAAAGGGTGCTTGAGCATCTAGTGAGGGAAAAAGGCTGATGCAGGGGCTAAAATGAGCCTACACAAGATGCTAAGGCAGTGGACACTAAAGCGGATGCAAGAATGTAAGTGAGATTGCGAGGGGTTCAATTTTATGACTATACAACATCATATCAAGGACATTCTTGCATCATGTGTGTTTTTGAGCTAACATTTGTGATGTAGGGTTTTTGTTCAAGCAAGCATTTCAAGTCAATATCTATCAAGCATTCCTTTGATTCAAGATCTACATCCAAGTTTTCCATTTCACATAAGTTTGTAGACTTCATAATAAGGGTTTGGTGAGTTGCAACATAACATCTTGTTCATTCATCATTTCCCTCCTTTATTTCATTTTATTTCAAGGTTTAATTACGCACAAGGGGTTTGATCAAGGCAAACCCCCATTCACTAACAATGAACAAGTTTTTCCTCTCTTGTGTGTTTGTGATTGCAGATTTAGGTTGAAGAATTGAAGATCATTTGAAGTGAAAATTTGTAAAGTTGCATTAAAAAGTTGTCATGTTCACAGAAACTCGCCTATAGGCCAGATCTAGAAGTTTCAGGACCAAAGATTTGAGAAGAAGGAAGTACAGACATTCAGCCTCAAGATCACATTCATAGATTTTAGAAATTAAAGATGGGACTAAGTTAGTAGTAGGGGTCTCTTAGTCCTCCCCAGGGTATTTTATAGAGATTCTTTTGGATCCTTTTCTGTCATTTGAAGATTTTGCATTTTCCCCGAAAAACAACAGTGGGACTAAGACAATAGTAAGGGCATCTTAGTCATCCCTAGCAAATTTTGACAACATTTTTGCATTTCCAGAATCCTCATCACATTTGTAAAGTTCCCAGGTACATACATCATAACTTTCTATTACTTAATTTTGTCATTTTCACTCATCATTTGACTTGCATTACTAGGTTTCGCGAGTTGAATGTTAAATTGTATTTTCCAAGCCTTTGCTTGGTGGTGAACTCCTCAAATCCTAAAGAACCCCTCTTCCTAGGTCTCCCTTGTTGATAATTGTACCCCCAATTCATATTTTAGAGTGGATCAATTCACTATGACATATATTAGACAAAATATGAAGTGGGGGTACAATTATGCTTTAAAAGATGAATATTATTCTTTCAAAATAGTTTTCTTAATTTGAGGAGAGATAAGGAAATAGATACTATCACTAGAAATTCTTTGCATTGAACTTATGTCAGTGATGAGGTGTGGAAAATAGGGCTTACCAAAATGAAATGAATCAAGATGATAAACCACTAGAGTTTTCCCACACACACAATCACTGCAATTCATGCAATTATGAGGGCCAAGAGATGTAAATAACAATTAAAAATTGACCCTAACTATTATAGCAACTATGAGGAAAGTTTTTAGAGCTTAAAAAGGTGCGTACCTTGCTATAAGAAGCCCATTTTTAGGGGACAAAGGACTCATTCTTCTTTAGTGGAAAATGGGTTCCTATTAGGGTTTCTAAAACTGAGATCTAGGTTATTTTCCTTGACGTTTGCATTCTTGGATTCCTGGTTATCAACTCCTGAAAACCTATACTTAATTCTATAGCTTCAATTCTTTGATCTTGCCCTATAAAGGTCAATCTTTCAACTTGAAAACTTTGAAAATTTTGCTCTAAACTTCTTCTCCACTTGATCTTCAACCTGTAAATCTATAAACACACATTCAAGGAGATAAAAATTTGTTGATTGTTAGTGAATAGGGGGTTTCCTAATTCAAACCCCTTGTAGGTAATTAAACCAAATGAGAGATAATGAAATTAAAGTATGAACATGAAATGATGCAATGTTGATACCCTGGATGTTGTCTTGGAAGATAAATCTACAATCTAACATGTAGTGGCCATAAAGAATGTAGATCTTGATCCTTGAATAGATGTGAAACAATGCTTGCAAGTAGATATTCAATGCTACATCAACTTTCTTAGCTCAACAACATGCTTGAATGCACTAAAACCTTGATATGGTGAAATGATCTTGAATTTATGCAATAAACTCTTGATAATCTTCCTTGAAATGCCTTTGAAAATTCCCTTTAAGTGCTCTATAATGCTCTCTTGAACTTTCTAGGCTATTTTCTAAAATCCGATTACAATCTTTGCTAAATATCCAAGGACATTAATGAAGCAATTGGGAATTAATGAGCAAGGATTGCTACAATCTAATCAAGATCTATGATTGGATCATGGGATATCAAGTGCAGACATTTGGTAGTTTTACTTTTGGAATGACTGGTGGAAGTGTTCTCCTCTTCTAGGCTATAAATAGTGGATGTCAACAAAAGAATTATTTTTTTTACTTTTTCTTGAAAGTTTTTTAGAAAAAAAGAAGTTACTTCAAATACCTTTTTGTAGTAGATAGATCTAGTTAGGGAGTTTTATGTTTTCAAAAGTAGAAAGTTTTGTAGAATACTCTTGTTCTCTGGCATGTTATATTTTAACTCAAACTATCATTGGATTGGCATCCAACCTTTGTTTTTCAGCTCATTTGGTATTAAATTTTAATCTATTTAGAAGAAATCTTTAAAACTAAGCATAATATGGCCTTTGTCAAGTTCTTTCTTTATGTTATCTTTCATGTTAAAACATTGTCTTAAGCTTATCTTGATAGTTTGGGTAGCTAACTTCCATTTTGTAAGCTTTTATGTTGAATGATATCTTTTGAAAATTGAATTATATCTGTTGAACTTCTTCATTTTTTGTAAAAGACGTTATTTTTCATATTATGCCATAAAAGGGGAAATAGATTCTACAATTTCTAGATATTTCTGTTAACTTATTGAGTTTTCTTATGTTTGATCAGACCTTAATGGGTGCTTCCCATGGGGAGATTTGAAAGACTGTGCTATGCTTTTATTTATCCTTTATTGCTCATTCTATTCCCAACAATGAAGGGTCTGTAGAAAAATGTGTATTATATCATTCGTAGGAAATAATTTAAGGTTTGAAATGTTGTAAAAGCTTTGGTGCATCACCATTTTCATATTTTATTTGCATTTCCTTCTACCTCTTCCTCCCAACACAAAGAAGAGTGGGATTTCTATAAAAATCCCAGAGGTCATTTAGTGAAGCGCAAATTGGTCCCCCACTTATTGAATTTCCCATAAGACTTTTGGAGAGGCACAAGATTTGATGATCGATAGTTCTTTTTCTAGCACACCCAGTTGGATAGAAGTTTTTCCAACATATGATTATAAGTCAAAAATATTTCTTAAATTAGACAAAGAATAGAGGCTAGAAATTTCATGCCCATAATCCAAACAAGAGCATCCTCAAGGGTCCATTTTCAGTACTCACAGTTACCTACCTTGGTATCAAGGAGAAGAAGACTTATAGGTTCTGTATTGCCAGTAAGGAGAAACAAGGCAAGAAGTGAAAGCCCAAGATCCATAGCTTTATCTACTCCACCAGGAGGCCAAAATTTTGAAATTAGAATACCAATATACTCTATCCACATGACTTTATTTCCAATGGCTCATATAATTGCCCCCACTCCTAGAAATTTTGTAATCTAGGATAGTGGTAGTCCACTAAACCAGCTACGCCCCTAGACGTATGGAATGCCATACCTGCTAATTCCCTTAAGGCTATCCCAAAAAAGTTTGGAAAGGATTTCAAAACCCCCTTCTGAACATCTCCAATATATAGAGGAGGTATGTAGAGTACATAACATAGTAGAGGAAAATATTGCTCTTAGGTTGTTGGTTGCATCTTTCAAAGGAAAAGCTTAGGATTGGTATCAATCTTTGGCTTCTGGTTCTATCCGCTCTTGGGATCAGCTCAGAGAGAAGTTGTTCGAACATTTCTCTAAAAATGGAGATCATTCCTTGCTGATACATTCATCAATCACTATCAAAAGGGCCCCGCAAGAGTCCATGAGCAATTTCAACAAGTTTCACAAAAATTGGCAAATAATTCTTGTGTCCACTGGGCCTCCAGCCATGATGGCATTCATGTTTTACCTAAAATATTTCAATTCAGATATCGTTGTCATGATAAACTCCATGGGAGGAGATGTCTTACCTGAAACATACGACTTGGTTGTGTGCACAAAAAATAGTCTGATCAACACTGGGAAGCTTCCACCACAACCACTAATGCCCATGTTTGCAGAAATCTCTAGTGGCCCTTGAGAAGAAATTACTCCAAACACCTCTGCTCTACAAGAGACCACATCAGCTACACCACAATCCATGTATATATTGTTGGAATCAAGCAACACTGAGAGGGGGGTGAATCAGTGTTGTGCAATTTTTAACTTTATTAATATGATCCTTAAAGTGTTGATAACATTCAACCAAAATAAAAATGCATGCACATAAGACAAATAACCACAACACCATAACACAAGGATTTTTTATGTGGAAACACTGTTAGTGGAAAAACCATGGTGGAGGTCAATCCACAATATGTTTTGAGTACACTCAAAAGATGTTTACAAAATGGGAATGCACTTCCATTTAGGCACATTTCCTAGAGCTCACTGATAAAAAATTGGAAGGATTACTGCCTTACAAAAGTTTGGAATACTTACAAAGATTTTAACTGAGAAAGTAGCATCTACAAATGCCTGATTACAGTTCCAGTTAGGCTCAACAATCAAATTCAGGACCTTATGACTGATTTTTCTCTTCTGCTTTGTTCTGCTTCAATTCACACCAAAAATCCTTAATGCATAAGTGAAACTGTGCATAATTGCTCTACTGACCTTCTCATATTCACAACATACATCAACTCACATTGAACACACACCAAAATGATATAATTGATCACCTATATATATCCACTGCTTAGGATTTAATTGCTTCATGTTGGCCTTAACAAAATAAGAAAATGTTCACAAACTATCAGCTCAAATCATCCATAATATTCAATGCGCATCCACAAGAGTTGGACACATCATAGTGAGGACCCAAATCAAAATGCTCAAACAAAAAAACACTTAAACAATAACTCTTCAAATATCTGCAACACACTATATTCACCAAGTTGGCCTTCATACATAGATGAACAAAAAATTAGTTCACTGGACCTTCTAACTTTCACCCAAATTGATATGAGGTGCCAAGATTTATAGATAACATAGATTATGCATCAAAAAATACTCCTTGAGATCCACAACACAAAATAATAAAATAAAATATGCATGTGAATTGAAGAACACCAATCTACTGGATGCTTTGTTCTAGCTTAATAGATAAATATTGATCTTCAATCTCTCTGCCGGTATGAGTAAATGATGATGTGTGGATCGACTAGCTGACAAGGGTTTCTATCAATGAAAAAAAAAATGTGCAGTGTCTCTTGCCAGCAATCTCCCCCTTTGGCATTGATGGAAACACTTAGTGAAAAATGACTAAATGTCGCATCAGTACCAACAAAAATACACTGCCAACCAAAACTCCAAAAAGATCTTCATCCACAACTCAAAACTACAACTCTCCCTTAGATGGACATACATTTTTCATTGTTCTACTCTCCCCCTTTGACATCAATGGTAAAGATAGGGAAACTACATACAAAAAAAAGAAAAACTTCAGACTACATATGTACAAACTTGTTTCAACAATTTACACAAACTTGAAAATATATGCAAAATTGGTTTTCAATAGGTTTAGGCTTGAGTCCCAACACTTCTTAAGGCTTTCCAGAATAGTTATGTGACCACAAAGTAAATAAGATTGCATCTCAGCTAATTCAAGGTTTACAGGATCATTGACTGCCAAAGCATCTTGTGCTTCCTTCAAAGCACTCAACATAGTTTCCATCTTTGGACCAATTAAGCCTCTAAGTTCACCAGCTCTTTATTTTGTCAAGGATATAACTCTACCTTCTTGCTCTCCAACATAAATAGTTAAGGGATCAAAAGCATTAGAAATAGTTACTAACTCTTTCTCATCATCCTTAACCTTCTTCTCATTGTCCTCAGTAAGTTTTGACAAAGACGAAAACAACTTATAAATCCTTCCACCTTTTGATAATGCACTTTGAAAATTCTTCACACAGGTAGCTAATAGAGATTTATCTCTAGCTATCATACTTTTTAGACTACTAAACCTTTTTTCATCAAAATCCTTTTGTACCTTAACCAAAGCTGACTTCTCAAGTGACTCAAAATGAGTACTTACCAAATTTATAAGTTTCTTTAGCTCACCGAAGGAAGAACCAGATTGATCCTTAACATGAATAGGCATGATCTTCTCCAGAATACCAGATGCAAGATTCAATAATTCACTGTCCTCAATGTGTGGTGCAGGAGCACCTTCACATCACCATGGTTCTCTTTTGTAGATGATTCCATTTTCTATTTGTAGAATTCATTTCAAGAGTCATTTGATAAGTATTTGGTAGAAAATGTAATAGTCTCAACAAAAATGTCAGATTTGCAAAAAAATGTAAAAAGTTGCATTAAGCAACAATTAGCTGTTAAGAGGTCATTAGAGACTAATCAATAATAGGAAGTTGAAAATAGTTGGAAACTGATTTTACATGGTGTAAATTCCTTTAAAAAGGCTTTTGAACTCCGTTTGTGGTCGTTGATGATTGATACCTTGAAGAAAATAATGAAAAAACTCTATTTTTATGCACATTTTCCAGAAAATTGACTATTTCTAGCCTTTGTACGGATTTTTACGGCCTAAAATGATGGGATAAATGTTTGTAAGTGTTAGAGGGAACAATCACCTTCCATTTCCAATTCATTTCATGCAGATTGGCTCATTTTTAAAGAAGTGCTATTTTTTGTAAATACAGTCTAAATTCTGATATAGGGTAACATTTTGCAGTAAAATTTGTGTTTCTCACAACTTAACTATTGGATTTTGCTAAAAATTTGAGAAAATTTCTATAATGATATCCTCTAAAGTCTCACTGGAGTGATTGGATTAATTTTTGATTTGTGAAAGTTATAGGTGACTGTTTGCATGCATATCTGCTTATTTTGACCTAATTCGTAGCAAAGAAGTCCGGACAGAAAGCCTGTGTTCCAAAACAAGTGTACCTACAAATGAGATATGTTTTTAATGGCCAAAATGGGTGCTCAAAAATGTTTTTTTTTTTTTTTTTGAGATTCAATCTAGTTTGAAAGTTACACCTGATTTAGTGTTGTAATTCCCTTTAAGCGAAATTTGGGTTTTTGGTGCAAGTAATTTGTAAATTTGATGAAACAGAGGAATAAGGCTATGTAATTGGTTTATTTCTATCAAAATGATGATTTTGAAGATGTATGAGGGTCTGGTTTGAGTTTGATACAGGTTTAGAGTCATGTTTTGAAGAGTTGGGCTTTGTAGCCATGAAGAAATTCAAAAAATTGAAGTGATTTTGCTAAAGGATTGAATGAGAATTGTTTTAAGTATTTTTGTTTCTTCCTTTGCTCTGCATCAATGTGAGACTTTAGAATTTCTTCCCTAGCTTTAGCTTGTGCAAATTATGTGACTTTCAATTTCTGAATTGGGGAAAAGGTAGACAAATGAATAGGGGAATCTCCCAACTCAAGATCAAATTCTTCCTTTTGCTCTTCCAGAAATTTCTTCACTGCCTCTACAGTGTCTCTTGCTTCCACTGGAACTTCCTTAACTTCAACCTTCCTTTCTTCAACCACTGTTTCTTCTACCACAAATTTTTTCTTGTCATCTTCAACTTCTTCAACTGATATCTCCTCAACTGACACAACTTTAGGAGCTTTAGTCTCCATAAGTACTTCTATATCATGCACATCAGGAGGAATCTAAGTGTCCTCAATTGTAACTATAGACACTTAAAAATGACCTAGGCCTACAAGCTCTATTATGACATTTAATTATGTCTTTGGTCCACATTCGACTATTGATTAAATAATTCATAATTATTTAATTAATTCATGACCTTTTATTCTTCATGATTATTTAATAAATAAATTTTATTTATTTATTAAATACGTCATTAATTATCTAAGTCTTACCCTAATTAAATAAATTTCTTAATTTATTTAATTACCTTTCTTCATTTATTTCTTCCTGATTATTAAATAAATAAATTTTATTTATTTATTCAATATGTCACTAATTGTCATAATTAAATGAATTGATTAATTTATTTAATCAATTAATCTTCTAAATTAAATAATCATCTTTAATTATTTAATTGTCAAAATTAATATTCCTCTCATTTTAAATAAATAAAATTATTTAAAATGCCATCACATTCTTAATTGATAGTCCATTTTGGTAAATAATCTAAAAATCGATTATTTATTATTTCACAAAATCCATATTTTGAATTAATTTAATTCAAATTGGTAACTTTCCTCCAAAAATCAAGTAATTGGGGAGATTATTGATTTTCAAATCTGATCTTCAGTTCAACTCTTATCTTCTTGATTTTCAAAAATCTTTATTTTTGAATTAATTATCTCATTTATTCTCCACCGCCGATTCGATCTTCTCAGATGAAATCTCGATCACTCACTTAAGGATTTTATCCTAACCCTGATTAGGGATTGTCAGATTTAATCTCGTCCTCTGATTTTAGGTCTCTATCGAAAGTCGATCTCGTCCATCCATTCAAAATGGCATTTTCTATAAAATTTTATTTTGTTCTCATTTTTAGATTACACACTAACATACTTAGAGATTTTACAGACATTGTAGCATTTATTATCTTATTCCACTTAGTCTTGGCATATTTAGGCATAGGCATTTTGATCATATTGGCATAGGCATTGGCATTTAGATTCAAATCCTTCAAAGCTTGTGTAGGAATTTGTCAAAGGTTGCTCACACGTTCGATCTGAGGGCAACATGTCAATCAACAAGTTAGAAGGTGTTATAAAAGTGAATCATGGAGGTCTCGACGATTAGCTGGTATAATCGTTTTGTTTATGTTTACTTCCATTGTATTTTGTAATTTCTTTGGGTTTCTTAATTTGTATTGATTTGCTAACCTTAATCTAACCTAAAAATAAACCCTTAGTTACATTGGTGAACCTGACTTTGTTTCTTTTTTATTTTTTCTGTACAGTTTTGTGCATTCTCTGTCATTTTTGCAGGTACAGGTATGGAGTGACGCAGTTGTTTTTTTAAATCGTTACACATCTTATGCGTCGATATGCATTCGTAGACTCAAACAACACAATCATTGTGTCATGCCGTAATTGAATTCTAGAAAGCCGCATTTGTATTCCCAAGCCACATTTGACACACAAAGTGACACATTCGCTCTATCGTGATGCATTTGATTGGTAATGTTTTTTGTTTATTTGCATTCAGGTTTTTGTTGTGTTTTTTGTTCTTTTTATTCTGGTTCTTCTACATTTTTCCTAGTTAGGTTTTCATGGTACTAATTTTCGTTTGCAGCATTTCGCAGTTACTTTTCGTGGGTCAAAGGAAAAAATTCAAACTTCTAACTTGTGGTCTTGCAGGTTCAAATGTCAAAGAATAAACACTAAAACATTGTGCTTATCTTTTTCTTAGATTAGTACACACTTACTTTCAGTGCAATTAAAAAGAACATGTCTTCTAATTTGCATGATTATGTTTTCAAAATGGTAGGTGAGTATGCTCTCACCTTGTGAAAACTCGATGATTAGAAAACCAGACCAGTTTTTATATGTTATTACCATCATGACTTAGTAATTGAAGTATCCTCTCCCCTTGCACTTTCGAGCGATCCTGGGTGTAAGAGAAACAATTACTAACTCTAGAACTTGGGCCTGTTCTGGTGGGAAAAAGTACTCACCCCAGGATGACTCAGACCGGTAGCACCCTGACACTGAGGGACTTCCAGACGGTATATAAAAGTGGATTCTTGGGGAAAGCCCAAGAATCACATGTGTGGTTCTGATGAGATGGATCCAAAAGGGGACTCTCGTTGCATGGATCATGCCCTACGAACGGAATGCTCGTATTAAACACCTCTTGTTTTAGTGTCCAACTGTTCTTTGGTTGTTGCTTGATATAGTGTAGGGTATAGTATCATGCCCGAAGACACTCACTACTAATCCCCTTGAGTAGAGATAGCAGTTCTTGGGAAGTCATTACCCAAGAATTCAAATTTGGTGTGCTCGAATGACATTAATGAGCCATGGAGGGGGGCCAATGCCACCAAAATTCTAAGCTATCCACTCTCGAGAAGGAAAGGTGTTTATCACCAATCCGAGGTATATCGGTAGGCTATATCAAGTACACAAACCCTTGGCCTATTCGCCTTTTAGGATTGTACTTGTCTTATGTGCACTTGCTTACATTCAAAACATTGTGTTTGTCAAGTGCTTGTTGGATTTCTCAAACATTCTTCATCACATTTACATTTCTAAACAAAACATTCAACATTAGATAGATCAAATTTTCCCTCAATACGTCAAGAAAACAAACTGTGTCGCAATTGTTGAAATGCATTTTCCTTTCTACAATGCATTTGAAAACTACTGAGATGCAATCAAACTGATAAGCCACATTCGACATTTCAAACACCGAATTTGTCCACGTTGTGACGCATCTGAACCTTACAGAGCTGCATCTGCCAAACTAAGTCACATTTTTCAGTCCCTGAGCCGCATTTGCTAAAACTAAAACACATTCACAAAACTCTGATGCATTTGAGGCCTCAAACGACGTGTTTTCCTGTCACAAGTAAAAACTTCATACAAAGTCAAATATCAGTCTACACCTTGTCAATCTTTTGTCAAACATTGTTTCAAAAAGGATTCTGTCAGAAACCAACTTTGAAATTGCTCAAAAATTTTGACCATTAGTTTGCATTCTTGACCATAGGTTTCATCCTTCTTTTTTCTTTTTTTTTTAGTTGCATACATTAGGCATTAGTTTGTCCCTAGGTTTTAAATCTCACATACTTTGGATTAGGAAAATCTCAACACAATTTGCAACATCATTGCTTTCAAAACTAGGTTCTCTTAGACTAAATTATCAACCCCTTTTTCAGTCATTGTCCGTTTTGTGAGATTTTCCAACTCAACAGTCTAGTTAGGAAAACTCACTAGTCATTTTGACCTTGTCGTCTTGTCCTTTTCAACAAAGCCCTTTAGTAACCAAAATCGAAAACAAAGATTGAGCTTAGAAGTGCTTAGGTACCCTTGTCTTAAATTACATTATAAGTTTAGACATTGCATATTTTATTCCCAAAAATCCAAAAATATTATTCATCCTAGTCGTCATTTTGAACTTAGACCTTGCATAGTGTCATCCTTGCATTTAGTTGTCATTTTCATTTGAGAAATGTCATTTTATGGCGAAAACTAGACTCCAAAAACAACAACGACAAAAAAAAACTCGACAAATGGAAAACTTTCGACAAGATCCCACTTCCATTGTCAACAATCCCACATAGGACCCAAACTGGACTTTTGACGATCCATTTGGCAATACAAACAATCAACCTCTCACAACAATACTTTCCTCATTAAATAGTCCATATGAACCATTATTACGTAAGGATGAATATGGTAAAATACTTTAGAAAAACCTAGAGGTAGCGGCACAAGATCCAGAGGCCTCTCAATTCATGGAACAAATGGTCCTATGCGACAGAGATAGATACTTAGCCATACTCTTAAGTCAAGGAGCTAAGTTACCACACAAACTCGACATCAACATGTTGAGATCAACATCTCCTAACCCTAATGACAACAACGTGCATAACATGTCACATAGTGGTTAGCCTCCAAACACTACGAGCAATAATAGTGCATGCTACCTCCAACATCCCACACACCTCTAATACAATAAATGCTACATCCATTAGAGGATCACAATTTGCCACAGTACCCACAATATCCACAACACTGTCACAATCGGCTGGAACCACCTTTGGCTCCACGACAATGTGGGCAAGTTACTCCAATCCTCTTTTTCCAAATACAGTAAATGTAATGGGGGCATCATCAAGTCATACCAATCCCCCTTTGACAGCTACATCTAATACCACGAGTACACCTTCAACATACCCTCTCATCGGTATCTCACAAAATATTTTGGGTGGGGGTAAATGACATATATTTATTCAAGGACAACAAAAAAATGTGAACATGTCAACACTGTCAAATCCCATAAAATCCTAAGGACAAAATTGGACCATCCCCCTTGTCCAAACCAAACAATTTGGACAAAGTAGTCAAAACACACAACCCATGGCATCATTAACACATCACAATATTCATGGTCACCATATCCCCCAAATATCGACACAAATGGTTGGGGGACACATCCCAACATACTCATCCCACATTCATACTCACCAACATACCCCCAATCCCAACTTTCAATACCAACAACACGCCAATCTGAACACTTCATACATGTCACAACAATCCATACCTCCAAAAAACACCAATATTCACACACAAAAAATGGGGACCTATGGCGTACCAATCAGTCCAATGTATGGGACCACAAATAACCCTATTATAGATGCCTTACATCTCAAACTGATGGGTCTAGACAAAACTATCCAAAACATTCAAATATCAGGCAAGAAATCAGAAGTGTCATATGATCTAAACGTATACCCATTCGACATGAGCTTATACATGTCACCATTTTCTCCAGGATATCTGTCACCCAATTTTACAAAATACAGAGGCAAGACAAACCCCATTGAACATGTTCATGAATTTGCAACCAATTGTATGGACGTTGCCTATGAACAAACATACTTGATGAGACTTTTCTCTAAAAGTCTTGCGAGTCCTGCCCTTGAATGCTTTTCCACTCAAAAGGATATCCAAACATGGGATGAGCTTAAACAAAAATTCATAAAAAATTGCGCGTACAACATTGATATGGATACCTCTATCACTAGCTTGTGCAATCTCATGTAAGAGAATGTTGGTGAGACATTCATCCCATTCTTTCAAAAATGGAGAAGTCTAGCTAGTTGGTGTCCAATTGACATACCTGAAAGGGAAAAGGTGGACATTTTTTTTCAAACACTTCTGGGTCCCCTAAAATATGCATTGCAAGTGCATTGGTGCACAACCTTCATAGACCTAGTCAAAAAAGGGGTCCAGATTGAGAAAGCCCTTATCGCAAAGAGAGAGCTAAGGTATGGTCCCAAAAACGCAAATGCAAATCCGCCCGCCAACAAGAATAAATATTGGGTAAAAAATAAACACGTTATAAATGGCAGTGTTGTTGACGCCAAGACTGCGAACATTGTGGGTCCTGTACTGGCCCTAAAACGGGTTCAACAGCAAAAAAAAACAACAACGACATTGACACCCCCTACCAATTTCCCTTCAAACAACTAGAGTAGCCAAAATAATCAGGGACAATACCATCAGATGATACAATTTCCTAGGGGTCGCACATATAGTTCTTTAGGTGAACCCATTGAAGAAGTCCTCAAGAAATTCCTCCAGAATGGATTCATCACACTTCAAGAACCAAAACCATACAACCCAGGAAAATTTAAACCAACATGGTGGGATGATAATGCATTATGCGATTATCATCAGGCAAAAGGACATAAAACCTCTAACTATCGACAACTGAAAAACCTAGTACAAGATCTTATCGAAAGTCGTATCATTGAGGTAGGTGGATCACAATTTTCCTCCAATTCAAACCATACTATTCAGAAGAACCCACTACAAGACCATGGCTCTAATAATGCTTCCACATCAAGTCCACAGAAAAACAATAATCATGCCAATTTTTCTAGAGCCAAGTACAACTATTATGGTGGACCAATTATAAATAATGTATGAACTGACAACGAATACATCAATACCATTACGGTCAAGAGAGTACCTCAGTGCAATGCTACTACTCAAAGTGGCAAGGTCACCATAGCTGGTCCGCCTCCCACTAGACAACCCAAAATCACCATGCCTGGCCCATTTCCTAAACAGTCAAAACCTGTCTCGACCACAAAGTAGTGGCAACCAAAGAGTCAGTTCAACCTTATCGATCAGCTTGGAAAAAATCCCGCACAAATTTCTACACTTGAGCTTCTTCGTATCTCTCCCGTGCACAAGGATATACTGGATAAAACCCTGTAGGAGTCATCAGTCCCTAAGGACATTGATGTCAATCAGTTTGAGACCATGGTGGGATACCTCACTACACCTCACCACATCACATTTTCTGATCAAGACTACTCGTCACCTAAGACCAACCACAACAATGCATTGCACATTGAAACCTTCATCCATAAGGACAAGGTCAGAAGAGTTTTAGTAGATGGTAGAGCAGGATTGAATATATGCTCCTTGAAACTGGTTAAGGCTCTAGGATTTTTTGATGCATGCGTAGACCCTACAAAGAGTATAGTGATCAAAGCATATGATGATGAACAATGCTTTTCATGAGGTATTATATCTCTTTCTATCAGAGTGGGACCAGTCATTGTGGATACAACCTGCTAGGTCCTAGATCTAGAACTACCCTACAACATCTTGCTCAGTCACCCATGGATTCATGCCTTAAAAGTCATTCCATCCACATACCACCAATGCTTAAAATTCCCATTTGATAGCACGGAAATCACCATATATGGTGACCCCGACCCCTTTCAAAACTATACCAACCTCAGGGGTGTTTTTGAAAATTGGGTGCCTATCAATCGAGAGGCTTCAGGCCACTCATCTTCCAAATACATTGATCCATCCACACTCGCGTAATCTTCCACATCCACTCCATCCATGTCTTCTGCCACACCACCATCTTTCACAAACCCTAAGGCTAAACCCATTATCAAGATCTAGGACCTCAGCTATGGATAATTCAAACTGCACACAACATATAGCATCCAATGATACCTAAGTCTCTGAAGGTCTATGGTCAGCCATGTTTTAGAATGGAACCCAAAGAAATTTTCAAAGTTCCACCAAAAATAGTTTTCATCAAATGGGGAGACATGAGTAATGAGGACCTCACTGATATCACATGATGGATCTATAAGGATACTGTCACACTACCCCCATTACCAGTTTAGAAATATGGCAAGGGATATGACATAATGAAGGCTAAGGGATATGATGGTACTAGTGGCCTAGGCAGAAATAAAACTGGATGAAGAGAGACCATAGAACCTTTCCAAATACCAAAGTATCTTGGATTAGGGTTTGGATCGCTCGACAATGATGATCTACGTACCATTGGAATTTCGAGTGAGTGAGTACATGCTTTGGAAAGTGTCGAGACCACTAAGGAAACCCTCACCGAAACTGACTCCCAAGAGTGGGAATTTGGCTCATAACGATCCTTAAGTGACTATTGCCTCAATGATTTGTTTTTTGAAACAGGGGAACTAACCTCTAAACAAATATTTTGGAAAACATTTAAAATTGATCAGGCACCAAATAGTCAAAGTCCCATTACCACTCCCCATGACATACAAGACCCACCATCTGAATCCCTTAAGTCCAATCCATCTGAAGTACCAGGCGACACTGACAACCAGGACTCAAAGTCCTTCACCCCTTATTTTGACAACGAATATGAGACTAGTGAAGGGGAACATTGGATAGAGTCTGATGTGGAGTTGGATGATGATAATCTCATCTACAATATCACTGAATCCGTCTGCATGCTTTCTACATCCTCCCCTCAATTCACCAACACTGATGATGGAATTTCCTTAGTTTATCCTCAGCTAGTCGATTGGGACCAACAAGGCCCGCCAGTCCTAGATACATTTTAGAATGATGAGGCAATTGCAGAGTTTATGGGATTACATGAGGGCATACCCAGTGGTGATCACAAGTCAGGATTCACCATTGACTTAGATTTCATGGCATACTTGGGCGAGACTGCTCAGTCCTCCAATCACAAAATTAAAAATAAAAATAAAATAAAAAATGAAAAGTCTTTAGGTGAAAACTGAAAGGCACCTTCTGACGACAAAAAAGTAAAAAAAAGGACATATATGTGGGTGAAAACCTCTTTGAGGTGCCCAAAGATGGAGGACTGGACTTTCTTCTCGTACAATAAGAGAAATCAGCTATGCTTATAGAAGACACCATAGAAGACAACATATCAACTACAGAAGATCCCAAAATGGTCCTCTTTGCTGCTTCATTGACTGAAGAAGAGAGACTAGAATTTCATAAATTCTTTGTAGAACGTAAAATCAACTTTGCATGGTCCTATGCTGACATGCTGAGATTAGACCTAGAACTGGTTCTGCACAATCTGCCACTATTTCCTAATGCCAAACTAGTCAAATAGAAGTTACGCAAGATGCATCCTCAATTCGCTCTATTGGTCAAGGTTGAGTTGAAGAAACTTCTGATGCTAGATTCATATGGTCTATTGACTATGCTGAATGGATATCTAACTTGGTGCTAGTAACAAAGCCAAATGGGTTGATCTGCGTCTGTACAAATTTTAGAGACCTAAATAAAGCATGCCCAAAAGATGACTTTCCTTTACTGAATATTGATATCATAGTTGACCTCACAACAAGATATGAGATGCTATCCCTCATGGATGGTTTCTCCAGCTATAATCAGATTTGCATTGCCCCCGAAGACTAGCACAAAATGACATTTACTTGCCCATGGGGTACATACTATTGGAATGTCATGCCATTCGGTCTCAAAAATGCAGGTGCCACATATTAAAGGGCTATGACCACAATCTTCCATGACATGATGCATAAAATAATGGAAGATTATGTAGATGACCTATTAACTAAATCAATAACAAGGAAAAATCATCTCAGGGTTTTAGACACAATTTTCAAGAGACTGGAAGAATACAAAGTCTGACTAAACCCTAAGAAATGTGTCTTCGGTGTCACATCAGGTAAACTCTTGGGATACATATTTTCTCAAAGAGGCATTGAGGTAGATCCAACAAAATTCAAAGCCATCATAGACATGCCTCTGCCTAGAGGAATCAATGAACTCAAAACTCTACAAGGCAGGGTACAATCTATTTGGCGCTTCATAGCCCAATTGGCTGACAAGTGTCACCCATTCCAGTATCTGTTGCGCAAAGGTATCCCCTTTGTGTGGAAAGATAAATGTCAAGAATCCTTTCAACAAATCAAAGATTACCTACTATCAATGCCAGTCCTCATGCCTCTCATTCATAGAAAACCATTGATCCTATACATCTCGGCAAATAATTCAGCACTGGGGCCATTACTAGCACAAAACGACCAAGAAGAAAAAGAAAGAGCTATATATTACATTAGCCAGACATTGGTCGAGTATGAACTAAACTACACACCAATTGAATGAGCTTGTCTAGCCATGGTATTTGCAGCACAAAAGCTAAGACATTATATGTTAAGCCATTAGACACAACTAGTAGCAAAGATCGACCCCCTCAAATATTTGTTAAGTCAGGAAGCATTAACAGGATGTCTAGCAAAATGGGTCATGATTTTGAGTGAATATGATATTCAGTATGTAGAAAGAAAGGCAATAAAAGACAAGTCATAGCGGACCAGCTAGCAGACACACCTTTGCAAAGTGATCACCCGTTAGTGGCAGATTTTCTAGATGAATCAATATTCCATATGGAACCTAAGGCACCTTGGTGACTCTACTTTGACGGATCACACAAAAATCATGGCTCGGGGGCAGGAATCTTGTTCATCACCCCTCAAGGAGACTCCATTCCTAAGTCTTTCCGCATTTCCTTCCCATGCACAAACAATGTGGCAAAATACGAGGCATTAGTTACAAGACTTAGAATGGCAATAAAATGGAAAATCAGAGCACTGCATGTCTATGGGGATTCTTAGCTTGTCATCAACCAGGTTAATAATGATAATGACACAAAAGATGAGAAATTGATGCCCTACAAAGAGATGGTTGATAGTTTCCTAACATATTTTCATATGGTAACTTTTGAACAAGTTCTAAGAGCATAGAACAAGGCAACCGATGTAATGGATACAATAGGCTCTCTCCTCGACATTCCAAGCAATTTGCCTCAGCTGGAATTCCTCATAGAACAATTGTTGGTTCCTGCCTATGACATTCCAGAGTCAGAGATGGTATGCGAACTTGTTGGTCCCGACTCTCCCTAGTACCAAGATATTTATGACTACCTTAAATCTCAAACCCTTCCACCTAACTTGTCCAATAACTAGAGGAAGTCCTTTATCCAAAAATCCACAAGGTATGCCATCGTCAGTGACACCCTCCTTAGATGTCTCGACACCAACGAAGCATGTACAACCTTACGCAAAGTACATGACAGTATATGCAGGTCTCATTAGAGTGGTCCTACTCTAGCTAAGAAAGTAACAAGACTTGGGTACTATTGGCCGACCATTGAAAAGGATGCAATAGAATATGTCAAGATTTGTTCAAATTCCAAATTCACAGTGATTTGATCCATGCTCCAGTACAGGAACTTCGGTCGATCACCTCTCCTTGGCCCTTCGCGCAATGGGGACTCAACCTCGTGGGTAAGATCCATCCAACCTCGTCCAATGGCCACAAATTCATCATCACCACCATTGAGTATTTTATGAAGTGGATCAAAGCCATCCCTTTGACATACATAACCAACAACAAAATATCCAAGTTCATTCTTAACTACTTCATTTTTCGATATGGCCTTCCACAATCCATCATCACTGACAATGGACGTCCATTCAAAAACCAAGACGTTCATGAGTTATGTGAGAAATTTCACATCCAACACCATTTTTCATCTCCATATTACCCACAAGGAAATGGTCAAGCTGAGGCATCAAATAAAACCATTGTTAAAATCCTCAAAAATACTATCAATGATGCTAGCCGTGACTGACATATACAACTCAACCCTGCTCTGTGGGCTTACCGCACTAGCATTTGTATGCCTATGAGAGCCACTCCTTTCACCCTAGTCTTTGGAGCTAAGGCCATCTTGCCCATTGAGGTTGAAATTCCTTGATTGTGATTCTCCCTAAAGGGTTTAACTGATGAAGAGGAGTATAGACAATCATTCCTGTACAAGCTGGAGATGCTAGAAGAAAGAAGGAAAAATTCCCTAAACCATCTACAAGCGTATCAGAACCATCTTTGTCGCAGTTACAACAAGAAGGTTATGGTTAGGAAATTTGACATTGGTGACCTAGTTCTTATGCAGAACCCTAAGAACCAGGATGACAAAGAAAAGCTGGGAAAGTTTGAACCAAACTAGTTGGGTCCTTACATCATCGTATCTTCTTTTGGTTCTAGAGCCTATCAGCTGGAAAATCCAGATGGAGAAAAACTGACAGAGCCTATCAATAGTTTACATCTCTGAAAGTTCTACGCATAGCATCAGGAGATCGAGTTGAAAACTGTAAAATATAAAAAAAAATGAAAAATGATAAAAAAATTGTTGCCTGGATGAAAACCTGGCAAACAGGTGTCCTGGAAACACTAAAAAAATAAGAAAAATGACAAAAATAGTAAAGATAAATGATTCGTCCAACAGTGAAAACCTGGAAAACAGGTGCCATGCGTAATCAATCATTGCTCTGCCATCTACTATCACTTTGTCTGATGTGGCCTAGGATGAAATACATTTTTTGTCACCACCACATTATACCCTTCCTTTCATGGTTGATAAACGGTTGATATCAAGTCCTGACGACTATCCATCTGGTACACTAACAACATCCCTTTCATGTCCCTTAAAATTGGCTAAGTCTTGGACCTGACTGGGGGAAAATTTTTTATCATGTAACTACAGTGGATGTCACACATGGTTTTGACAATTGGAAAAAATTCCTAAAAAAAGACAAAAACATGGCAAAAAGTCTTGAAAAAAGATAAAAACATGGCAAAAAGTCCTAAAAAAAAACATCACAAAAAGTCCTAAAAAAAAAAGACACCAAAAACATCGCAAAATGTCCTGAAGAAACACCTAAAAACCAAAAAATGTCCTGACAAAAACCACAACAAAGTGTCAAACTGCTCAAAGAATGCAAACATAGAGTCATCTCTTGTCAAGTCTGTCATATCAATCAATCAATATTTGTCATTTGTTCGAACTACATTGTCTCTGCGCATTTGCTACATAGGAAAGACTCATACTTGAGTCCCCAAGACATTAGGTCAGTACTTTTAGGTTGGTCAAAATAAAATCATGGTGCAATCTTTGGTCATCAAGACAAAGTCATTGGTCATGTCGAACTACGAGGTCTCTAAGTGTATGATGTAGGCAAGGCCATCTATCGATGAGCCCCTGAGACCGCACTAGGTCAAACCATTAGGGTTCAAGGCATTACACTAGTACACACATCAAAATGTCTTCAAAGTCAAAGTGAATCATTCCCAAATGGATAAACTCCTAAAACAAATCATGGCAATCATTTATTTCAATATGATAGTCTCATTAGAATGTCAATCATATCATCATGACTATATCAACATATGGTCAACACAAGTCAAACTTAGTCAAAGTGAGTCAACTCTTGGTTAGCCTTCAGATGTGTCCTTCTGAAAGATAACCTCTGTCATTCATGTCTTCGGATGTGTCCTTCCTAGGCATCGTCACTGTCATTCGACATTTTGAGGGATCCTCTTGACATCTAAGGATCACTCCTCTTGACATCAATTTTCTTCAGATTTCTGTCATTTATGACATAGGATGTGTCCTTCCTAGGCATCATCATCATTACAAGGGACCCCTTTTAAATTTTTAGGGATCAAATCCTCTCAACATCAACATTATTCAAGATGTGTCATTCCTGAATTCGGCAATTTTTGACATTTGTCATCTGGGCATCATCAAAACTTTAACACTCTGGCATCTCATCATCATCAAACTTGGCATCTTGACATCATAACAATGGATATGTAGATGCACTTGGAAAATACTTGACACTTGTCTTTTGGATTTTTATCATGTTATTAGTTTTTTAGCGAGATCCCAATAAACAGGATTTAGAGAAGCAGTGACATATCATGACAATTGACACACATGACTACTAGTTTCTCAGCGAGGTCCTAATTCTGGGATTTAGAAAAATGATGACGTATCATGATAAGGGCTTTATTTTTATATTTTGGCAATCATGCCACTAGTTTCTCAAGGATGTCCTAGAAACAGGATTTAGAGAAGCAACGACATTTCATGAATTTTCCTTCTTGTCTTTTTTTGCTTTTGGTTGATTATATCAAAAGACTGGGGCAATCATGCTCTTAGTTTGAGTCATGATCATCCTTGTCTGTGACTACTTGTCTTATGTGATGGTACGACCTTGCACACCTTGATCTATGTCATATCATGGTGTTTGTTGGCCATTACAACAATTTTCCCAATGATGATTAAGAGCAATAAATATTAAAGTCCTATGGTAAATTTTTGAAGGATTTGGTCTAGGAACTAACATGCATCTCCTTTGGTCTAGTCATCTTCTCTCATCCATCTCACGATGATATCCTGTGACATACAAAAACATAAGTGCATACATGATCATATAAAACATTGCATTAGGTCCATACATACACCATCCATATCATTAAATCATATACATTTCATTGCATATTGCATTCATATTATCATAAACATGACATCCATTCAAATAAATGCATTATGCATATCATTATCACCATCATCACAAAATCAACATAACACATAAATAAGGATGGCATCAGCATGGCATCGTATCATAAGAAAACATCATAGAACATACAATAATACCATCATCCATTATAAATCAATATCATACATCACATATATCATAATGCATAAATCAAATAACATCGCATAACACACATGTAGGCCGTATCAAAAATGCATCATCATATAATATCATCTCAAAAATGTACAATGTCACAAGATAAAGTCAAGAGATATCCCAAAAATGGAGCTCGCAGGCTCAATAATATATACATAATGTGTCATAACATGCAAAAAAATATGACAACCATGCTCCTAGGGTAGACTCTCATCATCCCCTCATGGTGAAGAGTGTGGTGGCTGGAGCTCTGTGACTGGCACTGAAATGATAGGTGGACCTATAGCAACCTTTGCCTGTGCAACCAATGGAATTGACACTGATGGCATCATCTCCACGGTCATAGACACCTGTGATGTCACTGCGGCCTGGCTCTGAGAAGTAGAAGGATCTGCCACTGGTGGCTACCTTTGTACTAACCTCTACACTGAACAAGAAGACCCATGACTATGGCTTGAATGATGACTCAAGGCATGCCTATGAGAGTGGTGGGACCTGTGCCCTAATGAGGTAGACCCTCCTACACTCGAGTGACTCCTACTACTACTCCCACTCCCTGATTGGTGGCCACTACATGTCCTCGTCTGTGACCGCAACAATGTAGGATCTCATCGCTCAAGAGGCACCTCCTGCTCATATAAGGTCCTATACTATCCCAACCTCGTGCTCACCCTGGCCAGCTCACGAGCAATATCCCCAAAAGGCCCTATGCATAATGCTGCAAAAGCGACACACCATTGAGCTGAGTCCTGCTGATGGATCATTGCTTAATCCCACTCTACCCGAGCCACCTCTAGCTCTGATTGCAGTGCTCGGACCTATGCAGCACACTCGTCCAATCTCCTCTAAAGGTCTGCCACCCTCTGGTCTATCGTGGCATCATGGGGCAGCACCGAGGTGGATGGTATCTCCTCATCTCCCTCCACAATCCTAAATCTGAGCAATCTCTCAGCCTCGTCCATGCAATCGTCATCCTCATTGTCGTTCTCTGCCACATCCTCCTCCTATCTGGCCTCCTCCACCCCCACATCCTCCTCCTGTCTGGCCTCCACCACCTCCACATCCTTCTCCTATCTGGCCTCCACCACCTCCACATCCTCCTCTCTCCCCCTCCTCGACAACCTTAGGGATAACATCTAATGCTACCCTCACCACATGTGGGCGCACCCTCTAGCCCTATCTCTGACCATCTCTCCTTCATCTATGACCATCTCCTCCATCATCCCCATCGTCTTTGTCATCTCCACCCTAGCCTCTGTATTTTCCCCCATCCTTGCCTCCATCTCAGCCTCCATCTCTCCCCCTACCTCTATCCCTACCTCCATCCCTGCCTCCATCCCTCCCCCGACCTCTACCTCTGTTGCCGCCTCTACCTTCTCGCCTGGCCCTTGGAACACGTGGTATGACTGACCTCCTATCCATAGGTGCTGACCCATCGGGATCTATAAGTGGCACTAGTCTGTGTTCCTGCCACCATAGGTCGTAATCTACAATGGTTTTGGGATCTACAATCCCACCTCTCCATCCCCACGGCTATGCTCCTAACCCATTGATCTGCTACTCTACAAAGGCTACTGGAATGGCTAGCCCCCAAGCATATTGTCTGGAAGATCGAGCGTACTCGGTTGTCCCTACAGGTACACCCTGCTACTCTCTGAACTACCTAAGGACACACTATGGAAAATACATCTCGATGATCAGCTGACTTTGCACTATCCTTCTAATCAGGTACCAATACTATCTGCATAGGCTGAGATGGTCCACCTCATCATCCCACTGCTGGCAGTCTCTATATGGTCGCTAGATAAAGGACACCATCGTGTCAATTCGATGTCGCCACCAACCTGTCTCACCCATTTGGGTCTGCTATAAAGCACTGGCATAATAATAGGCATAGGGCATCCCCTCGGCCAACTGTGGTCTCTAAATCGGTGGACAAAATATGGCTATGTGCTCCCAGGACCAAACCATCATCATGGTGGTGCCACATGATATACTCTCTGCTCTCTGATAGATGACCTCGTGCAGCTGGTGGTAGAATGTGCCCAACAAACATGGGCCCCAGGCATAAACTATCCTATCCCGTCTCATCCCAACCAAGACGTCTTCCCAGCCAATAGGGAACCCATGTCTAGGACGGTCAAGAATCAATATCCCGCTAATAAGTGTCCCCAAGAAAGCATCAAAATGAGCATAGTGCTCTACCATAAACTCCCATCGGATCTCATATCCCTAGATGTCGAGTCCTACACCCTCATCTTGATAGTACACCCAGAAAGTCTGCTCTCCATAGTGAGGGTTGTAGATGATCTGCTCTCCTCGGATTGGCACCCGTAGAATGTGGTACACATCCTCCAGTGTGATGGTCACCTCTCCCATCGGTAGGTGGAAGGAACATGTCTCCGAATGCCAACGCTCACATAATGCAGTCAACAGTCCCCTATTTTCCTGAATGGTGGGCATATAGGCAACATAGTACAAACCTAGTGACATCAAACGTCATCGCTCCCATGGAGTCAGCTGGTCAGCAAACTGGAAGGTTGTCGGTCTGCTCTCTCATGTGTAAATAGGGGCTAGCTGTCTCTGCATAATGTCAAAAAATGCGTCAATACCTTCTAGAAAAATGGTAGTATCATCAAAAACCATTCCAAATTTCAAAAGCATCAAAATCAGCCATGGTCAAACAGAAAATCAAATGTGTCGCGTTGACTGCAATTGCGTCGCGAAACAACATTTGTGTCGTTTCGTACATCAAATGCATCTCGACATGTTGATTACATCGTTTTGACAATCAAATGCGTTGCATCAGGTCACTTGCGGCACGATATATGACACATGCAGCACTGCATTCGAATGTGTCTCTCCAATATGCGATTGCGTCACAAAACAACAAATGCGGCATTCTAACTGTCGAATGCAACTCAAAAAGGCGAATACGTCATAGTTTTGTAAAATGCGTTGCAAACCACTGTCCTACCTTAAAAATCTATTGCACTTGCTTCATGATGCATCAAATGTGTCAAACGTGAAGGTGATTGCGGCTTACGCACATGCATATGTGTTGCGGTGCATTCATTATTCGCCCTATAAACCTAATTTTGACACGTAAAACAAAAAAATTACAAAGGAGGTTGGGGGTACATACCGCTGGCTCTGAGCCCTCTGGCCACCTGAAAGTCTCAACGATCTCACCGTGATGCTCTGTCACTGGAATCACCATCCTCGCTGCACTCCTTTTCACTCTGAGTTCTCAAAATTTTCAATGTAAATAGTAAGAATGAATTGACTTTTACCCCTTTGTCAACCTATTTATAAAGTCAAAATGACATTTTTCAACTAGGTTATTACTAGAGGCTCATTTGACCAACTTTGACCACCCCGTTGGCTGCCTTAAACATGTCAGAACCCGCAACCGACTGCACCATTATTTTTCTAGTCATCAAATTGACTTATCAGGACCCTTTACAAATTTTTCTACCGCCGACCCAAATTTTGAAAAATTTCCCGAGGGGGCATTGATACTCTACACCTTCACTAGGGCATGGCTTTGACTTATTTTCTTTGTCACAATGCGACATGCTACATTATGACAAAGAGGGGAAAAATGTAGACACTTAAAAATGACCTAGCCCTGCAAGCTCTATTATGACATTTAATTATGTCTTTGGTCCACATTCGACTATTGATTAAATAATTCATAATTATTTAATTAATTCATGACCTTTTATTCTTCATGATTATTAAATAAATAAATTTTATATATTAATTAAATACGTCATTAATTATCTAAGTCTTCCCCTAATTAAATAAATTTCTTAATTTATTTAATTACCTTTCTTCATTTATTTCTTCCTGATTATTAAATAAATAAATTTTATTTATTTATTCGATATGTCACTAATTGTCATAATTAAATGAATTGATTAATTTATTTAATCAATTGATCTTATCTTCTAAATTAAATAATTATCTTTAATTATTTAATAGTCAAAATTAATATTCCTCTCATTTTAAATAAATAAAATTATTTAAAATGCCATCACATTCTTAACTGACAGTCCATTTTGGTAAATAATCTGAAAATCAATTATTTATTATTTCACAAAATCCATATTTTGAATTAATTTAATTCAAATTGGTAACTTTCCTCCAAAAATCAAGTAATCAGGCAGATTATTGATTTTCAAATATGATCTTCAGTTCAACTTTTATCTTCTTGATTTTTGAAAATCTTTATTTTTGAATTAATTATCTCATTTATTCTCCACCGCTGATTCTCTTATTGCTTCTGTAGGTATACCCATTCTCTCTGCAAAGGCTTCACTTCTTTCCTTACTCTCTGGACTATCATTGGATTCTTTAACTGCTCATGGAATTGTATATCCTTTTCCACATATGTTCCAAGCCTTTCTTCAGACGGATCCAAAGGCTTACTCAACATATGTTGAGCATATAGCTCCAAAATACTTCCCTCAACTTAATAACCCATTGGCATAATCCAAACGATTCTAGGTTCTTTCGCTTCCATCAAGCATTGATCAATATCCACCATGAAACAAATTGTGTCCTTATACTTCTCCATAATAGAAGTAGGAATTCTTTCCCTTGCTTGCATTACATTCTGAAAGTTCTTGAGATATCCCTAGATTGTAGTTTTCCTGGGTTGCAAATCATCAAGGTTGAATAACATGTCTCTAATCTGAACAACTACAGGCTTATCACCTCTTTTCCAAAACACTTTCCCGACTCCTAGAACTTCATTCATGAAATAAAAGAACAAACACAGTAATAGATTACTATATTTAAAATAATTCTTATTATCTTTCTTTATCTTACCAAGATTCTCCATAAGCTGACTTCAAACCAACTCACATAAATAATACTTTGCATTCTCCTTCACCATCTGATATGCTACATATATGGTTGTACCAGATACAAAATTTTCTTGGCTGGAATGATATATCTTGTAACCAATGACCATTGAGGAAAATTTCACATCCACATCAATAATGTTATCAATTGTCATCACTCTTCTATCAAATACAGAACCAGTTGCATCAGTGACTGTTTGATTTTTCACAAACTTTGAAATTGGCAAACCATTGGAAGAATTTAGACCTATAATAGCTCTTATAGCTTCTTTTGTAATCTTGAAAGGTTGATTCAACCACATAAATTCAGCATGAACTCAACTCAAGATATACCGAACCCATTCACTTTCATCAAACACGGGGAATTTCACAATCTGCATGAATTTCTTCTCCTCTAGGGTTTTGAATTCAGGATTAACACAAAAATCCTCACCAACAATGTATTTGGAATATAAATTCAGCAATTGTGAGCTTCCTAACTCCTCACTATTAGCATGAATATATGCCCTAATATCTTCAATATGCAATATGTTGTACAGAACAAACAAAAATGCACCTAAGGGCTCGGTCTCAACAGACTTGAAAGGATGCCACTTGAATTTTGAATGGGGTTTGTCCTTGACTTCAACTACCAATGGAGTAGCCATTTTCACAAATTCACAGGTTTACAAGTTTTCCCGATAAATACCTTTTTTCCATAATAGGGTTTCAACTTCGAATCGCCTTTGAACTTGAATTCTCCCAAATTTTTCCAAAGTTTGCTTTAGAGCTCCTCAAAATTATTCTTCTCAAAATGTAAAGTGACAAATGAAGGATAGAAATAACCTTTTATCATTCACACACCTAGCATTTTTTACGTAATAAATTCTTTTCCCCTAACTCATCCAGATATCCTATTCCATACACTGTGAAAGATAACTCTTCTTTGGACCTTCAATTCTACATAAATACTCTCTCCAACTATTCAACAACATCTGTAGATCCTCAATGAAATCACTGCACTCATCCACATCTCCTCCTAGGCCAGAGGCCTAAAACTAATTCCTAGAGGTATTACCAGAAGCTGATTTTGGTGTTGGATCACTTTCTACAATAGAGGGACTCTTCTTCACCCATGTATTCTTCATTTTCTTCTTGAACTAATCTGTAGTGAGTTTCCCTTTTCCTTTTTCATCCTTCTCCATGTTTGTTCTCTGATTTACTAGACCTCTTCTACAGAATCTAGCAATATGACCGGTTTTGTTTCAATTGTAGCACACCACATTTCTTTGTCCAGACTAGTTGTTCCACTAATTTTCTCTTGATCTACACTGGTTAGAAATATGGCCAAATCTTTTGCATGTATAACATCTGACATCTCTATAAAAGTTGTTAATCAAATTTATGCATTCATTTGACTTATGACCATACTTGTTACAATTAAAGCACTGACTAGAGAATGATGAACCACTTGAATTCATTCTACTTCTATAGTGAGCTACAATATGACCAAATTTATTGCAAACATAATAGTTACCATTGAAATTTTGAGCATTATGTTGTCTTACTAGATACCTTCCAACATTATTCATCTGATTTCCTTGTCTAAACCTCCTTTTTCTTGATCTGGAACTTTCTCCTTTCTCATATCCAAGACCTCACTTGTCACCATCAGTCCTCTAACTTTTAATCAGTTCATCAAGCTTGGCTGAGCTAATCTTGAACTTCTCCTTGAATTCATTAGTAGTAGCAAGTTCATCTCAGAGGTCAACAATGTGCTTTTCAAGCTCTTCCTCATTGTGTTTGGTTTGCTCCAACTCAAGTTCCAACTGAATGAATCCATCAATAATTTGACTGCATTCTTCAAATTTTTCTTTCAGGGATTGAGCAAGTTTTTCTTCATTCTTCGTCCTGTCTTCAATCTCCTTAGTCATCCTCATCATAATAGATTCCATCTCATGCTTTAAGACTGCATTATCTTTGGAAAAAAATTCACATTTTTCTGTCTTTTCCTTCAAGTCTTGACTCAGTTGTTCATCTACAATGCATTTACTATCATCCTGCTTGATATGATCATAGAGTACCCTTCCCTTCTCCTTGGAATTATTGATTTTATCTTTCAATGACTCAATGAATCTCTCAGCTTTCAGAAGATTTTCTTGTAATTCCTGGACTTTAGATGTTTCCTTATCAAGATCATCTAGGGCCACCATAAGTTGTTGTTGAAGACTGCTTGAATCCATTGAAATGCTTTCCAAGATCTTCCCCAAGCTATTAAGATCCTTCCAAGGAACTAAGCTCTGATACCAATTGTTGGAATCAAGCAACATTGAGAAGGGGGTGAATCAGTGTTGTGCAATTTTTAACTTTATTAAGCAATTTTTAACTTTATTAATCTAATCATTAAAGTGTTGATAACATTCAACCAAAATAAAAATGCATGCACATAAGACAAATAACCACAACATCATAACACAAGGATTTTTTACATGGAAACCCTATTAGGGGAAAAACCACGGTGGAGGTCAATCCACAATATGTTCTGAGTATACTCAAAAGATATTTACAAAATGGGAATGCATTTGCATTCAGGCACACTGCCTAGAGATCACTAATCAAAAAATGAAAGGCTTACTACCTTACAAAAGTTTGGAATACTTCCAAAGATTTGAACAGAGAAAGTAGCATCTACAAATGCCTGATTACAATTTTGGTTAGGCTCAACAATCGAATTCAGGACCTTCTAACTGATTTTTCTCTTCTGCTATGTTCTACTTTAATTCGCACCAAAAATCCTTAATGCACAAGTGAAATTGTGTATAATCACTCTACTGACCTTTTTATATTTGCAACATACATCAACTCACATTGAACACACACCAAAATGATATAATTGATCACTTATATAGATCTACTACTTAGGATTTAATCACTTCATGTTAGCCTTAACAAAATAAAAAAATGTTCACAAACTGTCGGCTCAAATCATCCATAATATTCAATGTGCATCCACAAGAGTTGGCCACAACATAGTGAGGATCCAAATCAAAATGTTGAAACACAAAAATATTTAAACAATAACTCTTCAAATATTTGCTACACACTATATTCACCAAGTCGGCCTTCATACATAGATGAATAGAAAATTAGTTCACCGGACCTTCTAACTTTCACCCAAATTGATATGAGGCACCGAGATTTATATATAACATAGATTATGCATCAAACAATACTCCCTAAGATCCACAACACAAAATAATAACAGAAAATTTGCATGTGAATCAAGGAACACCAATCTATCAGATGCTCTGTTCTAGCTTAACAGATAAACACTGATCTTCAATCTATCTGCCAGTATGAGTAAATGATGATGTGCGGATCGACTAGCTGACAATGGTTTCCATCAATGAAAACACCAAAAAAATATGTGTAGTGTATCTTTCCAGCACATATACCCCGATGTGCGACCAAGCACGTCAAGTTCCTCTTCATTAGTAGCAGACATTAATGATATGAAGAGTCTCATGCAATCTTTTGCTAATGAGATAGTCCTCATCAGACGACAACAAGAAGCATCTCCAAAGTAGGCCACTCAGGACTATCAAGGAGGAAGACCATCTTATCAATAGAACGCGTACCAAGGATCCTCAAGAGGAGGAGGTAAGCAAATGACGTTTGCCAACCAAATAGTCCCAGTTACTATCCCACTTCAAGCTGTCAAGAGTAGTCTGAGCAAGGATCTAGTACCAGGCCAGAACAACTTAGTAGAAGAGGAAAACACAAGGTGCTTCTTGTACAATGATAGTCATATTCCCTAGAATTTCTGAGGGGAAATCTATAGTAGAAGATAGTATAATAAAGAAACAAGGGCATGTTCCCAAATACAGAAGAATATCAGTCTCCCGAAATGGAGAATTCCCACTTTAGAGCACAAATGGAGGAATGACATTAGAACAAGAGTTGGATATTGCATTAGACCAAGGGCTATTCTCATGGATGGAAGAAGAAGATGCAATATTTGCAAATGATACCCCGATGACTAGTGCCTCACAAGTACAATCAGACTACAACAAGAGGTCTAAGAGGAGGCTCACTAGAGAGTATGTGCAATAAGCACCATAGTGATTACAGGCCTGATCCACTCTACAGTCGCAAGCTCCACCATGGTCGGAAAAGGATATGGAAAAGGAACTGATTCCATTCATGACAGATCAGATCCTCTCAAAGATGAGAGAGATACCACCATTCAAACCAAAGGCTCCGCTAGTCAGAATGCTCAATGTGGTGGAACAATTGAAGAAGGAACTTGCTAATGTATCCATGTGGGACATCATATCCATTCCTAAACAAAATAAATTTCTCTACTAAGCATTAAAGAATGAAGAAAAAATACCACAGATGGATGCAACTCCGTCGTGGGATCAAAGTAAAGATAAAGGGCTTGCATCGGAACCCCAGCCTCCAAGAGTTGTAGCTTATGTAAACAACACATACAATGCAAAAGAGAAAGAGGTGAGAAAGCCAAAGTATGCACCTTTCTTTTTAACACTTATTGTGGGAGATAAGATTTTACATAATAACATGATTGATTCGAGAGCTAGTATAATAGTCATGCCTACACAAGTGGTCGATGCCCCAAGACTTAAGTATGAACCCCTTGAGAAAGGAATCATGCAATTAGATGAGAAGAAAGTTTCAACCGTCGGTCACATCAAGGATCTATCTTTGACCCTCTTCTCATGTCCAAACCAAATGGTTAGACAAGAAGTAGTTGTGATAGATATTCCCTCGGTATTTGGGATGTGCCTTTCAAGAGATTTTACAACAAAGCTTGGTGAATATTTAGTACTTGATGGTCTCATCTGATATTAAGGACCAAGCATGGAGCAAAGATGAAGATGTTGTCTGAATCTTTGCATCCAAAACACATAGCAGATAATGAAGTCCTATGCTTTAAAGTGGAACACACCTTCTCACAAAGGGAGACGTATTGTGTAGAAATGTTAGAAGATGAAGAAGATACAAGTGATCGGATCCCGAAAGAAGAGGTCCTCCTCAACCAATTTATTGATTCTGACCCATTCAGAAACTTTCATGCAACTGGATTAAGCACCAATGTGACCTTTGATGATGATCAAGTCTTCCCAAAATTGGTAAAGGAATGGGAGGAGCATAATGTTTTGGGCAACAACAGTCTATGGACATTATATTTTGATGGTGCCAAATGCAAAGCCTATTCTGGAGTAGGTGTTTGACTAATATCCCTAATAGGTTCAGAGACCCTCAAATATTTTCATTTCTAGTTCCCATGCTTGAATAATGATGTAGAATATGAAGCTTTGGTTCATATTTTTCTCCTTGCAGAATGGATGGGCGTAAAAAGAATACAACCATTTGGAGATTCAAAGTTGGTTGTGAGTCAAGTCTATGGGTAGGCAGCTGCCAAAAATATAAGAATGAAGTGGTACAAAAATAGGATATGGGATTTGATTGAGAGCTTTGAGGCTTTTAACATTCAAGTTATCCCACATTCCTAGAATTATGTTTCTGATTGTATGGCTTCAATTGTTTCACAATTTGGATCAATTTTTTATTCAACAACAAAGCATAACGTAATATAGATCATTGTCTGATTGACAATTCCTGACAATGATTAGAACTAGAAAGTATTCAAGGATGATGTTCAAATCACCGCATTTTTAAAAAAAATAGGAAAAGCTTTAGATCATTCATAGCCCAAAGTAGAGCCCTCTAAAGAGCAGGTGATCCAGTAAAGGAAATAAACTCCCTTAAAAATATTTTTGATTGCAAAGACATGAGAAATGGAAAACAAAGGTTCACTACCGATGAGAAAGACTATGAAGATATCGATGTTGGAAATGGCAGAAAGTTAAAGGTCGGAATGGACGTTCTACAAAAAGATAAAGAAAGACAAAAGGTCTATGTTCTAGATATGACAGGGTCATAGCTTGGACCTACGATGATCTTAGGGGATACCATCCAAGTATAGTTTAGCATACTATTGACTTGGTTGAAGGTTCAAAGCCCATCCGACAAAAAAAAAGGTTGGTCAATCCAAAGGTCAAAGCATTGATGGCCCAAGAGCTCACCAAATTAATCAAATCAATAATCATATACCCAATTAAACATTCTACCTGGTTGTCTAATCCAGTACTAGTTCAAAAAAAGAATGTCGATATTTGGCTTTGTGTATATTTCAAGGATTTCAATAAAGCCTCATTGAAAGATCGCTAACCTTTTCCATCAATGGAGTAGATCCTGTACATTGTGGCTAGATTGTAAATGTTCTCATTGCTTGATGGTTTCTCAAGTTATAACCAAGTATGTAAAAGAAGGAGAATAGCATAAAACAACATTCATTACTAAGTGGGGAATGTTCGCGTACTCAAAAATGCCATTCAGACTTTCAAATGTTGATGTTACTTTCTAGTGAGCAATGGATATCGCTTTTAGGGGTTTAATTAATCAGATTATTTTAATATATCTAGATGACCTAACAGTCTTTTCAAAATCAAAAGATGATCACTTTGATCATTTGAAAAAGGTTTTCCTAAAATTCCAATAGTTCAGGATTTCCTTAAATCCTAAAAAATGTGTTTTCAGAGTGCCCCAAGGTAAGCTACTCAGTTCTATGTTATCAATAGAGGGAATAGCGATAGAACCTAAAAGGGTGAATCCTATAACAGAGTTACCATTACTAGAAAATTAGAAGGGGCTGCAGTCTTTTCTAGGAAAGATTAATTTTGTTAGTCAGTTCATTTTAGATTTCACAGGTATCGCAAGACCTACCATTTTGATGCTCAAAAATAATCTAGTGTTCAAATGGACCCTCGAAGGCAAGGGGACTTTTGAGCGAATAAAGGTATCCATCTTCATAGCCCCAGTGTTAGCTTACCCAGACTTCTCCAAAGATTTTTTTCTCTACGTCTATAGTGGTCAACATAGCATAGCTTCGGTGCTCACTCAGAAGGACATAGGAAATAGCAGAGAGCATCCCATCACATTTAACTATAGGAATCTTAAAGGATATGACACCAGGTATAACTTTGTTGAGAAAGATGCTTTTTCTATTGTAAAAATCCTAAAGAAATTCTGACACCTAGTATCGGCCAACATAATCATCATTCTTTTCACACATCCCAATGTTCAGGAGAATATCACTAAGGGTGAAATAACCGAAAAGAGGGACAATTGGATCACTAAGATCCTAGAATATGATGTGGATATTAAACCAACCAAGCTGGTCTATGGAAGGGGTCTATGTGAATATCTTGCACAAGAATTGAGCTCCTTAGCGGAGGAAGAAACCATTCAACTCTACATAAACCAGTTCGAATTAGGCAAGTCATGGGTGGTGGATTGAACATAGTATATGCAAAAGCGACAATACTCGACCAAAATTCTACCTCACAAAAGGCAATACTACTTACTGAAAGGAACCAAGTATGTATTAATTGAGGGTATCTTGTTGAAAAGGAATTATGATGGTGTCCTGCTCTGATGCTTAGATAAGCCACAAGAAGAGAGAGTCCTAAATGAATTTCATAGCAATCCTAATGGTGGACATTTCTCTGCCAAGACTACTGCTTTGAAGATAATGTGAGCAAGATATTACTAGCCCTTCATTTTTTTATGAAGTGCACCATCTAGTGCAAAAGTGTACTCAGTGCCAATATTTTGTTGGCAAGTAAAAGAATTCCACCATGCCCCTAAGTCTGATTGTAACTGATGAACCCTTTGCTCAATGGGGTTTAGATTTCGTCAAAATGATAAATCTCATTTCTAGCATTGGCCATAAGTGGATACTTATGGCAACCAATTACTTCAAAATATGGATGGAGGCCACTACCCTAAAAAATGCTACAAAAGGAAAAAATTTCAACTTCCTTCAAGAGCTAGTAACAAGATTTGGTTCACCAAAAACCATCCTATCCGATAATGTGTGAGATTTTGTGGGATTTGGAATGTCATATTTCACTCTCAAACATGGGGTTTACCTCAAAACATCATCAAATTACTATCCACAAGGAAATGGGCTAGTTGAATCAACCAACAAAAGTTTAATTAGGTTAATCAAGCACATTGGGTCAAAATAGCAAAGGGACTGACACAAGCACCTACGAGTTGCTTTATGGGCCAACTGAATTATGCCCAAGCAAATCTTGAAGGCCTCTCCTTATGAATTAGTATATGGAAAAGAGGTGGTTCTACCTATTTCTATAGATATCCCCACCTTGCAACTGTTAAAGGATTTAGAAGTTGAAGAAAGCAGTGAAATGGAAGATTGGTGAAACTCCTAAACCTTGAAGAAAATAGGGAAAAGGCTTACGAGGCCATGATCTGGCGTTAAAAAATAGTAAAATGATGGTTTGACAAAAAGAACTTGAACCCAAATTTCAGGGAAGGAAGCCTGGTGCTGAAGTATGACGAGTGCACTACAAAACCAGGACAACATACAAAATTTTAAGCATTATGGAAGGGTCCCTTCTGTATTTGCACGTGCAAAGGAAAGAATGTGTATGAATTAGAAGATATGGATTGTAACTGTAGTGTAGTAAAACGCATACCCTTGCATTTTCACACTTATTTGGGCCCGCCTTGCTTTATTTATGGTCATTTATGGCTTTATTGGTCCTATTTTGCATCCACAAGCTCTATGAACTATATATTTTTATGGCTAATCCCAACAAACCTCAAATGATCAATGATCATTTAATGCTTTTTTTTTGTGTCCCTGATTTGTGGAGTGGGACTAAAATGCCACCTAGGGCGTCTTTGTCCTCCATGGGTCTTGGGACCCTGATTTCAAGGAAACTTAAATTGGCCCCTTTTTGGAGTCTATGCCCCGAGATTTGAGCCTTGGGACTAAGATCCCACCTAGGGAATCTTAGTCCTGCTTGGCTTACTTTTGGGATTCAATTTCAAATTCAAGTAGGATTTAGCCTCCCTTATTTAATGATTTCATATGTCATCTTGTTGTGGTGTAATTTCAGGATATTAAGCATGAATAAATATAAATACAAGGTTCCTCCACTCATTTTTATAACAATCATTCAAGTATTCATTCCTAAGGAAAATTTATGCATTCAAGAGAAATTCTATCAAGAATTTAGAGCCATCATCAAGATTCAAGCATCATGTCAAGAATTTAGTGCATCCATTCATGTTGTTGAGCCAAGATTGTGGATGTAGCATTAAAGATCTATTTACAACCATTGTTCACATCTTATCAGAGGATCCAAAATCTATATTTTTCATGGCCACTACATGGTAGATTGCATATTCTCTTCATAAGACATCATCCAAGGTGATATCATTTACATAGTGCATAATTCATGCTTCATTTCATCATTTGGTTTATTTACCTAAAAGGGTTTTGACCAAGGAAAAACCCCATTTACTAGTAACCAACAAGTTTTCCCTCTCTTGTGTGGTTGTATTCATAGATCTAGGTTGAAGACTTGAACATCATTTAGAGTGCAAGATTGAAAAGTTGCAAAGTTGCATTCCAAAGTTGTTATCTTCACAAAAACTCACCTACAGGCCAAATCGCCTGGATGGATCAACTCCTACGAATAGAAAGTCCAAATTAAAACCCTTGTTGTAGAAAGGACAAAATTTGTATCTATTTTTTGGTGCAAGAACGGTCATTCTGAAGCCGCCCCACACTTTTACGATTTTTAGTAGAAATGAAAAGTATGCCATGGGAGTTTCATGGGTGTTGATGCTTGGCTTCCCCATATAAGTGAGTGTCATGGAGGGGAGCTAGTGGGTTCAAGCATCTAACCATTCACTAAAAATAAGTGTAGCTGGACTTGTCCAAGTGGGGACTCAACAAATACAGTCTTTCATATCCATAGGATTGTACATGTTCTTGGAATCAAAACACTTTGCTTGTTCGTAAACATTGGATAAAAAAATCAACATTATCATCAAACTTTAAACCCTTTAGGAGGTAGATATCTTTAACGAAATTCATGTGTTATTGCTTTCCCTTGGGATTTTATCTTTAGAGGTTTCTAAACATTTGAATTTATATCTCAATTTGCATACTAAAGTCAACAATAGGAAACTTTTTCCTTAAATTCCTTGATTTCCACATAACACACCTTGTGGGATGATAGGAAATTGAGACATAGACATTCGGTTTGAAACTTAATAAAGAGAGTGTTTGTGGTAAAAGAAATTCATTAATCAAGATGAAATCAATTGAACCCCATGTTGATGGTGTTTCCTACACAGCAACAACTCAGACATAATACAATATCCTATCTCTCTTGAAAGGTTATTTTCAACAATAAATCACTGAAAATCACCCCAAGGTCTCTCGGGTGTCAGGTCATGACAATGCATAAACAACTCAAATAACATGTAAAAATGTTGGTAATCACAAAGGGACCTTACTACAAGCAAACTGTATCTTTCAATTTATCAGATTTTGCAATATAATGATTTCTAATCCTAAATCTAACTAGATAATAAAGAAATAACAAAAGATAAGGGTGCAAGAATATGATGAAATCTAAACTATTCCTAGAATGAGTAATGCAAATGATAGATATCTGAAATGGACCAATCTCAAATAACCAATTCTTGCTTAACCCACAATGCAATGTCACAAGAACAGTGCAATCTTCTAAGGTATATAGATTTTCAAATCATAGAAATTCATCCACAATCGAACTTAAGCACATGTAAATATATGGTCAAGGTTGACTTCACTAGCCTACTACAGTCAGATAGTTACTGGGAGTATAGACCAGAGATTGCTACAAACATTCCAAATATGAAATCATAAACACCATTCACCAAACTATAACTAATCTAATTTTGAACACTAAACCTTAAATCTTTAAGCAATATGAAAAATAAAACAACAGGAACCATGCAAGATGAAATAACACAAGAGATTGCACCAGGAAAACCACAATGTCTTCAATTGTATTATATCACCAAAATGCTGCAACAATTCCACTGTTTGTTTACAATACTTGCTTCAAGAAATTAACCAAACGCTCTAACTCTTTCTGCTCTTACTTATCTCTATTATCTTCTAGCTAACCCCTTACAATGAGGCAAGAATGCCTTTTATAGCAAATTCACAAGATATGTCAGCCGCCAAACATTTACAAAACAAAACAACTGCCAAAACAAGTTGGCCTTAGGAATTCAAACTAAGGCACACATTAAATGCCATCTACCATCAAGGTCGGCCTTGACACAATCCCCAATGTAGTCTGGTCCAATGCATGCCCTATGATAATAGGGAAGCACAAATCTCAAAATGGCATTAAATACCGCCTCCTTTATCCTTATTCTGGACCAGCGATCCTTGAACCTTCAAAAATGCTCCATCTAATTCGGTGACAGGTGGCAAAGGAAAGATCTTAAGTCTGCATTGAATGGAATCAATCTCTTATTTTGACTGGTCAACAGTCTTATTCCAATCATCCTTATGTGCCTAGTACTTATCCATCACTGCCAAGTAGGTGGCCGCATCATCTAGCTGGTGGCCAGTTATAACACTCTCAGAATCTGGGGCATAAACTTAATGCCACCATTCCTTGAGTTGCTCTAGACTTAGGTATTTGGGAGCAATCTTTCTCCTACCAGTCATAACCTCAAAGAATGAAATACAGCCCTCATACACCCCAGTAAGATCACCATCTATTTGCTTCTTTCACTTTTGGATCTTTTTCATGGCCTTATGCCGAATCTGCAGAGCCTCAAACCATTCCCAGGGTTCATTTAATCTGGAGGAAGGAAGGATTCCATCCGTAGCCAATTGATTCTTACCATGTCCCATGATGACTTTGGATTTTTGTAATAGAAGGTCAATGTCCTCCTTATCTTGAGACAACACATGCTCCAATAATTCCTTGGCTTGGATTGCATCCTTCCCAACTGACAGGATATCCTTGATTGCACTATCTCCTTTTACCTTCACATCCTTCTACCAATTTGTTGTAGTTTGAGCCGAAGTCTTCATCTTTTCAATCTCAGAGATAGTTTCCTTGGGCAGAAAGCCAAGAGTGGCAGAAGAAGATGGGTGGAGAGATTGCAAGGGTTTCATTACCTCCTCCAAGCATTTCCTAAGTCTTTCATTTTCTTTCCTCAGCTCGTGCTTGGTCTAGGTCTCCTTCCTTAATCTGCCAATGATCACAGCACTAGACCCTTCATATACCTCTATATCATACTCCATGGATGCCAGTCCTAGGTTAATAGTTTGTATATTGTAATCTCCCCCAGTGACATCTTCTCTTGTCTTGTCAATGGCAGGGGTGGAAATGTGGATAACTCGGTTATTCGCTTCATCTCTCTCCATCTTTGAAACTAGCTTAGCTGCCTTCTTTTTCTTTCCTTTGCCAATTTTAGACAGCATTTCATCCCAATCCAAGGGAGTGTCTTCGACAACTACCTGTTTCTTCCTTGCAATCTCTTTTTCAAGCCAGTCCGGGGCTGCAGGTTCTACCTGGATTTCCTCTGTGCTTGCTTCTTCCTATTGTTCTGTTGTTTTCCCTTCTTCCTTTTCAGTTGTTTTATCTTGCTCCTTTTCAGGGAGCTACTCACCTTGATCACCTTCTTCAAGCTCCACCTCTTGCACCGGTGATGGGGTTCTAATAGGGATGCCCTCCTCCTGCTCAAGAAATCTGCCTCCTTTGCCATTTTTTGGAGAATCTTCATACATCACTAGAGGAGAAGGATGCTTTTCTACCTCCTCGGCCTCAAGCCCAACTGCCTCACCAAAGAGTGTCCCTTCCTTGAATGGCTCTGCTTCTTCACTAGTCTCATGTTCCTCAATCTCCTACCCAGGCATGCTTGGTGGAGGAGAAGCAACCTTAGGTGGCTCCGTGAATGACGATTTCGGTGGAGGATCTATATTTTGTGCAGTGTCCTTTGGAGAGGGTGTCCTGGATCTCCTCATATAAACTTTATTCTTCTTTCCTAAACTCTCCACATCAACAATTGGAGGCTCATCTTTTGAGGTATACTGAACCTTCTTCTTTGAAGCCCTGGTTATTCTGGTCTTCTTTGGTGGTGGAGGAACATCATCCTCTTCTGCCTTTTCCAACCCTTCCTCATCAGAGGACTTGGCTATCTTCAAAGCTCGACTTCTTTTCTTCCCTTTAGGCTTCCTTTTTGGTTCAGGCTCACTTTCCTTAGGACCTCTAATTTTTATCTTGAAAGGTGAGCTCCTTTTGGTTTTCCCTTTGGTGTCATCATCACTGGATTCTTCTGAAGTAGACATTGGGTTGAGGTTTCCCATCAAATTGAAGGTACAGGTTACCTTCTCACTTTCTAGCTCCCAAACCTTATGCTTTAACCAAGAAGAGGTAAATTTCATAATGGGGACCATTAGGTCCTCCAACTCTGTGACCTCATCTTCATTCCAGTTGATTTCCCCGATTGACCTGTCCTTCACAGCTTCATAGGCATGATCATGTACCAAGTTTCCATCATCCTCCAGTTGGTCTGGGATCAACTTGACATTGTATTGTCTGATTACATCCATAGGGAGCCTAGAATACCTCTTCTTTCTGGCTTCAAGATCATCCTTGATGTTGGCCCAATAGTCCTCTAGGTCATCTTTATGCCTGTACTCTTTGGTAGCCTTCTTTTGTGCTTCTCCTGTGATATCAAAGTTCATTCTTTTGGAGTGGAAGGAGAAACCATATGCTCCCAATTCATCACCTGTGGTGTGTGTTGATTGAATGGAAGGGCACACTTTTGCTACACCAATTCCAAGAGGGAAATCCCCACCAAAGCCTGTTTTATGCTTCTCCTTTTTTACTATGGCATCAAACTCACCTATTTGCCTCACCATCTCCAATAACACAATGTGATCAGTAGGATACCGAGGTAACCTATATGGAGAAATCGGACATCCATCAATCCTAATGTACGTGAAGGTGGGAAATTGGATGAACCAGGCCCCATAATTCTTTATCAACCCTTTTGCTCCATCTGATAGTCTCACATGCTCGACATTCTGAAGCATCCTAGTGATATGCATTGTGAATGCATCGTTAGCCCTCCTGTAGTCTCGGTGTCCTAGGTGCAACTTCGGGTATACTTCATAAACTATGTCCTGTCCAAATGTCCCTCATGGATTCAAACCCCTGTATGGGTAGAATTTGGCTAACACATACATCACATACGAGGACATGGTGAACCTCTTGGTTTCTAGGACGTTTCTCAGTTGTTTATCAATTTCAGAACTAATAAGCCCAACCCAATGATAGTTGGTTCCCTACTCAATTTTGGTGATCACATGGACCATCCAACTCTCTAATACTCCAGCAGTCTTCAATCCTGCCACCCTACTCAAAAATGTTATGGCATCATAGATATCTGATTTGAATTTGATCCTATGCAATTGCTTGGGCAGTTTTGAGTGATGTGATTTCAGCTTTTCCAACCAAGCATTGATCATCTGTTGAGCCTTGATTGGCTCATTCTCATAATATGTCCTGGCCATGTCCATGTTTAAAGCACACACAGAAGGAAAATCAGGCATGTCAAAGGCTTGAGCAATGGAAACAAAACTGAAATTAGCCAAGACTCTCCCTTCAGTACTAACAACCCTTTGTGTATCAAAATCATACTGCCGGGCACACTCTAAAATCAACTCATAGCATTGGATTGCAGGACGAAACCTCGCCACATGCACTAGTCTGGACTTCATCATTCCATTCCTTAGGACTGACAGATTCTTCTCAGCTGTTCTTTCTTTGAACTCCTCGTACCTCCAGGCTCCCAGATTGGTATCGGACACCTCAGACCACACGGAAGATAACTTGCTTTCAGGAAGCTGACTCTTGATGTCCAATCTTAGTCTCTCTGCTTCTAAAATGGATGACCCCTCTGTGTCACCCTTGGACTTTCCTACTGTAGCCTTGCTTGATTCAACCTACATTCACAAGAAATTGTCATGAGTATTCAATTATCATGTATATTCCTACCAAAAGATTAGCATGAAATCATATAAGGTAATTAAAATCCATCACAAGCTTCCAATTCTTAAAGATCCAGAAAAATATAGCAGTCGAGGAAAACATCGAAAACCGAGAAAATCCAGTCAGGGCAGAATTTCAGAGAAATCTGACCCAAACGGATTCTTGCTGCCAGAACATCATTAGTCCAATAAATCGTTAATACAGGTGAAAGATCATAAGATTATCATGTAATTTGTTCATTGGCAACAAGAAATAAGAATTTAACATTTACTCCATAAATCCTATCTTCGGAAAATCGAAAGAAATAAAACCAGACAGGAAAACCGGAAAAATCCGGATGGTATAGATTTTCGCGGACAGTTCGAAGTGCCCCAGAAATTGCTACACTCCGCGGAATTACCCAAAACCGCGAAAATTCGGGTGCACAAAAATTCTGCGGACACCACGGGAACCCGACAAAAGACAACATGCAAGCTGGCGACTAGATGATCATGCAAACTTCTTCACTTGGATTCGAATGGTCCTGAAATCGACACTACTCAACAAAATTTTGAATGCAAATGGTTTCAAGTTCCCAAAGCTTCTCAAAGGATGAGTCCTCATGACAAAACAACGATGCCCTAATTTCGATAACCAGACCCCCGCCATTAAAACCAGGGTAAGCTCAAGGTTTAAAATATCATCTATAAAGATTAGTCTATGGCACTCCGAGTCCTCACAAGGTAGGGATCAATTTAATATAAGTGCAAGATCGACCAATCATAACGAATTCGCCATTCTGAGCCGAACACCGAAAAAACCTTAACCTTGCACAATATGGCAGATTACACACTAAGAGGGCAAACAATCTGACCTAGGACCCCTTCCAAACAGACGCACCCATCATCTAAGGGATAAAAACAAACTCACAGAGCGTGGGTGATGAGGTTTCACGAAGAGATGGGTCAAATCCTAACTCTATAAATACGGAATCATAATCAAGCAAAGGCCGACCCAAAATGATCATCATTCAACACGGGAAAACTCAACCATCACGCAAATAGATAAGAAGGGCCATCGCTAACCTACCATGGATTATTGCAAACGAAACTCAAACTCGAAGAAGCAACCACAAAGCAAGCATGCCCAAGCAATGAAAACTTAAACCAGCGCTCCAATCAATCCACACGCAAGCGATTCAGAAACAATCCTCAAAGCTCGAATGAAAACTCTCAATCGCCAGAGCAGCAAGCAAATGAATGATGAAGTTAAAATGATGCCTAAAAGGTCTTAAATCCACCCATTTATGCGTCTGAGCAAAGGTACCTCGGTCATTAATGAGTGACAAGAAGCGTCTGACAAATCTGGAAACCCGAGCCCAGGATAGAATTTTGAAAAATCTCAAAATACGCGAAAATTCAGATGAACAATTTCACAGAAAGGCAGAAACTGAGGTTTTAACAAAGTTCAGGATTTTGACGCAGCCCGAGAAAATCCGCCGAACCCAGAAAATCCTGGAGTCAGGCAGAAACCCATATTCGGAGAATTTAGTGATGAACAGACCATGAACTAGAGCCCGGGAAAATCTGCCAGAGCTGGAAAATCTTGGGTTTAGGTGAAAACACGGATTTTGTTTAAAACTCAATTTTAGCCAATTCAAGCCTCAAGACAAGATCAAAGCTAGCAAAGCCAACATATCAAGACCTCAAAAGATAGATCTAATAAAATCAAAGGTCAAAAGACATCCGAAAATAGGATCTCTACTCCAAGTGGGGTGTGTGTGCAAAAACTGCACAACAAATGGTGACTCTGCTGGAGAAATGCTCCTGAGCATTTCGATGACAAATTAGAATCAAGAACCCAGAACTCATGGTTTTAACTCACCTATCCTACCACCACCCAGGTGAAAACAAGGAAGCCGCTAGTCACTCAAATTTTCTATACCAGGGTCAAAGTGTGTGCATGTGCATTCATTACCCTCCCTTAGCTGCAACAGGGACCAAACTTGGTATGAACAAGCTACGTAGAAATTCATACTCTAAAAGTAACCCGGATAGAGCCTCGTTGCTAGTCAGGCATCCATAGCCCCGACGAGGTTATCACTGTGATTCTCCTGAACATAGCTCTACTGCCAGCCAGGCATCTATAGCCCCGGTAGAGATATCCAGATCCCCCTGATGAGTTGAATTCAAGCCTTTCAATTTTTTTTATACTGCTTATATTTTCATTGTTTTCGCTTCAACCTGTGAACAATGAAGTTCACACTCAGGGATGAGAACCATAGTGGTACTAGAGCAGAAAAAGGATTTTTCACTTATTCAAACTTAATAAAGACCTTTTGCAACTTTAGGTATCTTTAATTTAAAATATGAGACCCTAATATATTCTTGTTCAAATTGACTAGAAACCTCCTACCTCAGCATAAGAATAAGTGACAGTCGGTGGAGAGTTCGTACCATGGTATCCTGGAAGGATGATTAGAGTTTGTAAGGGAAATACTCAGAACATCAGACCTACTTAGTCACCATTGCCATATAGATGCACCTAAAGATCCCCAAAAGAGAAGAAACCGAGAGCAAGAGCAATGCAAACCAAGACAAACAAACCAAAGAAAACCTACTCTAACCAAAGCAAAACAAGCAAAGCAACCTAAACTAACTATATACAAAGCAGAGAGCTGAAAACAGCTCAAGACTGGAAATAATGCTTCAAATACTACCCATTAACAGGTAGTGGAATATCTTCTCCTATGAGAGTCTTCAGACAGAAGGCATTATCTCCAAGTATTTCAGCAATCTGATATGGGCCAAGCCATAGTTTATCAAATTTCTCATGGTCCCCTTTTCGATCATGAGGTTTATCCCAGTATAAGACCAGGTCAGAAATCCTGAAGGCCTTGACTTTAGCCCTCCTGTCAAACCACCTCTTAACTACCCCTTGATGTTTGACAAAATTCTCAAGGGCATTGTCTTATTTCTCCTCAAGGTGCAATAGTTCTGTCAACCTGGCCTCCCTTCTGTCCCATTCATCATAAAACTCATTTATAAACTGTAAAGTTGGGATCTTGAGTTGAATAAGGAATACGGGCTCCAGACCATACACTAAGTGATAAGGAGATGTACCAATGGATGACTTAAGTCTTGTACGATCTTCCCAGAGGGCAAACCAAAGCTGGGTATGCCAGTCTTTTGGGTTCCTTTCTAACAGCTTACGGATGACAGTCAATAGGTTCTTATTAGAGGATTTTGCTAAGCCATTACCCTGTGGATAATAATTAGATGCAAACTTCACAATAATGTCATGATGAAAGGCCTAATTTGAAATTTTTAAGGACGCAAAAGCAGGACCGTTATCATAGACAACAGCAATAGGACATCCAAATCGATTAAGAATAGCAGATTCTAGGAAATCAATTACTACCTCAGATGTACATTTCCTACAAGCAAAAGCTTCAGTCCATTTTGTGAAATAATCAGTAATAGTGAGAATGTACCTGTGTCCGACAGAAGATGGTGGGTTGATGGGAACTATGAAGTCCATTCCCCACTGAGCAAAAGGCCTTACCTCAGTGACCGGTTGGAGCAGAAGCACTGTATACATTTCCCTTGTTGCTGCAGTCTGACACGTGTGACAGGTCCTGACATGGTGGTGAACATCTTTGAACAATGTGGGCCAATAATATCCTGCCCTCAAAATCTGATTTGCTGTGGCAATCACAGAACCATGGCTAGTGCCATACTTTTCATGAAACTCATTTATCACCCTGTCAGCCTCCTGCTTCCCAAGACACCTCAAATAAATGCCTTCATTATTTTTCTTGTAGAGAACAACTCCTTTTAGCATGAAACTATCGCTCTTCAATCGTAGGGCTCTCCTCTGAATAGCATTAAGATGACCTGGAGATCGTTGGTTCAGCAAATAATAAACTGTCATCATACCAGCCATTTGGGGAAACCTCCTCAATGTTATAATTCTGGACAGTCAGCTTAGGGCCTATTTCTGCCATAGTTTGAGTGAGTCCCTGTCCCCTTACCAACTTCATGGGCTGGATCTCAATGTCATATTCTTGTAGCATTGTTACCCATTTAGCTCTGCACTCTCCTAATTCATTTTGCATCAGAAGTAACTTGACTGCAAAGTCTGGGACAATTGCATAAACCTTATTCCTCAGGATATAATGCCTGAATTTCTTCACTGCTCTAACCAAGGCATATGCCTGCTTTTCTACACTTGGATTTCTCAATTCAGCATCCTTTAATGGGGCACTCATAAAGGCAATGGGATGCTCATTTCCCTCATCAGACTTTTGAGTTAACATTCCTGTGCATGAATGGTCTGAAGCAAATGAATAGATGTGAAAAGGCTTGCTATGGTTAGGACTTACCAATACTGGAGCATCAGCAATGGCTCTTTTGATTTATACAAAGGCTTCCTTTGCTTCTGTAGTCCATTCGACCTTGGCATCCTACTTTAACATTGCATTCAGTGGCTTAACAATTTCAGCAAATCTAGTAATGAATTTTCTGACGAAGTTGATCTTGCCAAAGAAATATTTCATCTCCTTTTTGCTAGCAGGGGGCTGAATCTTCAATATAGCCTCCACTCTTTCTGGATCGATAGCAATTCCCTTTTCTAATATCACATGTCCTAGCAACTTTCCCTCTGTTACTCCAAAAATATATTTTTTAGGATTCAAAGATATGCCAAATTCCCTGCACCTTTGAAACACTTTGTGCAGATCTGAGATGTGATCACTTCCATATAAATAATGATGCACTTGCCTATGATATCTTTAAAAGCAATATCCATAGCCCTTTTAAATGTAGCCCCTGCATTAATGAGTCCAAATGGAATCCTCCTATAGGCAAAGGTACCCCATTTAGTTGTAAAGGCAGTCTTGTGTCTGTCCTCATACTGAACCATCACTTGATTGTACCCTAAATAACCATCCAGAAAGGACATCATCTGGGATCCATTAACCACTTGAAGCACTTCATCCAGTGACGGGACTGGGTAGTTATCTTTTTTTGAAGATCTATTCAAATTCCTGAAATCAACACAAAGTCTAATTTCTCCATTCTTTTTTCTCATTGGAACCAAGTTGGCCACCCATGTTGAATGCCTGACAGGAAATATAATTCTGGCAGACAGTAACTTCTGGACTTCTTTTTATATGACTGGTTCCAATAATGCATTAATTGGTCTCTGCCTTTGCCTGAAGGGCTTGACATCTGGCTTCAAAGGGATAGTATGAGTTATGATTGAGGTATCATAAGTTTTCAAGTCCTCATAACTCCAGGTGACTATATCGGGAAAGCTATGCAATGCTACAATTATTCCCTGTCTTTCTTCAGGAGTGCATACTTTGCCAATAAAAATGTTCTTAGCGTTATCTTCAGTTCCCATATTGTAAGTATCACACTGTCTATTGATGGAATCCTTCTTTGATTCTTGTTCCGGATCTCTGATTTTATCTATATCAAAAATTCGTTCTAACTGTACCATTCCTCTTGGAATAGTATTTGATTTTAGGTTCATAACTCCTAAATTTAGTTCTGCTTCCTGAAGCTCTATCTCATCAATGATTTGAGAAGCAAAAATGTATGTATTTGTGATGAAATCTAGAATATGTTTGTCATCTTCGAACACCTGGAAGTTAGTAACATTGTCTAGAACTGACGGCACATGAGTCAATTCTACAGTGAATTTCTTCAAACCTGACAAAGATAAAGGCTATAGGGTGCTTGCTACCTGAGCCAGAGAATCAGCTGTTTGATTCTTCTGCCATGGTATTAGCTGAATGTTGAAGGCATCAAATCCCTCAATGAGGTCCCATACTCTATGCCTATAATTAGTCATTCTCCTATCGTGGCAAGAATATTGTTTCCTTACTTGCTTAACTACTAACTCAGAATCACCAAAAACTTGTAGAACCTTGACCTTTTTCTTAAGTGCCATAAGAAGTCCATGAATTAACGCTTCATATTCTGCCACATTATTTGTACAATGAAATTGGAGTCTATGGGCCACAAATAAATTCTTACCTTTCGAACTGATCAATTCAAACCCTGCCCCAGCTCCATGTTTGGATTTGGACCCATCAAACCTGAGAGTCCAACATTCAGTAGTGGTAGTCCTCTTCATCACATCTTTTGGCTTAATATTGCTGGATAGTTTTTTAGATGACACAGACTCCTTTCCTTGATATTCTTCCTTAGGGTTCTGTATATCTGTTTTATCTGCCAGGGTTGGATTCATGCACTTTTGTACTTGTTCTACCGCTGTTTGGCATAAACAACACTCCAACTCTGAATGGGAAGCATTGTGGACTCTACACCAATTGGGTAAGAGTAATTCTTCAAAGCTTGTCCTTTTACCTAAGTGCATTTGATTTTCAACACACTGCTTGATGAATTCCTGAAAACTATCTAATAGACTGATCTGAGTATCTTCAGTTTCCTCTTCTTCCTCTGCTGATTTTGTCAAAACAGTAACAGGGTTGGATCCTATTTCTGCATCAATAGGCATCGTGTGTAGCATCAATACCTCCTCTGAGTCTGACTCCTTATATTGTGTTGACAACATATAACTTCCCATGCCAACTTTTGATATTAAAACTTCTGTTGAAGTCTTTTGGTATTCTGTGATCATGTATTTCATTCTTGGCTCTCTCTCAATTCTGATCTAATTGGGCACTCCTTTCCAAGGAAGCCACATGTGAGAGTGATCAGTAGACACATAACCATTCAAATCCTTAGTAAAATCTCTTCCTAGAATCAAACCATACACATTAGGGATATCAGCCACTTGAATATTGATAACCTGTTGAATCCTTGGGTCTGAAGCTATCTGCATGTGAATCATATTTAACTCTCCCAGCACATTTACTTCAGTTCTATTCAGCTGAGTCACCTTCTTCTGAGAGTCAGTAGGTGTAATCCCTATGGCTCTACAAACTCCAAATGGCATCACATTGGTGGAAGCACCAGAATCCAGTAAATAATTATGTAAATTCTTACCGAATATACGTATAGAAATTAGAAATGGTGGAGTTTTTGTCTTCCCTTGAAACAAAGTAGGCTGAGTATCTACTTGAGCCACTTGAGTCTTGTCCTTTTCCTTTCCTTTATCTCCAGGAGGCAAATTGGTCTGACCATGGGCTTGACTTTGCATCCTCATAGGCTGAGAACTAGAGAAATTGCCGATACCCTCGCCAGAAGGTTTATCTAAAGACACTGAACGTGCATCATAAGTACCTAAAACTGCTTTCCTAATTGCAAGGAATCTTAATAACTCAAATGCTGAAAGTTTTACCTTTAATTTCTTGAATTCCTCAGTAACATAGGAAGCCATTTTCCCCTCGCTCATGTCAGTTGATACTTCCCTGGGAGGTTCCTCCACCTTGTCTCTGCTTGTTTGAACAACCTTTTCCTTTTGTGGGTCAGTTTGAGCTTGTCTTTCCTTTGAAAGGTACTACCTAGATACCTGTGGGAAAGATGGATTATTGCTAGCATTAGGATCTGGGGGAGTACTGAAGTTGTTTGGAGGAATAGAGGTAGTGAAAGGTCCTCCAGCATGTAGGTGCCTATGAGGCATATCTCTCAGACCTTGCCTCTGGAACATCTATACTTCTTCAACATAGGCTTCCTCCTGATCAAGGGGACCATTATCATTCATTGTTTCTTCATTAAATAACTGAGCCACTTCATCTCCATTGCAGATTTGATTTGTTTTATCTTCCTAGGAATTAGATTCTTCCTCTAGACTATTTTCTTCACTTACTGGGAAGGGAGCATGATTTAATACTAGCACAGTAGAATCATAGGGGGAAGAAGGAACCATCTCCTACCCATTTGCATTATTGTCCACCTCATACTAGAAAATGGAAGCAGCAGTTTGGAACTCTGGACATTCTAACTCTAAATGTTGACTGGTCTTATGAAGCCTACACCATCCTGATAGAGCAGCCTCAACTAAATATACACCACTAGGAGACTTGTCTTGACTAACTGGCTGGTTTATTGATTGGTTGACAGGTTGATCCAAGGGAGTAGGAACTCCTCCATTGTTAGGTCCCGTATTCCATGTTCTGTCGTGTCCCTGTGATGACCTTTTATCAAATCCTGATCCACTACCTTGTCCTCTATCAAAATTTTGTCTCCTATCATTATTGTAGCCTCTGTCATTGTTGTAACCTCTATCCTAATTATATCCTCTATCATTATGGGATCCTCTCTCATTACGCTGTCCTCTATCAAAATTCTACCCTTGTGGAAATTCCCTATTCTAATTAGATTGTATATTCTTCTGAGTGGCTTGCAATTAGCTGTTTTGATTCCTCAAGTAGGTCACCTCTATGTTTAACTTCTTTATTTGCTCAACCATTTCATCAATCCTTTCTTTATTTGGATCAACATATGGGGGCCGACTTAGGTTATTCTGAGGAGGGAGAGGCATTGTAGCAGATCCCATAGACTGGTGCAACACTTCAGAGTTCTGCAAATAGGCAAGGAAACTATTTGGCTGTGGCTGATACATGGACTGGTTGACCTGCTACTGGGGGAAATTCATCACAGGAGAGACTTGGCTCATGGGAAGACCAGGATGTGGCACCAAAGGTAATTGAGGTACAAGATTCATGATTGGAGTATGATTGGTAAGTGCCTAATTTACTGCTTGAACTTGACCAGGATGCACAATTGGTCCTAAAGAAGGCAACGGTCCAGTTATATGTTGCCTCAGATCTGTGCTAAGCTTAACAGCTTCTGTATAGGCATCAGTTAGGTTAGCTGGAGGATTAGGTCTCCATTTTAGGAAGGTTGCTGTGAGGCTATCCAGGGCTTCATAATAAACTCCCAGGGCTATATTGTCATCCAAAATATAAGGATCTTGAAGTCTAGTGTACACACGGTGAAACCTATTATTGAACTGGATATTGGTTCATTGACCTCTCTCTTGACTCTAGTGAATTGCAAATACAATTCATTAGCACTGATAGGTATTCTGAACTTTTGTAAAAAGGTAGTCTCAAGATCATTCCAATTGAGAACTAAGCCAGATGGGAGGTGATTGTACCAGTAAAAAGCCTCTTCCCCTAGTGAATAAGGAAACACCTACATGCAACATCCTCATAAACAATCCCTCTGTCTTTGAGATAGGTTTGGAAAATCCTTATGTGTTCTTCTGCAGTCCTGTTTGGGTCATTAACATGGAACTTTCAATAGAAGTTTTCATGGTTTTTGGGCATTACATTGTAAGCATTGAAAGACAAAGGGGATGGATTATTAGCTAGGAAAGCCATTGGCAAAAGCGGGGGTGGTGGTTGTGGTTGGTTAACGATAGGCTGAGGTTGTTGAATGGGAACTACTTCAGGGATGGGTATGGCCTCAACCTTTGGATGTGAAGATATGGATGATGCTGGCAAAGGGATGGGTGATGATGATTCTCCCCTTTCTTGAGTCCTTCTTGACCTAGTGGGGAACTGTAATTCTTGTAAATCTTCCTCTCTTGTGGTAGATCTGGTATTTCTCCTATATCTCTCTGGAGAGATGGCGTTCAAGAAACAATCTAGTGTGCTCATTCAGACCCTCCTTCTAGTGCCAATATGTTGATGGTGTTTCCTGCACAGCAACAACTCAAACAAAATACAATATCCTATCTCTCTTGAAAGGTTATTTTCAACAATAAATCACTGAAAAATCACCCCAAAGTCTCTCGGGTGTCAGGTCATGACAATGCATAAACAACTCAGATAACATGTGAAAATGCTGGTAATCACAAAGGGACCTTACTACAAGCAAACTGTATATTTCAATTTATCAGATTTTGCAATATAATGATCTCTAATCCTAAATCTAACCATATAATAAAGAAATAACAAAAGATAAGGGTGCAAGAATATGATGAAATCTAAACTATTCCTAGAATGAGTAATGCAAATGACAGATATCTGAAATGGACCAATCTCAAATAACCAATTCTTGCTTAACCCACAATGCAATGTCACAAGAACAGTGCAATCTTCTAAGGTATATAGATTTTCAAATCATAGAAATTCATCCACAATCGAACTTAACCACATGTAAATATATGGTCCAGGTTGACTTCACCAGCCTACTACAGTCAGATAGTTACTGGGAGTATAGACCAGAGATTGCTACAAACATTCCAAATATGAAATCATAAACACCATTCACCAAACTATAACTAATCTAATTCTAAACACTAAACCCTAAATCTTTAAGCAATCTGAAAAATAAAACAACAGGAACCATGCAAGATGAAATAACACAAGAGATTGCACCAGGAAAACCACAATGTCTTCAATTGTATTATATCACCAAAATGCTGCAACAATTCCACTGTTTGTTTACAATACTTGCTTCAAGAAATTAACCAAACGCTCTAACTCTTTCTGCTCTTACTTATCTCTATTATCTTCTAGCTAACCCCTTACAATGAGGCAAGAATGCCTTTTATAGAAAATTCACAAGATATGTCGGCCGCCAAACATTTACAAAACAAAACAACTGCCAAAACAAGTCGACCTTAGAAATTCAAAATAAGGCACACATTAAATGCCATCTACCATCAAGGTCGGCCTCGACACAATCCCCAATGTAGTCTGGTCCAATGCATGCCCTATGATAATAGGGAAGCACAAATCTCAAAATGGCATTAAATACCGCCTCCTTTATCCTTATTCTGGACCAGCTATCCTTGAACCTTCAAAAATTCTCCATCTAATTTAGTGACAGGTGGCAAAGGCAAGATCTTAAGTCTGCATTGAATGGAATCAATCTCTGCTTTTGACTGGTCAACAGTCTTATTCCAATCATCCTTATGTGCCTGGTACTTATCCATCACTGCCAAGTAGGTGGCCGCATCATCTAGCTGGTGGCTAGTTATAACACTCTTAGAATCTAGGGCATAAACTTCATGCCACCATTCCTTGAGTTGCTCCAGACTTAGGTATTTGGGAGCATTCTTTCTCCTACCAGTCATAACCTCAAAGAATGCAATGCATCCCTCATACACCCCAGTAAGATCACCATCTATTTGCTTCTTTCGCTTCTGGATCTTTTTCATGGCCTTATGCCGAATCTGTAGAGCCTCAAACCATTCCCAAGGTTCATTTAATCTGGAGGAAGGAAGGATTCCATCCATAGCTAATTGATTCTTACCATGTCCCATGATGACTTTGGATTTTTGTAATAGAAGGTCAATGTCCTCCTTGTCCTAAGATAGCACATGCTCCAATAATTCCTTGGCTTGGACTGCATCCTTCCCAACTGGCAGGATATCCTTGATTGCACTATCTCCTTTTACCTGCACATCCTTCAACCAATCTGTTGTAGTTTGAGCTGAAGTCTTCATCTTTTCAATCTCGGAGATAGTTTCCTTGGGTAGAAAGCCAAGAGTGGCAGAAGAAGATGGGTGGAGAGATTGCAAAGTTTCATTACCTCCTCCAAGAATTTCCTAAGTCTTTCATTTTCTTTCCTCAGCTCGTGCTTGGTCTGGGTCTCCTTCCTTAATCTGTCGATGATCATAGCACTAGACCCTTCATATTCCTCTATATCCTACTCCATGGATGCCTATCCTAGGTTAATATTTTGTATATTGTAATCTCCCCCAGTGACATCTTCTCTTGTATTTTCCGCGGCAAGGGTGGCAATGTGGATAACTCGGTTATTCGCTTCATCTCTCTCCATCTTTGAAACTAGCTTAGCTACCTTCTTTTTCTTTCCTTTGCCAATTTTAGACAGTATTTCATCCTAATCCAAGGGAGTGTCTTTGACAACTACCTATTTTTTCCTTGCAATTTCTTTTTCAAGCCAGTCTAGGGCTGCAGGTTCTACCTGGATTTCCTCTGTTCTTGCTTCTTCCTGTTGTTCTGTTTTTTTCCCTTCTTCCTTTTTAGTTGTTTTATCTTGCTCCTTTTCAGGGAGTTGCTCACCTTGATCACCTTCTTCAAGCTCCACCTCTTGCACCGGTGATGGGGTTCTAATAGGGATGCCCTCCTCCTGCTCAGGAAATCCGCCTCCTCTGCCATTTTCCAAAGAATCTTCATACATCACTAGAGGAGAAGGATGCTTTTCTACCTCTTCAGCCTCAAGCCCAACTGCCTCACCAAAGAGTGTCCCTTCATTGAATGGATCTAGTTCTTCGCTAGTCTCATGTTCCTCAATCTCCTGCCCAGGCATGCTTGGTGGAGGAGAAGCAACCTTAGGTGGCTCCATGACTGGTGATTTCGGCGGAGGATCTATCTTTTGCGTAGTGTCCTTTGGCGAGGGAGTCCTGGATCTCCTCATATAAACTTTAGTCTTCTCTCCTAAACTCTCCACATCAACTATTGGAGGCTTATCTTTTGAGGTATCCTGAACCTTCTTCTTTGAAGCCCTGGTTGTTCTGGTCTTCTTTGGTGGTGGAGGAACATCATCCTCTTTTGCCTTTTCCAACCCTTCCTCATCAGAGGACTTTCCTATCTTCAAAGCCCGACTTCTTTTCTTCCCTTTAGGCTTCCTTTTTTGTTCAGGCTCACTTTCCTTAGGACCTCTGATTTTTATCTTGAAAGGTGAGCTCCTTTTGGTTTTCCCTTTGGGGTCATCATCCACAGATTCTTCTGAAGTAGACATTGGGTTGAGGTTTCCCATCAAATTGAAGGTACAGGTTACCTTCTCACTTTCTAGCTCCCAAACCTTATGCTTTAACCAAGAAGAGGTAAATTTCATAACAGGGACCATTAGGTCCTCCAACTCTGTGACCTCATCTTCATTCCAGTTGATTTCCCCGATTGACCTGTCCTTCACAGCTTCATAGGCATGATTTTGTACCAAGTTTCCATCGTCCTCCAGTTGGTCTGGGATCAACTTGACATTGTACTGTCTGATTACATCCACAGGGAGCCTAGAATACCTCTTCTTTCTGGCTTCAAGATCATCCTTGATGTTGGCCCAATAGTCCTCTAGGTCATCTTTATGCCTATACTCCTTGGTAGCCTTCTTCTGTGCTTCTCCTGTGATATCAAAGTTCATTCTTTTGGAGTGGAAGGAGAAACCATATGCTACCAATTCATCACCTGCGGTGTGTGCTGATTGAATGGAAGGGCACACTTCTGCTACACCAATTCCAAGAGGGAAATCCCCACCAAAGTCTGTTTTATGCTTCTCCTTTTTTACTATGGCATCAAACTCACCTATTTTCCTCACCATCTCCAATAACAAAATGTGATCAGTAGGATACCGAGGTAACCTATATGGAGCAACCGGACATCCATCAATCCTAATGTAGGTGAAGGTGGGAAATTGGATGAACCAGGCCCCATAATTCTTTATCAACCCTTTTGCTCCATCTGATAGTCTCACATGCTCGGCATTCTGAAGCATCCTAGTGATATGCATTGTGAATGCATCGTTAGCCCTCCTGTAGTCTCAGTCTCCTAGGTGCAACTCCGGGTATACTTCATAAACTATGTCCTTTTCAAACGTCCCTCGTGGATTCAAACCCCTGTATGGGTAGAATCTGGCTAACACATACATCACATACGAGGACATGGTGAACCTCTTGGTTTCTAGGACGTTTCTCAGTTGTTTATCAATTTCAGAACTAATAAGCCCGGCCCAATGATAGTTGGTTCCCTGCTCAATTTTGGTGATCACATGGACCATCCAACTCTCTAATACTCCAGCAGTCTTTAATCCTACCACCCTGCTCAAAAATGTTATGGCATCATAGATATCTGATCTGAATTTGATCCTATGCAATTGCTTGGGCAGTTTTGAGTGATGTGATTTCGGCTTTTCCAACCAAGCATTGATCATCTGATGAGCCTTGGTTGGCTCATTCTCATAATATGTCTTGGCCATGTCCATGTTTAAAGCACACACAGAAGGAAAATCAGGCATGTCAAAGGCTTGAGCAATGGAAATAGGACTGAAATTAGCCAAGACTCTCCCTTCAGTACTGACAACCCTTTGTGTATCAAAATCATACTGTCGGGCACACTCTAAAATCAACTCATAGCATTGGATTGCAGGAGGAAACCCCGCCACATGCACTAGTCCGGACTTGATCACTCCATTCCTTAGGACTGACAGATTCTTCTCAGCTATTCTTTCTTTGAACTCCTCGTACCTCCAGGCTCCCACATTGGTATCAGACACCTCGGACCACACAGAAGTTATCTTGCTTTCAGGAAGCTGACTCTTGATGTCCAATCTTAGTCTCTTTGCTTCTGAAATGGATGACCCCTCCGTGTCACCCTTGGACTTTCCTGCTGCAGCCTTGCTTGATTCAGCCTACATTCACAATAAATTGTCATGAGTATTCAATTATCGTGTATATTCCAACCAAAATATTAGCATGAAATCATATAAGGCAATTAAAATCCATCACAAACTGCCAATTCTTAAAGATCCAAAAAAATACAGCAGTCCGGGAAAACATCGAAAATCGGGAAAATCCAGTCGGGGCAAAATTTCAGAGAAATCCGACCCAGATGGATTCTTGCTGCCAAAACATCATTAGTCCAATAAATTGTTAATACAGGCGAAAGATCATAAGATTATCATGTAATTTGTTCATTGGCAACAAGAAATAAACATTTAACATTTACTCCATAAATCCTATCTTCAAAAAATTGAAAGAAATAAAACCAGACAGGAAAACCAAAAAAATCCGGATGGGACAGATTTTTGTGGACAGTTCGAAGTGCCCTGGAAATCACTACACTCCGTAGAATTACCCAAAACCGGGAAAATCTGGGTGCACAGAAATTCCGCGGACACCACGGGAACCCGACAAAAGACAACACGCAAGCTGGCAACTAAATGATCGTGTAAACTTCTTCACTTGGATTCGAATGGTCTCGAAATCGACACTACTCAAAAAAAATTTGAATGCAAATAGTTTCAAGTTCCCAAAGCTTCTCAAAGGATGAGTCCTCATGACAAAACAACGATGCCCTAATTTCGATAACCAGACCCCCACCATTAAAACCAGGGTAAGCTCAAGGTTTAAAATATCATCTATAAAGATTAGTCTAGGGCACTCCAAGTCCTCACAAGGCAGGGATCAGTTTAATATAAGTGCAAGATCAACCAATCATAACGAATTCGCCATTCTGAGCCGAACACCGAAAAAACCTTAACCTTGCACAATATGGCAGATTACACACTAAGAGGGAAAACAATCTGACCCAGGACCCCTTCTAAACGGACACACCCATCATCTAAGGGATAAATACAAACTCACAGAGCGCGGGTGATGAGGTTTCACGAAGAGATGGGTCAAACCCTAAATCTATAAATACGGAATCATAATCAAGCAAAGGCCAACCCGAAATGATCATCATTCAACACGGGAAAACTCAACCATCACGCAAACAAATAAGAGGGGCCATCGATAACCTACCATGGATTATTGCAGACAAAACTAAAACTCGAAGAAGCAACCACGAAGCAAGCACTCCCAAGCAATGAAAACTTAAACCAGCGCTCCAATCAATTCACACGCAAGCGATTCAGAAACAATCCTCAAAGCTCGAATGAAAACTCTCAATTGCCAGAGCAGCAAGCAAATGAATGATGAAGTTAAAATGATTCCTAAAAGGTCTTAAATCCACCCATTTACACGTCTGAGCAAAGGTACCTTAGTCATTAATGAGCAACAAGAAGTGTTTGACAAATCTGGAAACTTGAGCCTAGGACAGAATTTCAAAAAATCTCAAGATACGCGAAAATCCGGATGAACAACAATTTCGCGGAAAGGCAAAAACTGGGGTTTTAACAATGTTCGGGATTTTGATGCAGCCCGGGAAAATCCGTCAGCCCGAAAAATCCCGGAGTTAGGCAGAAACCTGGATTCGGAGAATTCAGTGATGAACAGACCATGAACCAGAGCCCAGGAAAATCCGCTGGAGCTGGAAAATCCTGGGTTCAGGTGAAAACCTGGATTTTGTTTAAAACTCAATTTTAGCCAATTCAAGCCTCAAGGCAAGATCAAAGCTAGCAAAGCCAACATATCAAGACCTCAAAAGATAGATCCAATAAAACCAAAGGTCAAAAGACATCTGAAAAGAGGGTCCCTACTCCAAGTGGGGCATGTGTGCAAAAACTGCACAACACCCCACACATGTGCTTGTTTATCTTTTTTCTTATGGTATTTTGAGCAAAAATTGATCTTTTGGTTTGAACTACTCTTAGGGAAAAGCATGTTCTTCAAAACCTTGGTCTTGTAAACAAATCCCTCTTAGGTTCATTTAGGATCAAAAAAACCAATTAGTTTATCCATCTCAAACATCAATCAAATCCCATCTCACAAACAACTTTTGAACCATTGGAAAAATATTCATACTAGACTTTTGGAAAAATCCTCTTGAAATCAAAACAATATCATCTTTTTTGACTAGGTGTGTGTAGATGAATCCTTCTTCATACACTTAGTTAAATTATCACCTTGTGGACAAATTCATTCCAATTAAACATCTAACCTCTTGGAGTTTATGAGTTCATTATCAAATCCAAATCCAAAAATCCAAATCCAAATCAAATCCAAAATCCAAAATCCAAAAGTCCTAAAGTCTAGTATCTCCTCTAAGGTTCCAAAATGTTCAAGCACCCATATCATTCACCCCTTTCATCCTTCATCTCATCATTGGTCCTAAACAACTTATAGGTCACTTTTGCAACAAGTTCAAAACACAAGAAGAACATGGAATATAAAATTGCTCCATACATCATGAGTAATCCAAATCAACTGAACTTTTGAAGCCTTACAATGTCGATTGATTATCAAAACTCACATTTATACAATCCATACATGGGGTCATTATCTCCTACAAACCTCAATGGTACAAAAAATGTGAGTATGCCTAGTCAAAAGTTTGGAACACCTTTCCCGATGGTAGATTTAAATCCAAGTCCAAACCTATAAATCTATCAACCAAACACCCAATGCATGAGTCTTCCACAAACAAACAACATTATCCCACCAAATCCATACATGCCAATTGTGAATATTCCAAGTAAAAGTTTACCAAGCATGAACGTTTCAAATCCACACTTGGTCAACTTTGGGATAGATATGTTTGCAAATCATACAAACGTTTTTCAAAGTCCAAACAAGATGTTAATGACTCCATGTGTTGATCCAAGTCAAGGTAACACCATGCAAAATCAAAGTTACCTAAATCAAGGCAATATGATTCCCAGACACTACAATGTTCAATTTCAACCATTAATGCCAAATCTAAGCATCACCCCAAGTCAGAACATTGTCCAAAATCAATTTGTCCATAATCCCATGCAAACACCACAAGTGTACATTCCAAATCTGCTTGAACAAAAGACAAATCAACTATATCAAGGGTGTCAAGATCAAAATCAAGATCAAATTTCTTCACTTGCCAAACTAATTGAATTATTGAGCCAAGAGACATTTTCACTCCAAAATCAATACACTCTACAATTGGTTGAACCATGTCATCAAAGCATTGAGTTGTTTCCACAACCACATCAAGAACAATATCTCCAATGTCAAGAAGTTAGATATCAAGATCAACAACATCAACAACAAACCCAACCTCCACATCTCCAAGATCAATCATCACAAGGTAAATTTAAAGTACAAATCTCACAAGGTAACAAACAAAAATTCACACCACTTGGGAGGCCAATCCAATTAGTCCTACAACAATTGGTACAATAAAATCTCATCAAGCTCCCTGTCTATGGGAACTATCAAGAACCCCTAGTTAAATCACCAGGGTATAACAAGGAGCACCATTGTGATTTTCATAAAACAAAGGGACACACAACATCAAGTTGTATTCAACTCAAAAATATCATCCAAGACCTCATTGATCAAAAGATAATCACTATTGGGGACAATGATGAAGATTCAACCACTAGTGATAGTATTGAAAATCTCTCCACCACAATTGTTGAAAACAATGATCAAGACCTATCCATCAATGAGCACATTGAAGATATTTCCACCTCATTTGATGACCAACTCACCATACATCAAGAGCCACTTTTTAGTGATCTATTTCAAGGATTGTTAGATTTATTTGATCCCATTGACATAATCCACAACCCATCTACCTATGATCATGTTGAAAATGTCTCTACATCGCCTTATGAGTTAGAGAACATATCTCAATAATTTATTCCAAAGCAAGATCAAAATCTTTCACCAAGGTCTAGCAATGGTCCTTTCCAAGAGATGTTGACCCCCTTTGACCTCATGGTTATAGATACTAAAGGGATCCTCAGCTCAACATTTGACCTAAGTCCACCTAAAGATCAAGAGGATATTGAGCCACTTCCCATGTCTAATGATGACATCCAAGAACCCTTTGTAAGAAATCCATCCTTTGAAACTGACCCATGTCAAGAACTTTATCCAAGCATCTCAAAAGCAATCCCAAAATTAATCAAGATCAAGAATTTGTATCTCCAAGATACTACAATGATCTAATGGATACTCTCCTATCTATACAAGATGATCATATCCACATAGCACTTACTCCTCCATCTACCCATGAGATGCTTTCTATGGATGGACATGTAGATGATCTTCATTCAAAACAGGATTCCTTTACTCCTAATATTATGACACAAAAAGAGTAGGTTATTGATTCCTACAGTCAAATAGAGTTGTCAACATTAGGATTAGATATATCCCAAATTCAGACTAAGGACATCATGTATGAAGATATCCAGCATTATCCACTCAAGGAAACAAGTCCAGTAGAATAGGATATTTTGAAGTCAGCAGAGCAACAAATTGAAATAACATCATCTGCAGTGGTCATTTATCAGAGAATGTCTACTGAACAAGACATCTCAAAACATCAGAATCAAGGAACAAAGATGCTACTACCACCATACTGGGGGCAACTTCATCTCAAGAAAATATCAACATAGGGAGTACGAAGAATCCTTATGATGAAACTGATGCCAATACTACAACCAACCATGTCATGAATCTTCATCCACCCATCACCCCATCCATGAATTGGGACCAACATCAAAGGAAAGATTTGAATCAAAACACAAAGAACATTATCAAAGAAAAAGAAGTTGAGAAGCATAATGGACAAATCAAATACACATGGATACGAAAGAATACAAAGAAATATTATCCCTATCAAACTCCATTAATCAAAGAAACTATGGGGAAAAATAAAAAAGGGAAAAGTATCCATCAAAGATGTCCACAAAAGAAAAAGTAGGCTTTTCAAGCGACGAACAAAGTGTATCAAGCAGTTGGTCCTAATTCTATGCACACTTTTGTATCCACCCATCATTGCTCATCTCCCCAAGTTTGGAGAGTCAAAGGTTCCAAACTATCAACTAATCCATTTTTTATTCCTAAACACACTCCATCCACGCCTCCATGCATGATATCCAATTCTCACATTAACCATGTATTGGCAACAATCCTTCATCATAAGGATTCAAAAGGCACTCTATTACAATGTACGCATAAAGATAGAGTTAAATCCAGTATCAATAAAGTAGATCAGGAATCTCAAAAGTTGTATTCAAGTGCACGTATCTTGGCAAAGCAACTTCTTTAGGAAGGATATCGATGGCACATCATGACAAAAGCATCTACATCAACACCACCAGGTGATTTATTAGGAGCTTAAAATATTTTGCAAAAAAATAAAAATAAAATATGAAAAGCCAAAAAATTAGAAAAAAGGATTAAAAATAGTAAAGAGAAAAATTGTCCTCCAGTGAAAACCACTACGGTGGCACTTTGGACAGGTACCATGATGAAAACTAGGCAAACATGTGTCGTGTAGAATCGAGCATCTACGTGCACTAGTTTAGGTGAAAGCATCTCATCTCATCCATAATAAATCCAACATTCCATCCATCTTATCCTTAATAAATCCTTCATCCATGAACCATTTATCCAATCCATTTTCATCCATCTACATCCATAGTCCAAATTATCTTGATCTTGATGAAAGTTTGGTGTACACTTTATACTTGCTTGTGGTAAACATCTTGACATGAGTCATTTTCATTGATCCTATACTATGCAACATTATCTAAGCCATAAAGCACTATCCAAATGAGTTTTCTTTATCTGAACACCTTATCTTGTTGCAAGATAATCCATATCCTTCCATCCATACACCCATCCAAGCATCCACCCATGGAATTTCGTACATTGTTAGACACTGGGGGTAGATATGTACATATTGCTTTGGGAATAAATCTTGACATGTATCCTCCAACTTATGTGGTGATCCGAACATTGGAAAAATGTGAAATCAAATTGGTCAAAGCATTTGTGAGCCAAAATCCCAAAATCACTAGCCCATGGCATGTTTTGACAAGAAGATGTTCCTTATCAAGCTTTATCTTTCATTGATCGTCAATCCAAACAATCAATATCAGTCGCATCTAGTTTTCACTTCAATCTCACATCAAATCATTCAAACAACTTTTGTTCCAAACCAAGCTTCAACAATCCTGATCAATCAAATCCAATCAATCCATCATCTTGGGATATCCTTCCCAATCCTTGTGTTGCTTAACACTATCCTTGCATTGTTGTGTATCCTCGACAATGTTATCATCATCAATCTCGCATCATCTTGGGATATCCATCCCAATCCTTGTGTTGCTTACCATTGTCCTGGCATTGTTGTGTATCCTCAACAATGTTATCATCATCAATCCATTGATCCGATCAATCAACCTTAGCTTGGTTTTCAACAAAATTCCAAAATGGAGCACTGATATCATCACACATATCCATATCCAAATCATCAAAATCATGTGAAAATCCAAAAACATTAGAAAATAAAAAAAAATCAAAAACATCCAGAAAATTAGAAAATCCAAAAGCCTCAAAACATCAAAAAAATCAAAAAAATCCAAAAAATTAGAAAATCCAAAAGTCTCAAAACATCCAAAAAATTAGAAAATCCAAAAGCCTCAAAACATCAAAAAATCCAAAAAACATCTAAATCATATCAAAATCCAAAAACAAGTCAAAAAGTCAGAAAATGTCAAAAACATGGTTATCTAAACTACGTCGTCTCTGAGCTTAAACATAGGAAAGGCCAATCTTTGATCAGCCTCCAAGACACAAAAACACAAAAAAATATTTAAATAACCGAAAAACCCAAAAACAGCCTCAAAACATTTCAAAACATCAAAAACATCCAAATATTTGAAAAAACCCATCCATCCCATCTCGCTTTCACCCGAAATAAACTTTCACCCATAATAAAATTGATCATCACCTTCATCCTTTGGAAAAACAAACAGAAACAACCACAACAATCAACAAAATCAAGCTTCAAACATAAAATCAAAAGCAAACTTCAAATTTTTAAAATGCAAAATCAAAATCTTGATCATTTTCAAACATGTATGTTAGTCAACTTTATATCAAAATCCTATCAAACAACTTATCAACCCATCATCATCCTATACAATGCATGTCCTAGGATATATTGTTTCGACAATGGGCATCATTTTGGATATCACTTTGGATTCTTTTCGTAACCAAAACACATCCCCTTGTCTTGTGGTATGAAGAACATTGGCTTGTTTGTTTGTTTGATCTTTTCTTTTGATTTATCTTATTGTGCCCATTTTGATGACCTCTTGATGATGTCTAAGAAAAATGATTTAGAGAGAAAGGAATGGGGAAACGATCATTATCTTTTGTCTACTATGCTTGTTGGATGTTCTTGTAATATAACTTGGCAAATACTTGCTTTGTTAGGTATGTATGGAGGGTGTTTTGGGTAGTTTGTTGACTATTGCATTGATAGGTTATACCTTTCCATGTTTTGTTTTGAGATGTTTGAAACTTCTTAAATGCATCCTAGCAAGGTTTGTGTATGTCAAGTGTGAACAAGAATACTCCTATCTGTTTGTCGAGTCAAAGTTCATCACACTAGGTGCAATGCCATCCTGGTTATTTATACCTTGATGCATCATGCCTATGTGTGTTATCAAACATAAGGTAATTAGCCCTTTTAAAATCCCAACTCCTCAGTAATAAAATCATCATCATCATCATCATCATTATCATCATATCTAGTAAAGTTGGCTTGTTGGTGTCTCTTGTCATCATCTTATTTTCTTCTTACTTCCCTTCATGCTAACATGGTACCATGACAATTAATCATAAATCATCGCTAATGCATCCATCCTACATCCACAAACCATATGCATATCATATCATATCATATAAGAAAAATTGAACATCTCGCATGCATTGCATTTCATCATTGCATAATATAGATTGGTTATTCTAAGCATCTCATAAACCATACATTTATCATCCATTTGCATAATCATAAAAGCATCATCATATCATATCATGTGCATCCATATCATTGATGCATCATCATATCATCCATTACATATAAGCATCATAATCATCACATTTATATCATCAATAATGTAACTATCGTGGTACAAATTAGGATCAAGTGTGTGTAATATATCAAAATAGGCATGAGGCTACCCATGGCCGATGACTATCTACATCATCAAATCTATCTACATCAAACATTTGAGCTGAACTAATCTTGAACCTCTTTGTCGCGAGATCGACCCTCAAATTGAACCTTTTCACTCGATCTCTCGAGGGGGCAGTATATCGGCATAATTCTTCATTCGCTGGGGCAGCAGTGGGGCATCTGAAAAAAATAGAGAATTTTTGAATTTTGATCGAGAGTTTATTCTTTGAACCAACATAGCAAGTACATTGCTTCAAAGAGGGGAAAAATGTAGACACTGAAAATATACTGATTGATCCTATACGTCTAACCATGATCTTACTAACACTAGTTCATCATGAATCATCTTCTCTGCTTGTCATTTAATTAAATTCATCACATTTCATCTCTTAATTAAATAAATAATTTTTTTGTTGGAAATGTATGCCTCAAACAATATAGGCTGAAACCTCCATTAGAGCCAAGTCGGTCTGACAGCTTCAATGTCTAGCTAACAAGCAGTTTAGAACATCATATTTGTACAGGTCACTGTGACCTAGTTTTTGTCTTGCCGAATGCTTTCACTGTGGAGCTATCGCTATGACAAGGAGTGTTCGGTATGACCTCTTAGCACTCATGGAGATCTTTGGCTGACAGGCCATTCAATCATGTATCAGGGAGACTCATGGCAACCACGGGCTTCAGGATAGCTTATAGTGGCTCGGTGAGAAGTCCTAGTGAAGAGTTAAAGTCTCGCCGACAACATTTGGTTTAAAGTCATCGAGGAAACTCTCGCCAGAAGAAATAATATCGGTAAGAAGTCTTATCAATGTGAGAAAGTCACACCAATCACATTCATTTGGGGTAACACAAAGGGTTTCGAAGAGACATCTCAGCGAGAATGGAATGTCTTGTCGATGATGAGATGCCTTCGGTGTAACATGTATATGTTCGATATGAACTCTCGGTGAAGGAGATATATCTTGTCGACTATCCTATGGTGCTCAGTATGACTTAAGTCTTCGGAGTAACATTTGTTATCTCGATGAAACCTCTTGGCGATAATGTTAAGTCTTGCTGACTATTCTTTGGAGCACGGTATAATATGTGACTTCTGTATAACCTTTGGTGACTCGCTATGATCTCCTGGAAAAAGTGATAGGTCTAGGTGACTGCTTGGTGTTTCAGCATAACACTGAAAGCTTGATAGAACATCTTGGTGACTATGGTAACTCTTGGCAACATCGGTATGAAGATTATGTGGCATCGGCGAGACACTGTTAGTGTCTCACCGAGATGCCAACAAAGTTTGTTTCTTTTGACCGAGCAATGACTTTTTGATGTGGCATCTCATGGAAAAATCAGAAGATCCGAATTGGAACTGTTGGGAGTCTATTCATTGTGATAGTTCTGTGAGGAAGCTCGATAGCTAGGAATGGCATGAATATATAGTTTGTAATCTCTGTAGTGATTTGGTTGATTCGATAGATTGTTGTATGATCAATAAATGATTTCTACTCTGTGCTGACTGTAACTTGAAGGTTCCTGTGCAATTTTGTTAATGGTGAATGTTGTTGTATACAAACATCAGAAAGATAAGTCTAAAACTTGTATGTAATCATTATTACTATAATACAAAGTGGCTTCTCTTGGTGTGGTGGGTTTTTCTCCCATAAGGGTTTTCCCACATATATCTGGTGTTCATGTGTGATTGTCGAATACTTTGTTTCTGTTATTTGTTTCATAGTGCATCTTAATTGGACTGTAAGTGTAAAATTTTAAAGTGTATTTGCATTCTTTCCTGAGGTATTGACGTTAGGAGAATTTTTTTCCGCATCTAATTTTCCTTACATTTTCATCTAATTAAGTCATTGTCTCCTGTTAATTGAATAAATCACTTTGTTTAATTAATCCTATAGTCCCTCTTTTAATTAAATAATTAATTTTATTTAATTAATCTCTAAATTCATCTCATTTAAATTAAATAAATTAATCTTTATTTTATTTAAAGCTAACACCATCATCTTTAATTAAATAAATCAAATCTTATTTAATTAAGTCTAAAATCATTATTCCTCTCATTTTGATTTATTTAAATCCAAAAATCTAAATCAAATGGTCAAATCAACTAATCTCCTTTACATTAATCAAATCCTTATTAATATTAGTCTTAATCCATCAAATCCTCTAGATTTTGCAACTTGCACATGAAAATCAATTTAATTGATTTATAAATCATCTATTTTCATTGAAAAAGGGCATCAAAGATGGAATATTCCTCAAATTTGAAATCTCCCCCCAAAAGGTCTTGTCCTCTAAACATGGCATTTAACATATCTTACAAGTCCTCTTCTTGAGCAATGTGACATTAACTTTGTTATAATTCAACATGCTCTGATATCATGTTGAAATGATGGATGCTAAATCATCCAATGAAGCTGCGCACACTTCAAAGGATCTTGCCAAGAGAAATTACACCACACAGAAAGTGTTGCAACTAAGGGCTACAAAGAGAGATTACTATTGATCTACAACATTAGATCATTGATATTTGATATGATATGATATGTTACAAATGAACAAGATGCCTGATTATATAGGAAAAACAAAAAACCTAAAATGCATGATATTTTGCCATGTGTCATGATCTAACAACATGTGACAACATGTGAACTCTATCTAGGAAATTATTAAATGTTGAGATAAGTTCTAGAAGGACAACTCATCTTCTAGAAGGAATCTTATCCCTACAAACATGGAAGGGAATATTACCCCATTTATTAAATGATTTATTAAGAATGCAACCTAGGACTAGATAATGTATGACCTAAGTTAACTTATGCTAGTGTAATAATTAATTAATTACACTAACACTCCCCCCCATAAGTTCAACTTAGGGAGGAAAATGCAATGATTATCCAAAGATGATGATGATGATGATGATGATGATGATGGGTCTCGGCTACAAGGCCATGTTAGGTACCCATTTACATGAAGATGCAGAAAATCTCCCACAACCGGAGAAAAGGGGAAAACCCAGTGGGAACAAAACCCCTCTCCAAAAAGGAGATGAAAATGCAAAAATGTGAGATAGGATGGGAAGGATGGAGGAATCCCAAATACCCCCAAGTACACCATCCATCACATGGATAAAATACAATAGCCCCCCCATAGGGAGGAAGTAGAGAGACTATATAGCCCCCCCAAAAGATGTGATCACCTGCAAAAATGGTAAGTTTCTGAAGAAAGAACAAGATCCAATGTCGACAAACAACTTGTCTCCCTTTTGGAAGAAACAGAACCAAGTGCAAGTGCAAAGATGCTTCCCATTCTGGATAGGAATTGAAGGAAGGAAGGATGAAGGTGGATGATGATGTCTCTAAACTCTGCTCAAATGTCTCCTTGCCTAAAGATGAAGATGCCACAAACAATGAAGAGGGTGACAAATCAGCACGATGTGGAAATTGATGTTGAACAATATCCAAAGATAGTGTGATGGATATGATGAATGTGATGGAGGCTTGATAGACCCCCCTGAATGAAGTGTCCTCAAAACCACTAAAATAATTCTGAAGCAACAAATGTGTCTAAACCAAAAGTATCCCACTAGGAAGAAACAAATCCAATGGTGGATGTTGAAGAAACCTCAAAACTTGAATGGAATGACAGGGAAGAAGTCTCAAAGATGAAATCTTTGAAGAGAAACTGAGTGCCCCCAAGATAGTCTCTGGATTACTAATCAAGGTTGAGACAAAGGGATGAGGAGACTCAAAAAAACTCTCCAAAGTAGGATCTGAATAGAGGAGTGATATCCCCTCAAGAATTTCCTACAAACTTGTAGAAGTAGCCAAGTCAGTGATACCTGAAACAAAACCATCTTGTGATGTCAAGTCTGGAAAACTGCATGTGTCCTAATGGATAGATATGATGGTGGAAGCCTCAATCAATGATTCTAGATAAGGAATCACTGAATGTGAAGGGATACAAACTATCTTTGATGGAGAAGAAGCATCTAAGGGAATCTTGTCAACCTCTTCGAAAGATTCAAGGAAATCAACCTCTAGCTCAACAATATACTCATGGGATACCTGATCTGAAGAATGACATTATGAATCATGACCATCAGGGAATGGTGGAGTATCTGAATCTCCATATATCTCCCAAAGCTTAATCCAAAGGATGTGAGGACAGTCACAATGATCAATAGAACTTAGAGCATCACAATCAACTTGCATCTCAATGATCTCCAAAATAGTGTATTTGCTGCAACTCCAAGCAAGTTCATGAATACCTTCACTTGGACGAGGAACTATACCATACAGATGAGGCAATAGATCAAGTGATTGGAGATGGTGTGTGATCCCACCCCACCATTGTTGATAGTTTCCCTTGTGCAACATAACCAAAGAAGGAGTATATGCAAGCCCCATAATGAACTTTCTCCACAAAAAATACAAAGAAACTAACCTTCAACAACAAATAGAAGCTTCCAAAGATGATGTACAACTGAAGTGATGCTACCCAAATCAAAAAAAACTTTTCCCAAGCTTCAAGATGTCTAGGCTATTGAACAAATGCACCAAACTGAAAAAATCAATGCAATAGTACCTGGAGCTGAAACTGATCAGGGGTTTAGACTGATGAAAACAAAAGATCTAAAAATACTTCCTAATGCCACTGGAATCATCGAAATCTGGTGAACGATTGAGAAGTTACGAGCCTTTGAGTCCAGATTAGGGTTTTGTCTTCAGTTGGCTGTAGAAATTTTTGTGAGAAAATTTTCATAGAAGTGATGTCACCACTAGAAAGTAGACTGAATTACCTTTCTGACAGTATCTCATTTCTCAATTTTTGATACCCTGGTGAAAAGTTATGATAAAATGAAAAAAAGGCTTAGATGAGGCACTCTACAGGCTAATTAGGTGCAAAAATTAAGCACTCGGGCTCAAAAAATTGTCCCCTTGGTCCTTGATGTGACCACTAGGCCTTATGGAAAAAAAGGGCGCTCCCCTCCTGGGAGTGGTGGCAGAGTGGACTTCTAGGGCAGAGCAGAGTTTATCGGTGGCGCCGCTGTTTATAGTGAACCCCCCCATTCCAATGTAACTGGGGCCTATGTGAACGAAGTTGTTGGCAGGGGTAAGGGTTGTGGCCGGCAACACAAACCAGCATCATCCTAGCTAGTAGATGGATAATGGTTGCCGGTAATGGAAGAACACAACCAGCTCAGAGAGGTGACGTCGGCAGGTTGAAAGTAGTAGGAGTCCCCAGTGGTGAATGGTCGATGTGGACCCAGTCGATGTGACGATACAATACAATGGCCAATGGAATGAAGACCTCCCTATAGAGTGATAAATTCCACTGACAAAATATTTCTACATACTTTTTTGAATGCTAAAAGGCCGACTGATATTTTAGAGTTTTTAATATTGCAAGAATTGCAATTAAAAAATCAAGATAGAATGCCAACCAAATATTAGTATATGCATAAATGCAAAAATATGCCAATGTAATTATGTTGACTGATAATAAAAAATAACCCAAAATAATGCCGAATAATATAGTCTGCAGATTAAAAGGGATGATGTCGACTAGTGAATTTAATTGCAGTCGCTCCAACTTTTTTTGCAAACTATAGAAAATCCCCAAATATATATTTTTGCCAAAATGATATAGAAAAATTGCCTGATTTTTTTTTGAAAAAAAAGTGCGTGCGATTAAAAAAAAAAATTCCTCAGAGGACAATTGACTGGGGTGGAATTTTTTTACTAAAAATTTGTACGGATCATACTAGTTGATTTTGCAAACCCAAATACCTCTGATGGCTCCCTGGTGTAAGTGTACCTAGGCTTGCTAACACAATCAACTAAGAAGACCTTCTCCCTATCTTCTTCCTGGAACCTGATGGCTTCTAGGCTCTGGTTAGGCTTAGATCATTAACTAAGCTTCATTTCAACTCCTCTCCAAGAGTTTCTCAACTTTGTGCTTCACCTTGGAAGACTAACACCAATTTGATTTAGCAACTTTCTCCTACACTTAGAAGTCTCTAAGTGCCAACATCACAAAAAACCTTGAACTGATTGCAGGGGTGCTAGAGATACTAGAAACATGCATTTCACATCCAATTAGATCCATATTGGATGGTCTTCAATCTTCACATTTACCGATTTCAAGAATTTTCCTTGAGAAGGCCTAATTCCTTGTAGCCCTTGACAGTGTCCTTTTTGGTTTTCTTGCTCAAATTCTCCAAACAACCTAGCAAAAAAATTGCACTTTCAGACACCCATTTGGATCCTTTAAAAGATTTAAAAGGTTTCAATTCTCTGTGCCCTCCGTACACTAGTCTCCTAGAACCTAGGGAAAATAGGGCTAATAGGCGTAATTCCTAGGAACCTATTGATTTCTTGCTCCTTATCACAACAAATGGATTGACAAACCTTCAATCCTCTTGGTATGTTGTGGTGTGACTGTACTCTACCTGGAATTGTACCTGTTCCATACGGTACCTCCTTCCCCTACCTATGTTCTTCAATTTTCCACTATCAAACCTCAAATTGGACTTCCCAAGCTTGCCTAGGGTTTGATTTTAAAAATACTTACTCAACTCCACATGACTCCTACTACTAGATATATATAGATACATGGCTCCCCTAACAAATCCATCTACTCTCAGGAAAACCCCATGGCTAGATTTCATGGGGGAGCCAATAAAGGACTGACTGTTCAAAATAGGTCCAACAAACCCTCTAGACCCTAATCTATGAATTCACAACACTAACTCAGATTAACTTGCTTACAGAATGAAAAAGACTTAAAACTACACTATGAACATGAATACAATGCCAAATCAGTATATACAATGCATTTGATATCACTGTCACTCAAGATATTCAGGAAAACACGGAAATTGCAGACTTTTCTTCTATTCCAAAAACCAAAAACTTGATTACAACCACTCTAACATCTTGCATTCGAGCCACATCTTACATAGATGCCATTTTCCATGTTTCAAGGGATGTTGGTCGATCCCACACTCCTAGCTTTTAGGGGATCCAAGATAACTAAGTTGCATGCAACCTGACAAATGTTGTCATGCAACTTTGCAACAACTTTTGTAACTTTGTCCTTATGCCATGATCCTAAATCTTAGGACCTCTACCTCCTTGATTCTGAGCAACCAACCCCTTAACTACCTCTTGGAATCTTCTAACAACATTGTGTTTAGAACACATTTAAGGCTCAACTTTCAATCCAAACTACCAAGCTAATTAAAGCAAAAATTAACAACAATGATTAAACTATGGTGACCTTAATCCTAGTGACTAACTCACCTAGTCCACACACAAACAAGACCTTCTAAGGTCCAAAATAAACACACTATTACCCTGACTTGGCTAAGGTCAGGTACAAGCCAAAAATGATAACTAACAAAATGGAGGTTAGCCTAGGTGCTCCTACACCATCCTCCCCAAAACAAAAGATTTCAATCCACCCTTGGATTGAGTAAGTTGAGATCAATGCCCAACTTCTTGAACTCTGATTCCTTGATCCACACTGCATTAGCATCAGGTTGACCATGCCTTTTAACTAGATGTTCTTTGTATTCTTTGGTCCTAGTCTTCTTGTAGACCCTGGTATCCAGTATACTGTCAGCTTGTTGGACTGTAGCAGAAGGCAGTTTGAGTTCTTCCACATCTTGGATGACTTCATTGAGGTTTTGATCCATGTCTGGTGGTGGTCCTTTGTAATGAACCAAATCTGCAATATTAAAAATAGGGGACAGTCCACTGTCATCCGGTAGCTGCACTTTAAAAGCATTGTTTCCATATTTTTCTAAGATAGGACAGGGACCTATCCTCTTCATCTGCAACTTGTGAGGAACTCCTTTTTGCAACCTAGATTTGTTTAAATGCACCATCACTAAGTCTCCAACATTGAACTACAATTCTCTTCTATGCTCATCCACCTTGGTCTTATGCCTCATGGTATTTTCTGCCAATGTCTTCCTGACTGTATCATGAATCTCCTGCATTGCATAAGCAAAATCATTAGCATATCCACTTCCCTTGACTACATCCTTTAAGTCTCTTAGCTCATAGACTCCTCTAGGATGTAATCCATAGACAATTTCAAAGGGACTCTTCCCTATTGATCTGTTCACAGTATCATTATAGGCATATTCAGCTTGTCCAATCAATTGATCCCATTGTTGACCATACTCCTTGGTCAAGCACCTTAATAGATTTCCAAGAGTTATATTAACAACTTTGGTCTGACCATCAGTTTGGGGATGGTATGTAGATCCAAAAGATAGATTAGTGCCCAATCTCTGCCAAAGAGTCTTCCAAAAATGGCTCATGAACTTAGTGTCTCTATCTGATACAATGTTGATTGGTAATCCATGTATCCTTACTATCTCTTTGAAGAAGAGAGAGGCTATTTGACTGGCATCATTGGTTGTTTTACATGGCACAAAGTGAGCCATCTTGTTGAATCTGTCCACAACCACATAAACATTGTCCATGCCCTATCTTGTCTTGGGTAATCCAACTACAAAATCCATACTCAAGCATTCCCATGGCCTAGTAGGAATAGGCAGTGGTTGGTATAGGCCTACATTTGAAGAAGTACCCTTGGCCTTTTGACACACTATACAACTTTCCACATACCTCCTAACATCTAGATTCATTCTTGGCCAATAATAGAACCTTTGAACAAGTTCTTGAGCCTTTGTGATCCCAAAGTAACCACTCAATGCACCATTATGCTTTTCTTGTATCAAATTCTCACTAATAGAGCCTCTAGGGACACATAACTGATTCCCTTTAAACAAAAGATCACTTTGCAAAGTGTATTCATCATATTTACTATGAAAGTGATTCTTGTATTCAGCACATACCTTATAGATGTCTACAAAATCTTCATCATCTGCATATAGGTCCTTGAAATGATCTATTCCCATGCTCTTCAACTTAATCTCTTGAATTGTGAGAACTCTTCTAATCAAGGCATCTGCCACCTTGTTGAGTACTCCTTTCTTGTGCTTGATATTGAAGGTGTAAGCTTGTAGGTATTCCACCCACTTCATGTGTCTATGACTCAACTTCTCTTGTGAATTTAGGAAACTAAGTGCTTGGTTGTCTGAATACATTATGAATTCCTTGGGAAGCAAGTAGTGCCTCCATTTCCTTAGAGCCTGGACCAATGCATACATCTCAAGGTCATAAGAAGAATACTTCTTCTTGGCTTCACTTAACTTCTCTGAATGAAAAGCCACCGGTCTGCCCTCTTGACTAAGAACAACTCCAATATCCATATTGCTTGCATCACACTCAATAGTGAATAGCTTCTCAAAGCTTGGTAACACCAAAACAGGTTGGGTAGCTATCTTTTCTTTCAACAACTCAAAAATTTTGTTAGCTTGCTCATTCCATACAAACTTAGTCTTCATCCCTCCTTTAATGGTATCCAACATAGGAGCACAAATAGCACTAAATTGTCTTATGAACTTCCTATAATATTGAGCAAGACCATGAAAACTTCTTACCTCTGTTGATGTCTTTGTAGTAGGCCAATTGAGGATGGCTTCCACTTTGTTGCTATCCATTTTCAAGTTGCAATGTGATAGCAAAAATCCAAGGTACACCAGCTTTGTTTTGATGAACTCACATTTTTCTAAATTGATCATCAATTTCTCCTCCTGCAGCTTCTTGAAAATCAACTCTATCTGTTTGAGGTGCTCTTCTCTTGTTTTGCTATAAATCAGTATATCATCAAGATACACTACTACAAATTTGCCAATGTAGTCTTTGAGGATTTCATTCATGAGTCTCATGAATGTGGAGGGGGCATTAGACAACCCAAATGAAATAACCAGCCACTCATATAGACCCTCATTGGTTTTCAAGGCTGTTTTCCACTCATCTCCCTCATGTATCCTGATTTGGTGATAACCACTCTTTAGGTCTATCTTGGTATAGTACCTAGCTTCACCTAGACAATCCATGAGGTCTTCAATCCTAGGGATAGGGAACCTATACCTAATGGTTATCTTATTTATGGCCCTTGAATTGGTACAAATCCTCCATTCTCCTCCCTTTTTAGGTGCTAAGACGGTGGGTACTACACATGGACTGATACTCTTTCTAATGAGAACTTGGTTTAGAAGCTCTTGAATTTGCCTAGCTATTTCCTCATTTTGTTGAGGAGTCATCTTGTAGGCTGCCTTATTTGGTAGAGTAGCCCCTGGTATCAAGTCTATCCTATGACTTATGGCTCTTTTAGGGGGTAATGTTGCTAGTTGTCCACTGCTTACAATGCCTTCATAGGTCTGCAACATTTTTTGTAACTCCTTAGGTAACTCTGGCTTTTCAGCTACTTTCTCATTGCTTACCTCTCTTGGCCTTAGCATCACTACATAGCCAACTCTTTCTCCTTCTTCCAAGGCTTCTAGGAACATTTTTCACCAACCATGAGCAATTTAGGACCTGCTGTTTGCACCTCTATATCTTCTAACAAAGACTGAATTCTAAATGTTACCTTATCCTTCTTGAAAGTGTAGGAGTTCTTTTCTCCATCATGCATAGCTTGGCGATCAAATTGCCATGGTCTACCTAGGAGCAAGTGACATGCATCCATAGGCAGCACATCACATAAATTTTTTTCTCTGTGCCTTCCAATTGAAAACTCCACCCATTCTTGTTCATTCACCAAGACATGTTGGCCTTTATTGAGCCATCTGACCTTGTAAGGATTGGTGTGGGGTATCCTTGTCAACTTCAACTTGCTGACTATCTCCTCTGACACAATATTGTCAGTAGACCCTGAGTCAATGATGACTCTACACACTTTCCCCATCATCTTACACTTTATCCTAAATAGGGACCTCCTTTGGCTTGGTTCTTCTTCAACCGGTTCTTTGATCAAAGTTCTCCTCATCATGAGGTTCTCACCTTCCTCAGAATTCAATGGTACTTCAAAATGTTTCTCTGTTGTAGTTGTCTCATCATGAACTAGATTAGTTCTCTTATCTCCTCCATGAGAAGTACTACCTTTCTCTGGACATCTATAGGCCGGGTGTCCCATTTGATTGCAATGGTAACACTTCATGTTGGTAAAGTAATTACCTCTTCCTTGTCCACCACTTCTTCCTCTAGAGCTAGAGCCTCTTCCTCTGCCACCTCTACTAGAGCTTCCTTCTTGCTGCTCAGAGTATCTGACTTCTCCTTGGGCCCTTGGTTCTGAACTCCTTCCACCATAGCCACCTCTTTGTCCTCTGTTGTCTTTTCCTTTACCTCTACTTTTGGAGGTTTTCTCTTGCTTCCTTTTTCCTTTCTCCTCTATCTTTAAGGCCATTTGATAACATTGGCAGATGGTTTTGAAGTTCACTAGGCTCATATCTTCTTGAATAGACCATTTAAGCCCATTCAAATACCTTGCTAGCTTGATGCTTTCATCTTCAACCACCTTTGATCTGAGGCACAATTTTTGGAACTCCTTGGTGTATGTTTGGACATCCATATCTTTTTTCCTAAGGTTATGTCTCCTCCTATGCAACTGGACTTCATAGTCATCAGGTAGATAGGTCTGCCTTATTTTGGTTACCATGCCTCTCCATGTAACTATAGGACCCTTTCCTTCTTTCTCTCTTTCAGCTTGTACAAATTTCCACCATGTGAGAGCTGCACCTCTCAACCTTGACTTGGCCACTTTTACTTTTTGGGTCTCTGTTATACCATCACATTCAAAGTGATTCTCTATACTTTCAATCCAGTCCACAACTGAATCAGGGTCCATTTGTCCACCGAATAGTGGCACACCTTCCAAAGCTTTGCCACTTAAGGCCTGCAGTGCCTTTAAGAAGGGTTCTTTAGCAAGGACAGGGTCAAGTTTTGGAGCTTCCTCCTCCAAGTCCACTTCCTTTTCCTTTGCTTCCTACTCTTCCTTCAATTCTATTTTATCCTTTACTTTGTCTGCTGTTTCTTGGACTTCATCCAAGAGCTTCTCCATTCGAGACAACCTTTCTCTTAGCAGCCGGTTATCCTCTTCTTGCTCTTCTACCTTCTTATCTAACTCAGCATTAGTCACCAAGGTTCTTTCTTCCTCTGGTGTATTCTCTCCTACTGATTCAGTGGGTTGCAACATCAATCACAAGCCTTATCAAACAATGGCTCTGATACCAATATGGTGTAAGTGTACCTAGGCTTGCTTGCAAAATCAACTAAGAAGACCTTCTCCCTGTCCTCTTCCTAGAACTTGATGGCTTCTAGGCTCTGGTTAGGCTTAGGTCATTAACTAAGCTTCGTTTCAACTCCTCTCTAAGAGTTTCTCAACTTTGTGCTTCACCTTGGAAGACTAACACCAATTTGATTTAGCAACTTTCTCCTACACTTAGAAGTCTCTAAGTGCCAACATCACAAAACACCTTGAACTGATTGTAGGGGTGCTAGAGATACTAGAAACATGCATTTCACATCCAACTAGATCCATATTGGATGGTCTTCAATCTTCACATTTACTAATTTCAAGAATTTGCCTTGAGAAGGCCTAATTCCTTGTAGCCCTTGACAGTGTCCTTTTTGGCTTCTTGCTCAAATTCTCCAAACAACCTAGCAAACAAATTGCACTTTCAGACACCCATTTGGATCCTTTAAAATATTTACAAGGTTTCAGTTCTCTGTGCCCTCCATACACTAGTCTCCTAGAACCTAGGGCAAATAGGGCTAATAGGCATAATTCCTAGGAACCTATTGATTTCTTGCTCCAGGTTATCACAACAAATGGATTGAAAAACCTTCAATCCTCTTGGTATGTTGTGGTGTGACTGTACTCTACCTAGAACTGTACCTGTTCCATACAGTACCTCCTTCCCCTACCTATGTTCTTCAATTTTCCACTATCAAACCTCTAACCGGACTTCCCAAGCTCGCCTAGGGTTTGATTTTAAAAATACTTACTCGACTCCACATGACTCCTACTACTAGATATATACAGATACATGGCTCCCCTAACAAATCTATCTACTCTCAGGAAAACCCCGTGGCTAGATTTCATGGGGGAGCCATTAAAGGACTGACTGTTCAAAACAGGTCCAACAAACCCTCTAGACCCTAATCTATGAATTCACAACACTAATTTAACTCAGATTAACTTTCTTACAGAATGAAAAAGACTTAAAACTACACTATGAACATGAATACAATGCCAAATCAGTATATACAATGCATTTGATATCACTATCACTCAAGATATTCGGGAAAACATAGAAATTGTAGACTTGTCTTCTATTCCAAAAACCAAAAACTTGATTACAACCACTCTAACATCTTGCATTCAAGCCACACCTTACATAGATGCCATTTTCCATGTTTCAAGAGATGTTGGTCGATCCCACACTCCTAGATTTTAGGGGATCCAAGATAACTAAGTTGCATGCAACCTGACAAATGTTGTCATGCAACTTTGCAACAAATTTTGTAACTTTGTCCTTATGCCATGATCCTAAATCTTAGGACCTCTACCTCCTTGATTCCGAGCAACCAACCCCTTAACTACCTCTTGGCATCTTCTAACAACATAGATGTGTTTAGAACACATTTAAGGCTCAACTTTCAATCCAAACTACCAAGCTAATTAAAGCAAAAATTAACAACAATGATTAAACCATGGTGACCTTAATCCTAGTGACTAACTCACCTAGTCCACACACAAACAAGACCTTCTAAGGTCCAAAATAAACACACTATTACCCTGACTTGGTTAAGGTGAAGTACAAGCCAAAAATAATAACTAACAAAATGGAGGTTAGCCTAGGTGCTCCTGCACCACTCCCGGGCACTCCCGGGTTGATGATGTTAGAGTAATTGGTTATTTACTTGATTAATTAAACAATATTTGGTTAATTAATTAAGTTTCCTTTTATCTCTTCTACACTTAAGCTAACTTTAGGTGCATAATAATTATTTATTTTATTAATTATTAATGTGCAAGCCTAGGGTTTTCCTTTTTAGGTTTTTTTGACCTATATAAGGTTGCAATCTTTTCTTTTGTAAATTAATCCTTTTTCACATTGGAAATATTGAGCTCCGCATTTTTGTGCATTTTTTTTGTGTTGCTTCTCTTTGCTTCTCCCTGTAACAGGTGTTTTCAGCTTGTAGAGATCTTTGAGCTCCTTCATGGGATCAGAGCTAGAGGTCTGAAGCTCCCTGTTCTTGTTTTGATATTTTTGCATTAGAAGCTGGGGTTCTTAAAAAAACCAGGCGAATAAAAAAAAGGGGTTCTTAAAATTTTTTGATTTTTTTTTTGTGTATTTGCACCCACGGTACACAAGGTACTGCTAGCCTACAAGTACTGCAGGCAATAGTACTCTTCTTGCCTTCGGCGCCCTCTACTTCTGGTCTGGCCGCCGCCACCACCCTGCATTTTTCTGGCTACTCGTCGCCACCGCCCCGTCGCCACCATCATTGCCTCTGGCTGCAGCGGCTGCCATGACCTATGTTTTTCCCGCCGCCCGTCACAACCGCTCACCACCACTGTGTTTCTGTGTTGAAGCACGACTACCACCACCGAGTTCAGACTCCTGCCACCGCCGTCGTCACCTCTTGCTGCAGTGGCTGCCTCGTTTCACCCTTTGCCATCGATCCGACCTCTCACCGCTCGCCGTTGTTTTTTCCTGACTGCCGCCTGAGCTCTCGGCTCGCCTAGCTCGCCCAGCTCCTGGCTCACCCAGCTCTCCGAGCTCCCGGCTCGCTGAGCTCCCAGCTCTCCAAGCTCCCTACCAGCCCGCGCTCCCAGCACAACGGTCACATTGGTGACCAAGGGCTTCGGCCCTCTACCTACCGCTAGCCCCCTGGTCGCTTAGCGGACTAGGGGCCTTTTTTAGCCCCCAGGGCTTAAAGGAGGTAGATTTGTGCTTTTTGAGGAGACTTCACAAAATTGGGTCTAAAATCGGCATACAGACTCTATTTTTCAAAAATGAATAGGCGTTGGAAAGCTACTTCCATGTCGGACGTCATGGTACTGGTAATTTTTTCCATTTTTTTGTTTGACTATATTTTTTTCCAGTCGAAGTGGGGTCTTTTTTCTGCACTTTTGGGGCAATAGAAGGTGCAAACGGACTCCATTTTTCAAAAATGAATAGGCGTTCAAAAACAAATAGGATTTGTGTAGGATGCTTCTTTGGTTTGCAGAGTTTGGTTTTCATTATATGGTCTCAAACAGGCCCCTCGGGCTTGGTATGAGAAGATGGACTCTTTTTTGCTCTCCATTGGTTTCACATGCTGTCATTCTAATCCCACCGTCTATCTTTAGAATCTTGAGGGTGAGATCCTGATTCTTGTGCTATATGTTGATGATCTCTTCATCACAAGTAGCTCATCCTCTATGATTCAACATACTCAACGAGCTTTGATGGAGTAGTTTGAGATGACAGATCTCGGTCTTTTGTACTACTTTCTTGGTCTTCAAGTGATTCAGTCTTCTGATGGGATCTCCATTTACCAGCAAAAGTATGCTCTTGATATGCTTCAATGCTTTGGCATGCTTGATTGCAAGCCTTCCCCCACACCTTTTCAGTCAGGGGTTGTTTTGACTACTACTTGCCCCACTCCTTCAGTAGATTCTACACTTTATAGGCTGTTGGTTGGCAGTTTGTTGTACCCGACTCACACTCATCCTAATCTTTCCTTTGTGGTTGGCCTGGTCTCTCGATTCTCACATGATCCTCATGAGAGTCACTAGAAAGCTGCCAAACGTATTTTGAGGTACATTCAGGGCACCCTTTCTTTGGCATTCACTATACATCAAGGGATCCTCACATTGTTGGCTACACTGACTCAGATTGGGATGGTGATGTCAATGATTAGAAGTCTACTTCTGGCTTTGTTTTCTGTCTTAGCTATGATCCTATCACATGGTCTTGCAAGAAGCAGATTGCTCATGCATTATCATCTACAGAGGCTGAGTACCAAGCTACTGTGCTCGCTAGTCAGGAGATTTTATGGCTTTGAGAGTTGATGACTAAGTTTGGTTTTCCTCCTGATAGTCCCACTATTCTTTGGTGTGACAATCAGAGTGCTATACACATTTCTCGCAACCCAGTGGAGCATCAGCGGATGAAGCACATTGAGCTTCATATGCATTTCATCAGACAGTTGATTCAGGATGGTTCTCTCATCTTGGAGTATATTCCCACTGCCGAGCAGGTTGCAGAAATCTTCACGAAGCCTTTTTCCTCTTTGTACTATCTTCAATTGCTCTATGCTTGGGGTGAAGGAAATTGTCCACTGGTTTTTCTCTTTTTTCTCCATTTCATAGAGATTTCCTTGTACTAGGGTACCTAATCTGGCCTTGTTGCCGAGACCCATTTCTTTTTGCTTTCTGTAGCTTCTTCTAGGTTTTAGCTTCTCCCTAAGTCTAGCTTAAGGGGGGGTGTTAGAGTAATTGGTTATTTACTTGATTAATTAAACAATATTTGGTTAATTAATTAAGTTCCCTTTTATCTCTTCTACACTTAAGCTAACTTTAGGTGCATAATAATTATTTATTTTATTAATTATTAATGTGCAAGCCTAGGGTTTTCCTTTTTAGGTTTTTTTGAACTATATAAGGTTGTAATCTTTTCTTTTGTAAATTAATCCTTTTTCACATTGGAAATATTGAGCTCCACATTTTTGTGCATTTTTGCTATGTTGCTTCTCTTTGCTTCTCCCTGTAACAGGTGTTTTCAGCTTGCAGAGATCTTTGAGCTCCTTCAGATGAATCCAATTTTGATGATTGGACAGGCGATCCTTAGGTTTCGAAGCCTTTTGAAGACAATCACGAGTTCATATCTGACTCTATCTACAAAAATTAGCTTGGTCCCCAGGTGGAAACAAGTAGCCTTCAAAGGAAACCTTCAAGCATGTAGGAATCTCTCTAGCCCAACTTTCTTGATCCTGTGATGAACTCTCAATGGAATGGCTCTGATACCATGTTAGAATTCAACATGCTCTGATATCATGTTGAAATGATGGATGTTGAATCATCCAATGAAGTTGTGCACACTTCAAAGGATCTTGCCAAGAGAAATTACACCACACAGAAAGTGTTGCAACCAAGGTCTGCAAAGAGAGATTACTATTGATCTACAACATTAGATCATTGATATTTGATATGATATGATATGTTACAAATGAACAAGATTCCTGATTATATAGGCAAAAGAGAAAACCTAAAATGCATGAGATGTTTCCATGTGTCATGATCTAACATGTGACAACATGTGAACCCTATCTAGGAAATTATTAAATGTTGAGATAAATTCTAAAAGGACAACTCATCTTCTAGAAGGAATCTTATCCCTACAAACATGGAAGGGAATATTACCCCATTTATTAAATGATTTATTAAAAATGCAACCTAGGACTAGATGATGTATGACCTAAGTTAACTTATGCTAGTGTAATAATTAATTAATTACACTAACAAACTTCACCTTTCACCTCATCCTTCAAGCCATATTTTTAATTTGAATCTCCCCCCTCTTTGCACATTCTCCAAAATGTGCTCAAGCTTCCTCCATTCACATCTTGACAAGTGGCACTTTCCCATTGGATATTGAATGATCCCACATTCATTTATTTTTATCATTCCTTCATCTTGTTCTTCTATTTATAGAAGTCTTCTCTTTGTATTTTGTATCCACAACTTAGAACAAAGTTACTCTCTTCACATTCAGAGCTAATTTTATCCATCCACAAATCTTCATCAAAGCTTGCATAGGAGTTGGGAAAGGGCCAATCCACATCAAATTGGCACCAATTCCCCCATGGGATTGAGAGTTTTCATACTTAAATAGGATTTCATTGCTTTTTTGGTTTAGTTACTTCATTTTCTTTCCTATTTGAGCTTTGTAAATGGATTTCATGGGGAATCTTGATTCTCACTTGCATTTGATCTAATAATGTGTTTGTTTGTTGTGTTCATACAAATATAGGATTGGGGTTCATAGGTGGTAAAGTGATAGGAGATATAACATGTGATGTCACATAGGAACTAGGGATGCTAGTAGAAATACCTAAAGAAGGAATCACATTACTAGCTTGTTGCATTATTGTTGTGACTTGAGGATTGGTATAGGTAGGTATTGAGGCAATTGCTATGGGAGGAGGAATTTGAGTTCCTCCTTGGCTTGTGACATTACTTGTCAGTAAAGGACCACTAGTGGTTGAGGTGAGATGTTTTCCATAGATTTGAACTATGTTTTTCACATGTTCAAGCCCATATCCACTTTCAAGCATGTGGTGAATGTTATCTATAGTAGGGATGGTAGTATTTGAAATGTTGTCATTTTGCACTTGGTGTTGTAGGCTTGCTAAGTCCTGATGAATTGGAATTATGTTTTCTTGTAGGACACTATCATTCCTTATTTCAACTTGCATACTACTTGAAGGCAGGGAGTTGCTAAGGGTATTGTCCATACCTAGTGTACTAGTGTCAATACTAGGAGTGAAAGAGCTAGACAACCCAAGATCCACAATGATTGTGCTATCGCAGGATGATAGGAGTCTCAAACTTTGTCTCACTACAATATTAGCAATAGGACACCAAATACTCATACAAGGGGTCCTAAATGCAAGGTGAATGCAAATGCAATGTAAGATAAGAACAATTAAATGCCTAAACAAAAATTTTGGAAACTGAAACAGAAAGACAACAACACCAAACATAAACTTAGAAATAGAGCTTTAAATGCCAGAAAATGTAGTGCAAAATCTACACTGGGGCTGATTCACCCAAGGTGGCGAATGAGTCCCAATGAGAATTTTTTTCAAAATTTTCACAATTTTTTTTTTATTTTTATGCTCTTTATGTTTTACGATGTAGATCCTAAGTGCAAATGTAGATTTTGTATAAATTTCAATGAAATGAGATGCAAGAATGTAAGCTATATGATATTTCACTAATGCAAAAATTGAAAAGCCTAGAATACAAATTAACCAATGCAAATCCTAATGCAATGTTAATGCAAGAAAAATATAGGATGATAATGCACTCCAAATTAGAATTTTAATGTTTTAAATGTAGGTTGACAAAAATGTGGTATATGAAATGTGGGATGGATACAGGTTCACTAATGCAAACAAAATCCTAAAATTGAGATTTTAATTTCTAGAAAATGCAGATTAGTAGCTAACAATGGCTCATTTGCCAGTAAGGGAGAATGGGTCCCAGCTACATTTTTCCAAGATGTTTCTATTGATTTTAGAGTGATTTTTAATGCCTTTTCAGATGCCAGAAGGTTCAGGTTTGACCTGATCAAGGACTCATTCACCAGTAAGGGTGATTGGGTCCTGGTTAGGTATTTTTACACTATTTTTTGAATGATTTGTTAGCTTTCAGTAATGTCTTTCAGTTCCAGGTCTGAGGCAATGTGTTTCAGTTTTAGATTTTCCAAAAATGCAATGTGAAAATGCAATGAAGAGATGAATGCAAGGACCTATGTTGAAATGTAATTTTGTCTTGATTTCCAAATGCAAATAAATAAGATCTAAATGATATGCATAATGACCAATTTGTTTTTGTATTTTTCATATTTAGAGAGATGCAAAACAATGAAAATATAAACCTTAAATGGGATCTTAATTTAATGCAAATGAGATACAATATCTAACCTAGAATGGAATGAAAGACTTCAAATCAAAAAATTGTAATGTTCAATAAGTCTGTTTCACCATTAATGATGAAGTGTGGAAAATAGGGTTTACCACAATGAAATGAATCAAGATGATAAACCACTAGAGTTTTCCCACATAGACAATCACTATAGTTCATGCAATTATGAGGGATAAGAGATGTAAATAACAATCAAAATTTGACCCTAACTATTATAGCAACTATGAGGAGAGTTTTTAGAGCTTAAAAAGGTGTGTACCTTGCTGCAAGAATCCTATTTTTAGGGCACAAAGGACTTGTTCGCCTCTAGTGGTGAATGGGTCCTTGTTAGGGTTTCTGAAATTGAGATCTATGTTATTTTCCTTTATTACTACACTCTCAAATTATTGGTTATCAGCTCTCAAAAACCTGTACTTAATTTTGTAGCTTCAATTCTTTGATCTTGCACTCTAAAGGTCAATCTTGCAACTTGACAACTTTGACAATTTTGCTCTAAACTTCTTCTCCACTTGATCTTCAACCTGTAAATCTACAAACACACATTCAAGGAGAGAAAACTTTGTTGATTGTTAGTGAATAGGGTTTTTCCTAATTCAAACCCCTTGTAGGTAATGTAGACACGTAAAATGTACCGATTGACATTGTGCATCTGATCTTGACTACTAACATCATTTCATCCTGAATCATCCTTCGGTCTAACCATTTAATCAAGTTTCCTTATTTGATTAAATTCATCAATTTCCTTCCCTTAATTAAATAAATTAGTTTATTTAAATAAGTCTCTCTCTTTTGTTAATTAAATTAATCATATGATCTAATTATCCCTATTTAATTAAATAATCAATTTTATTTTATTAAATCTCTAAAGTCTATCTATTAAATTAAATAAATTAAAATTTTATTTAATTTAAGTCTAACATCATCTCTTTTAATTAAATAAATCAAAATCTTTATTTAATTAATCTCTTATCACATTCTTCTCATTATTTGATTTAAATAAATCCTAAAATCTAAGTCAATTAATTCACATCACCTAATCTCCTATTAAATTAATTAACCCTTGATTAATTTAATTCTAATTCATGTCCCATCCTCTAGCTTTTCCCACTTGCACATGAAAATAGATTTAATTGATTTATTAAATCCTCTATTTTCCTCAACAAGGCATCTTTTGGAATATTCCTCCAAGTTTGAATTCAAATTCCAAGTTGACATGTACATCCAACAAGGCATTTACTCCATCTTACATGTCATTTGCCTTGAACCAAGTGGCATTTATTGCATTTTCCCTTCTCTCTTGCTTGTCATTTCAACAAATTTGAAATTCAAAAATATGCATTTATTGGCACAATCCTCAAAACTTGCACATCCTCCATCCACTCATAGGTTGACAAGTGGCATCTTACCATTGGATGAATGTTAGTCCCACATTTCTCAAATTTGGACATTCATCCATCTTGGCATTCTATAAATAAAGAGCTCATATCCTCATTTTATCATCCACAAATTATGCAAAGTTACCATGCTCAAATATCTATCAAATTCCATCCATCAATCTTACATCATATGAGTTGGGAAAGGGCCAATTTTCACATCAAATTAGCACCAATTCCCCCATGGGATCAAGAGTTTTCTTGCTTAATCAAGATTCAATCTTTATTTTGTTGTTTTCATTGTATTCTTCATTGTTTTCCTAATTTGAGCTATGTTAAATGGATTTCATGGGGAATCCTTGTTCTTTCTTTCAATTGATTATCTAATGTGTTTGTTCTCATTGTTTTGCAGGTATTAGGATTGGGGTTCAAACAGGTAATTAAACCAAATGATGACATAATGAAATTGAAGCATGAACATGAAATGATGCAATGTTGATACCTTGGATGTTGTCTTAGAAGAAAAATATGCAATTTAACATGTAGTGGCCATGAAGAATGAAAATATTGATCCTTGAATAGATGTGAAACAATGCTTGCAATTAGATCTCCAATCCTACATCAACTTTCTTATCTCAACAATATGCTTGAATGCACTAAACCCTTGACATGATGAAATGATCTTGAATTGCTGCAATAAACTCTTGATAATCTACCTTGAAATTCCTTTGAAAATAATCTTGAAGTGCTCTATAATGCTCTCTTTAAATTGCTAGGATGCTTCATAAAATTGCTAGGTGAAACTATGTGAATTAACCCCTTATTTATACTAAATCAAGAGATTAACCCCAAAATTCAAACAATTCAAGCCAACACTAGATGTGGAAACAAACATTATTAAATTCTCACCAAAATTAAATTCAAAATGGGGTTCCTCATTAAGGGAGGACCCATTCACCACCTAGGGTGAATGGGTCCTAGCACTGTTTTCCAAGACCCTACCTTTGGGGAATGAAAAAAAATACAAAACCCATGTAGAATTTGCCAGAAAAGGGGGGTCCTATAGAGGGAGGACCCATTCACCACCTATGGATGGGTCCTAGCACCAATTTATAGGACCTTGTTTTTTTCCTAATTAAATTTTATGTAATTTGAATTATGGGTGTTAGGATAGATCTTCGAAAGGTTTCACAAATTGGTGCAGGGGCACCATTGAACAAGTTTTGTCAATTTAAGAAGTTAATGTGTAGGCTTTGAAATTTTGAGGCGATAGGCATAAAATAAGCTCTTGAGACCATTTTATAATGTAATTAGTTAATTTTGAGTCTTTATAGGTGTTAAGAAGGTCAAGTCTTCAAAATATGCAAAATGTTAAAACAATGCTAATTGTGCAAAGTTGCAAATTTGGGAAAAAGTTGTAAAAAAAGGCAGAAATGGAAGACCAATGGTCACTCAAGTTCAAATGGAAATTTGGGGAAGTTAAAGAAGTTAGTTTTAGAGGGAAAAAGGCATTAATAAGAGGAAAACATCAATGTATGCTTTATTTTTGAAGAAATAGAAGAAGAAACTATTGATAGAACCCTATTTTAGCAGATTTTTGATATTTAATCTAATTCCACAGCCTAGTACAGTTTCATACAAGTGTTATATGCTTCAAGGTTGATAGAAATAAGTAGAGAATTGAGTTATAATTTATTTGAATCCAATTTGAGAGGTTTTCATTATTATTAACGGATTTTATTGTAAAAGTTTTGTAGGCAGGTCTGCACTTGTAAAAACCAGGTTTTGTTGATTTAGAATGATTTTACACCCATTCCACCTCCTGCAACTTTTTTATTTCGGTGAAATGGGTGAAATCTAAATAGGTGTAGGGTTTTTTATGGTGGTTAAGAGCAGGGGAGGCCAAATAGTGGATTGGGCATGATGCCCTAATGGTGGAAAGTGAGTTTTCCATGAGAAATTGAAGGGTTTTGATATGGTAACTTGTGTAAATGGTTGGGGAAGAATTATGTTATGACAAATTGAGTTTCTATAGGACTAATTTAACTTGTTTGTGGTGGTTACAAGGTTTTTTGAAGGTGGGATGCGAGATTTTCAATAAAAACCTAGTTTCTAGGCTTGAAAAGAGGGTTTTGAGTTTATGCCATTTGTTGGGTGGATTCTTGAAAATAAATTGTAGATTACCTAGTTTGAGAACATTTAAATTTCTACGCACAAGGTTCCAAAGGTTTTGGAAGAGTTTAGAGGCAAGTCTCTTTGTTAAAGTGGCCTAATTTGAGGCCTAGTTGGTGTTAGAAGCCTGAATTGAGTGAATTGTGTCAAAGAAACCTATTGAGTGATTGAGATATGTTGTAGAGTGTCCTAATGGGTCCCTGAAATGGGTCAGGTCTTGGTCTGAAAGGTCATTGAGGAGTTATACCCAATTAAGTGGATTTCCAATGCTACAAGTAATATAGTGGGTTTGTTGATTTAACAAGTGTTGTTATTTTATTTTGTGTTAAAATTGTTGTAGGATCTCCCCTATTTATATCAAGTGGTATTAGAGAAAAGGTACTAGATCTATGTAGAAGGAGATTGAAGATTGTGAAACAAAGCTTGGAAGGTGAAGAGGCAAGACTGGAAATATGCCTCCAAAGGCCAATGCAATGGAAAAGGAGATAAAGGAGCTGAAAGGGAAGTTGTTACAGAAGGAAAGGCTCTATAGAGAGTCTCAAGAAGCCACCATAGCCAGGATAGTAGTCCTGGAGAAGAATCAGAGAAGAGGAATGGTGAGTGAAGACTAGAGTGATAAAGAGGATGAGGGGGAAGAAGGAAACCCTCTAGTTGGAGTCCAAAATGATGAAGATGAATTAGACCCAGATGAAAAGAGAATGGTCAAGATGCTAAAGAAAATAAAAGGTGATAATAATCCAAAAGTGAAATTTGAAGTGCCAACGTACGGAGGTAAGATGGATAGTGATGAGGTTTTGGCTTAGATTGATGCACTAGATAATTTTTTTGAGTTTGAATACATAGAGGATAGTAAGAAGGTGAAATATGAAAAGAAAAAATTGAAGGGCCCAACCCTAACTTGGAGGGACTTTGTTCAAGAAGATAGGGTCAAGAAAGGTAAGTCTAAGATAAGCTCTTGGGATGGGATGGTAGCAAAAGTAAAGGCTCATTTTTTACTAGTAGATTATGCCATAAAATTTTTTTATGAAATTGCAAGATTTGAAGCAAGGGGAGTTAAATGAAGTGTCTTATATAGAGGAATTTCATAGGTTCTACATTAGGGTAGGTCTGAGGATGAAAGAGTGGCTAGGTATTTGAGTGGTTTAAGATTGAACATAAGAGATGAAATTAGTTTAAACCCTCCTAAGATAGTAGAGGAATGTTTCCAAATAGCAGTAAGGGAAGAGGATAGAATCAAGAGAAGGAAAGAAAGAAAAGGAAGGGGCAAAGGTAACATGAATATAGGAAGAGGCACAAGATAGTCTAAAGAAGATCATGAAGATGCTGATAAAATTAGAGAACAAGCACCTGAATCAAGGGGTGGATGGAGAGGTGGAAGAACAAGCTTTGGGAAAAGAAGAGATTCTAATGATTTTACAAGAAGGTGTTACAAGTGTGGTGAGTTTGGTCACCCTTTCTTCATGTGTCTAGAGAATTTTGGAACCACACCAAGTGGAGGAGAAAAGAAGAATGAAAGAAGAGCACAAATTATTCAAGAGGATGAGGCTGAAAGTTCAAACTCCAATAGTCTTCATGCTACTCCTAAAGTAGGTGAGATGTTGATGATGAAAAGAAAAATGTTGATGACCTCCAAGGAGAAAGAGCTAATCCAAAGAAGAGCCTTGTTTATGACAACTTGCAGATGCAAAAATAAGGTATGCAAAGTAGTAGTTGATTCTGGATGCACTGATAAAATGGTATCTAGTGATATGGTGGACAAATTGAATTTGCAAAGAGTACCTATAGAAAATCCTTATAGAGTGTCTTGGATTAGTGATCATCAATCTATAGTGGTGAATGAACAAGCTATTTTTAAATTCCAAATTGGCTAGTATAGGGATCAAGTTGTTTGTGACATTTTTCCAATGAGTTGTTGCCATGTTCTACTAGGAAGGCCTTGGCAATTTGATAGGTCAACCATGTATAATGGAAGATAAAATACATACACAATTGAAAAAAGATGGGAGATTTTTCATTATAACTCCATTGGTTGAGGGGACAAAAGGAAAAGGTGAGATCATCATGATTGGAAGGAAGGAGTTTCTAAGTGTTGAACAAAGTAAGAATAAAGGGTTGGCAACCAATACAAAACATGATAAGGATTGGATAGTAGTTAGAGGAAGAAAAGATGATACACAGATAGTGGTGAAGAAGAATTTCTTCATGTGGAAGGAAAAAGTAAATGGAAGCATGTCTCAGTCTAGTAAAAAGTGTGTGTGGGAAATGTTAGTATCAAAATGAGATAACAAAAACACACCAATGCAACATTAAACTAAAGAAAGCTAAATAAAATGAAATCAAAGAAATCAAATAGAGCTTCTTCAAAATCATTCCATTGTCCTCTATCTCCAGTGATTTGCTTGAAGCTGCTTCTCTCATATTGTGTAAGCAAAGCTTCTCAGAATGGCAACCTACAGAACAAGTATGAAAAGGGAGAGTACTTCTCTATCCTATATGCTGGTGGAGTGAAATGTTGATATATGGATATGCACAGGGGCTGTAGATTATGCACAAGGGATGTGGATTATGAACGCTTTTGAAGCTATGATATGAGGATGATAGGCCATGATATGGATTGCTAATATGCTAAGCTATGATATGCTATGATTCTAAAGGCTATGGATGCTGGAAGCCTGATTGACTATAGTTTTCCTGTATGCAAGCTACTTTCTTTTCAAAGACCCGGCAGTCCCTTTTATAGATTTTTACAAGCAAGAGCCTAGTTGGCAAAGATCAATGGTTGTGAGATTGTCTAGTAATTTTGAATGGTGAGAGATGGAGAGGTTGAGAGGAAGATGGAATATGTTGGGAGGTTGGAGAGAAGAATGGAGGTTTGTCTTCAACCCATGGGAACAACTTTGCTCAGAAACAGAGAAATTCGTTAATTTTTTGTTTTGAAATTATTTCACGGTTGTTGTAGATAATCCAATTTAAATAAATAAATTTATTTAATTTTATGTGAGTTTGAGGATTTATAATATTTTTGAAATATTTGATGTGAATGGACATTAGAAGTTTTAATTAAATATTTGGAATATTTAATTGTGAATGGACTTTAGAAGAATTTTAGAAAAGAAGAATATTTAATCTTTTTTTTGAATAAAATATTGAAGCCAAGATTATATGATAATTAATATAAATAAATCATAATGTTTATTTAATTAATTAAGAAATGGATAAGAAAAGTGATTAAATAAACTTATTTATTTAATCGAAATGAAAGAATGAATAATATAAATAAATTATTTAGATTTATTTATACGCAGATTGAATTCAGAGATTTAATTAAATATTAAAAATATTTAATTAATTACCAGACTATTGTGATGTGACCATTTTTAGGTGTATACACAAAGTAGTAAAAGAGTGGAAAGCCTTTGGAAAGGAAAGAAATCAGTTATGGAGTATTAATTGGACAATCATGTGTCCTATAGCAACAGTCAAAGGAGTGAGTAGACAGTTGAAATTTGTTAGTACAAAGATTGGTGATATACTGAATAAGACAGAGGTTTGTAAAGTTGATTGGACAATGAAAAGTACAGGTGCAGGTCTGACAATGACTAGTAAATGTGAAGGTACAGTTGACAGTGATAAGAATGTAGTTAAACAGAGCATTGGACAATGGTCTAAACATGAAGTGAAGAAGGAAGTGATGGAAGTGAATGAAAGTATGTGTACAGAGGTGGAGAAGAATGTGGCATTAGTATGTGATGAGGAAAAGTTGGAGGAACACCCCACAATATAGTATGCACAGTTGGAGCAAGATTCAAGAGATGATGATGGAAAATATGGCAAGCACAATATGAATCAAGAGCAAGGTGAAGATGAACCTGTTAGAGTAAAACAAGAAAACCAAAATCATGAATAATGTAGAGGTGAAAAAGTTACAAGAATCTTTCCAAGAGATTTGGAAAACTTTCAAATTGGGGTGTATGGTGCAAGGGCACCATTGAACAAGTTTTGTCAATTTAAGAAGTTAATGTGTAGGCTTTGAAATTTTGAGATGATAGCCATAAAATAAGGTCTTGAGACCATTTTATAATGTAATTAGTTAATTTTTAGTCTTTAGAGGTGTTTAGAAGGTCAATTCTTCAAAATATGCAAAATGTTGAAAAATTGCTAATTGTTCAAAGTTGCAAATTTGGGAAAAAGTTGTAAAAAAGGCAGAAATGGAAGACCAACGGTCACTCAAGTTCAAATGGTCATTTGGGGAAGCTAAATCAATAAGTTTTAGAGGGGAAAAGGCATTAATAAGAGGAAAGCATCAATGTATGTTAGATTTTTGAAGAAATAGAAGAAGAAACTATTGATATAACCCTGTTTTAGCAGATTTTTTGGTATTTACTCTAACTCCATAACCTGGTACGGTTATGTATAGGTGTTATATGATTCAAGGTTGATAGAGATAAGTAGAGAATTGAGTTAGCATTGTTTTGAATCCAATTTGAGAGGTTTTCATTCTTTTTAATGGATTTTATTGTAAAAGTTTTGTAGGTGGGTCTACACTTGTAAAAATGAGGTTTTGTTGATTTAGAATGAGTTTACACCCATTCCACCTCCTATAACTTATGTATTTCAGTGGAATGGGTGAAATATAAGTAGGTGTAGGGTTTTTGATGATGGTTAAGTGAAAGGGAGGCCAAATAGTGGATTGGGCATGATGCCCTAATGGTGGAAAGTGCGTTATCTATGAGAAATTGAAGGGTTTTGATATGGTAACTTGTGTAAATGGTTGGGGAAGCATTGTGTTATGAAAAATTGAGTTTTTGCATGCCTAATTGAACCTTTTTTGCTGTGGTTACAAGGTTGTTTAAAGGTGGGATGTGATATTTTCAATAAGAGCCTAGTTTCTAGGCTTGAAAGGAGGGTTTTGAGTTTAGGCCGTTTGTTGGATGGATTCCTGAAAACAAATTGTAGATTCCTTGGTTTGAGAAAATTTAAACTACTGCCCACAAGGTTCCAGAGGTTTTGGAAGATTTTAGAGGCAATCCTCTTGGTTAAAGTGGCCTAATTGGAGGCCTAGTTGGCGTTAGAAGCCTGAATTGAGTGAATTCTTGAAAAATATGCAATATGAACAAGCTATTGTTGAAGGAAATGGTGAGATCATCATGATTGGAAGGAAGGAGTTCGTGAGTGTTGAACAAAGTATGTCATGACCCCTATTTTCAATAAGTAAATTATAATTTGATAATACTATTTTAATGTATTTAGTATTTAATTTAGTGAATGATTAAATTGTCCGTACTTCTGAATGCATAAATTAAATTAATTAGTAAGAGGAATAAAAGTGCAATAAAAAAAGAGAATTATTATAACTTTATTATAGATTTTATTTGGAAAATAAATGGTAATGCTCTGTTATTTAGAATAATTATTTTAAATGCTATTAAATGATATGTTCTTATTATTTACTTGTAATCAATATTTAAATTGCAATTAAAATGATATATTTGATCATTTTTAAGGAGGATAAATATGTTACATAAAAATAAATCTTTCTTTTTTATTTTCATGATTCGGTTATTGGAAAATTTGCTGAGAAGTCTTTTTTTTAAGAGGGGGGAAAGCAATAATAAAACACCAATATTTCATATTCTTTTCGAGGATTTTACTCATTCTTGGGAAACCATAAGAGAAGTAGTTTAAAAACTGCATGTAACCGTTTTGGCGGGAGAGAAGGGATCTTGATTTGGATTGAAAAGTGTATAACAAAAGGGAATCGATCATATTCAAGGAAATGGGAAGAGGGAAGGCCAGTTTCCAAAGATGAAGGAAAATGCTCAGGCATGTTTTTATCATAGAAGATTGATCAGGTATGCTCCACTGTACACACGTCTCTAGTAAAGCAAGAAAATATAAGTAGATATCCACCTCTGTATTGTTGTTTTCTTTATGATTTTCTCTTATTGATACCTTGCTACTACAATTACTAATCTCCTTATGAATCGTTCTCCTCCTATAATGTTAAGAGATGGGTAGGAATGAATTGTTCGGTCCATGCCTTTGTATTCTGTTTATTAATTTCTAAACCATATCATAAATCTCTTTAGTCATTTCTTGTAACCTTGTCATCTTTAATAGGGGCAGGTGCATGATGTTGGTCGCACTTTTGTGGCCAAATGCGAAAAAAAGGGTAAACACATAATGCACTCACGTTATAACGCGAGTGCGTTATGTGCTTTTAAAAGAAAAAAAAAAGTGAAATGTGTATCATTTGCTTTTCACTATTTCTTAGCTCTACTAGTAGCCAAAAACCCTCATTTTCGTGCTCGCATTCTAGGAGGAAGGACTTGTGCAAATTTCATCAAGAACAATTGGATTTTGTCTACAAATATGGCACCATGATGACGAAGAGATGCAAGAGGTAAGTATTGTTTACTATTTGTTTTGAATTTGTTAGTTTGAAATTGATTTTGTTTGTTTTAGGTTAGATTTTTTTAAAAAAAAATCTGTAGGAAATCTTGCAAATCCTCAACAAGAAGAGGAGGTAAATCCTCAATAGAAAAATCCTCAACAAAATCAACCTCCCCCACCATTCTCTCAATTCCCTCCTAGCACTCAAGAAAATTTGAGGAGTGAAATTGAGAACAATAGAAAACAACTTGAGGATCTTATCAGTAGGTTGAGTGATCCAAATGCTTCAACCACAGAAAGAATGTTTCTAGCAAATTCATTGAAAGACATGTTAAAAAATGTAGATACAATCACCCAACAAATATCTAGATGGCAAGATAGGAGGTAGACAACTAGGGCATATTATGCAGACAAATTATCATATAAACAAGTAAAAGATTTAAAAATTACTAAAGGTGATTTGTGCTCTCTATTCACTGACCCTAAAACAAATCAAAATCTTACCCTCAATGCAAAGAGGTTTCCTATTCATTAGTGCCACCACCAAGAGATTAAGAACCATTTTTATGAAAGATGGTATATGGTCTTTGATTACCCACCGTATAATAATTGTGAAGTCCCCCAATATTTTCTTAGGAAACTATACAGTGAGTTTGTATTGAAACAAATCCCAAATTATTTTGATATGAGGGAGTTCCAGGGG